>CM054168.1:2012743-2037743 GCA_028751875.1 Rapana venosa | reverse complement strand
GTTTTTATTTATTTTATTAAAAATTGTGTTATTTTATGTAGAGGATAATGGAATAAGCCCTCCAGTGGTGCTGTGTGTGTGTGTATATGTGTTCTTCGTTTATTTATTCATCTATTTATTCATTTATTTGTTTGTTTGTTCATTTATTTATTCTTTTATTACATCCAGTCCCCGTGTGTATGCAGTTTTGTAAATTTCGTCCCCCATTCCCACTGCCACACAATGACCTACTCTTCTGAAAAGCAGAACAGGGTTTAACATGTGCGCAAGATGTTCTGCGTGCGTTCGCACACGGGACCTCGGTTTATAATCTCATCCGAAGGACTTTTAGGGGAGAGTGGAGTCTGCACTGATGTTAACTCCAGAGGAAAAATCCCGTCTAACAAAATTTGAACCCAGGTCAGCAGATTACAAGCACAATGCGCATCACTCTAACCACCAGGCTGTCCTGACCTGTGTCAGTTATTATGTGTCAGCTAAATCCCAAGGTCTACATTAACATTATTGTTTATTATACCATGAAATGTCATGATGAGATTGTCTTCAACCATAACACATTTTGTAACATAACACAACCTGTCCTCGTCATTAAAAGTAAAGGTAAAAAGGTCAAGGTGTCTCACCTGCTTGGACATTCCAGACAGGTGAAAGTAAAAAAAAGGTAAAGGAGTCCCATAACCTATAAGGTCGTAGGGGAGCACGGCGTCAGAGACGTCAGCTTCTCTAGGGCCAGCATATTGAGGGCGGCGCCCATCTCCTCTCCCTCGCTGCTTTACCTTCCCTGACCCTAAAGAGGGCAGGTACCCATTTACAGCTGGGTGAACTGAGGGAACTGTACTGAAGCCAAGGTGGGCAACGGTCACCCATCCAACTGGCAACCATGCACGACGCTGCTTAACTTGGCTGGGGGAAAGCGAGTGCTCTGACCACTGAGCTATCCCGTCCCCAGGTGAAAGTAGGGAGGCGAAAATTGGTGTTTGTTAGGCGTTCTGTAGATTAATGCCTTAAGTGTTATCTAGCTAATATGCATATGAAATTCTGTCTCGCTCATCCCACGTTGGAGCCATTGTATAGGTAAAGGTGTGTTCCCATAACCTATGTGGTCATAGGGGAGCGAGGCGTCAAAGACCTCAGCTTCTCCAGGGGCCAGCATATTGAGGGCGGCATCCATCTCTTCTCCTCTCCATGGCTGCTTTATCTTCCCTGACCCTTAAAGAGGGCCAGTACCCATTTACAGCTGGGTGAACTGGGGAAGGGACTGTACTGAAGCCAAGCTTGCGGCAAATGGGTCACCCATCCAAGTGGTAATCACGTTCGATGCTGCTTTTAACCTTAGCTTGGGGGCAAAGCGATTGCTCTGACCACTGAGCTTTCCCGTCCCCTTAAAAGGAGATTTTAAAAAACCCTCTATAGACGGAGTATGGCTGCTTTGTAAAGGCATGGCAGGTAATTTGAAAACAATTGACGAACACACTCCAACTTTTCGTCTAGTGTGTATTTTCACAATCTTACAGTCCCTCCCAGACATGGTTACGAGATAGCTCAGTGGTCAGAGCACTCGCTTTCCCCCAGCCAAGGTTAAGCAGCATCGAGCGTGGGTTACCACTTGGATGGGTGACCATTTTACGCACCTTGGCTTCAGTACAGTTCCCCGCACTTCACCCACCTGTAAATGGGTACCTGCCCTCTTTAGGGTCAGGGAAGGTAAAGCAGCGAGGGAGAGGAGATGGGCGTCACTGCCCTCAATATGCTGGCCCCTGGAGAAGCTGAGGTCTCTGACGCCTCGCTCCCTTACGACCACATAGGTTATGGGAACACACCTTTACCTTTAGAGTGACTCCCAGGTGGGATGAGCGAGACAAGAGTTTCATATTAGCTAGGTGACACTTAGGGCGTTAATCTACAGAACGCCTAACAAACACCAAATATTCGCCTCCCTACTTTCACCTGTCTGGAATGTCCAAGCAAGGTGAGATGTGTCATGTAATCAACATTCCAGGTAAGTGTCAACTTTCCATCAAAAAGGGAATTATAGGGAGGGGAGAGAGGAGGGGAGGGAGGAGGGAGAGGGGGGAAAGAGACTGAGGAAGGGGAAGGGGGGAAGAGGAGGAGAGAGGGGAAGGCGAGGTCAGGTATTCAGGTATACACTTGTTGACCTGTGAGTGGGGGAACTGTCCTGATAGCCAATGTCGGAGACATCAACACATGCCATCACACGCATCCATCTCTTTTTCTTTTCTTTTCTTTTTCTAGCTTTTTCTCTGTTGTTGTTTTTTTCATGGGACCCCCCCCCCCCCCCCCCCCCCCCCCCCCCCCCCCCCCCCCCCCCCACCGGCTTTTTTGCATTCCCTGGACTATTTTTGTGGGGGGATCAGTTAACACCAACCACCACCACCACCACCACCACCACCACTACCACTACCATTTCCCACACACACACTTTCCACCCCTCCCCGGTTTTTTTCTTCTTGTTTTTTTCTTTTCTTTTGATTTATTTTGGTTGGCTGATTTTCTTTTTAGTTATGCTTTGAAAAAATTTTCCGTTCCTCTTTGTCTCTGTCACTTTTTGGGTGGTGGGGGAGAGGGTGTGGGGGTGGGGAGGTGGGGGGTGGGTATGGGGGCAGTTATTATGATTATTGTTTTTGTACGTTTCCATCCATGTATGTCCTTGATAAGTCCTTTGACTCTGTCCGTCTGCTTGTCAATCTGTCTCTCTCTCTCTGTCTGTCTTCTCCCTCTCTCTCTCTCTCTCTCTCTCTCTCTCTCTCTCTCTCTCTCTCTCTCTCTCTTTCTCTCACTCAGTGTCTTTGTCATTCTCTTTGCCTATTTTTGTGCCTCTTTGCATTTGTATTTCTTTGTCTGTTTGGAAATGTTTTTGCTGAGGTACAAACAAATGCATGGGCACGGGATAGCTCAGTGGTCAGAGCACTCGCTTTCCCCCAAGCTAAGGTTAAGCAGCATCGAGCGTGGTTACCACTTGGATGGGCGACCAGTTTGTGCGCCTTGGCTTCAGCACAGTCCCGCCCCCAGTTCACCCAGCTGTAAAAATGGGTACCTGCCCTCTTTTAGGGTCAGGGAAGGTAAAGCAGCGAGGGAGAGGAGATGGGCGCCGCCCTCAATATGCTGGCCCCTGGAGAAGGTGAGGTCTCTGATGCCTCGCTCTCCTATGACCATGTAGGTTATGGGACACCTTTACCTTTTAAAGAAATGCATGTGATAGTGATGTTGAAGATGAGGCAAACTATAAAGTGGATGCCAAAGATGTTAAACCAGTGTTAGAACGATTGAATGAGAAGAAAGCTACTGGTGTGAATGGCGTGGGTGTACGTTTGTTGATGTCATGTGTGAGGCAGCTATAATTATCATGGTTGTGTTGTTGTTTTTTAATGTGTTTTATTTTCTTGGTCTCTGAAACCATACTAATTGTGTATCTTGTCAATGGAAAAAAATATAAATCGTCTGTCCAGCTCCAAAAAGTAATAAGCATTCATCTCTTAATGATTACAAACCTGTGGCAATGACTCCTATAGTCATGAAATGTTTTGACCGCAGTATTTCTGAAATGAACCATCCTTATGCTTTATCTCAGTTGGATCCTAACCAGTTTGCATATAAAAGAAACGAGTATTAATGATGCCACAATCCCACTGCATCATGCCTATACTCCCTTAGAAAAACCTGGGTCTTTTGTACATATTCTCCATGTTGATTTCTCATCTGCATTTGACACCATTAAATGCCCATCTTCTAACACTGAAAGTGCTTTCCCTGAATGTATGTGCTCGACTAATTCTATGCATTATAAGTTTTCTGATTAATTGCACCCTGTTAGTCTACCTTCAAAATACTATATCCTCCAAAAAATTTACAACCACTGGTTCCCTACAAGGCGCAGTTCTATGACCTATCCTCTTCACTCTCTCTCTATACGAATGGTTGTATTGAATCTGATACCACCCTCTTGATAAATGTGATGACACTGCTCTTGAAAATCTGTCACATTCACACTGTGTATTCTAACAAGTTGAAATTTCTCTTTATGGTGTAATCAGAATTATCTTGACCCGAAAATGAAAAATTCCCAAGAATTGTTCAGTGATTTCCCTAAGGGCCTATTTTTTGTTCCATATCTTTTTATTTATTGAATAGAAGTGGAACATGTGCATGAATAAAAGGACTGAGGAGCAATCATGGATGAGAAAATGAATTTCACAGCAGTGATTGTACAGATTTTATATGTAATACAACCCTCATGATAGAATTGATACACTGATGACACAACAGAACAACAACAAAGCCCTGCCTCCGCCCTGCCCACCAAAATAAAGCAAAACAAAACAAACAGACCAGAGAGTATCAAACTAAATTTATTTTATCCACATATCTCTGGTCTGTTTGCTTGCTTAAGTTTTTCTATTTTTGTTTGTGTGTGTGTTTTATTTTTTAATTTTTTATTTAATTCTTTTATATCAAGGATAATGGAATAAGCGCTTACGTGCTTTTTTACATCCAGTCCCCGTGTGTATTCGGTTTGTAAATTCTGTCACCTGTTCCCACCGGCACACAATGGCCTACTCTTACAAACAGCGGAACAGGATTTAACATGCGTGCAAGATGTTCTGTGTGCGTTCGCACACGGGGCCTCGGTTTATAGTCTCATCCGAAGGACTTTTGGGGAGAGTGGAGTCTGCACTGATGTTAACTCCAGGAGAAAATATCCCCTTGAACGGGATTCGAACCCGGGTCGTCAGATTGCGAACACAATGTTCTAACCTCTAGGCTATCCTGTCCCGCATGTGTGTACAGAACAGAACATCACGTATTGCTGTGGAAGCCCAGAAGGCTTATAGACACAAGTAAACAAAGTGGTAAGGGAAAAAAATGACTGGTGATTCATGTGTGATGGTGCGGTAATTAGAATACCTCCCATATGATCAGAGCCACCTGTTACTATATTGGGACACACCTGCAAATTGTGCAGCGCTCTGTTTCCTTGGGTGGTGGTTGAAAACTGTCCATTGCATGCACTTCGCCTACATGGTGAAATGTAGTATTTATGCTACAGCCTCTTTATAAGAGGCCACATCCTAACCTGTGAGACTGTGCCTTGTATCTGGGGATTGTGTGCAGAGATGGGATTTTTTTAATTAAAGTCCACTCTGTTAAATATGTAATCAGAAACATACGTTCCAAATGGTACTTGATGTTCGCTTAAGTGTTCAAAATCACTTGGAACCAAATTGACCAATCACTGTGTGTGTGTGTGGTGGGGGAGGGGGGGGAGGAGTGTGTGCGTTCTTTTCTTGTATTCTTTTATATCGAGGATAATGGAATAAACACTTATGTGCTTTTTTTTTACATCTAGTCCCCGTGTGTATGCAGTTTTGTAAATTCTGTAATCTGTTCCCACCGGCACACAATGGCCTACTCGTACAAAAAGCGAAACATGATTTAACGTGTGCACAAGATGTCCTCTGTGTGTGCGTGTGTGTGTGTGTGTGTGTGTGTGTGTGTGTGCGTGAGTCAGTGTGTGTACCTTAACTCCACTCCCAACCACGATAAAGTTTCTAATTCGATTCAAAATCACAAAAACATCGATTGACCATTATTTATAGTCATGCTAAAGAGGTGTAATAATAGAGAGGTCTGTGTGGTGTGTGGTTTGTGTGACTGTTATAGTCCCAAGCTGCCTTTAATCAATCAATCAGACATGACACACAACCCCACCACACATGACCTCTTATCATTATTTAATTTTATTTTTTATTCTTTTATATCGGAGGATAATAGGGGACGGGGAGTCAGTGGTGGGAGACTCGCTTTCCCCAGCCAATTTAAGCAGCGTCGAGCGTGGTTACCACTTGGATGGGTGACCTTTGCGCGCCTTGGTCGTACAGTTCCCCATTTCACCCGTTAAATGGTACCGCCCCTTTAGGGTCAGGGAAGTAAAGCCGGGGAGAGGAGATGGGCGCCGCCCTCAATATGCTGGCCCTAGAGAAGTGAGGTCTCTGACGCCTCGCTCCCCTACGACCTTATAGGTTATGAGACACCTTTACCTTTACCTTTTATCGAGGATAATGGAATAAGCACTCATGTGCTTTTTTACATCCAGTCCCCGTGTGTATGCGGTCATTACAACTGTCTAGCAGGACTGAACTGGACTGGTCAACCATCATGGGGGACGAGATAGCCTGGTGGTTACAGTGATGTTTTCGTGATATGCTGACCTGGGGTTCGATTCCCGTTCAAGAGGATCTTTCCTCTGGAGTTAACATCAGTGCCGACTCCACTCTCCCCCAAAAGTCCTTTGGATGAGACTATAAACCGAGGCCCCGTGTACGAACGCACACAGAACATCTCGCGCACACGTTAAAACCCGTTCCGCTTTTCGGAAGAGTAGGCCATTGTGTGCCGGTGGGAACGGATGACAAAATTGAACAAAAAAATGCATACACACGTGGACTGGATATTTTTTTTAAAAAGCACACGAGTCCTTATGCCATTATCCTCGAAATAAAAGAATAAAAAAAATAAATAAATAACACACACAACACCACACACACACACACAGCACACACACACACACACACACACACCACACACACACACGCACACACACGCACACACACACACAAAACGCACACAAAACACACACCCCGCACACACACACGCACAGACACACACACACACACCCACACGGGCACGCACAGATACACACACACACACTCACACACACACTCACACACCCCACACACACACTCACCACACACGCACGCACGCACACACACATACACTACACACACAACACCACACACACACACCCCACATACACACACACACTCTCACACAACACCACACACGCACACACACACACACACACACACACACACACACACACACAACTACACACACACAACGACAGTGGTCAGTGTATGTGTGGACACACAATGGGGTGAACAGATGTTGGTGGTGTGAAAATGATGACAAGAGTTCGAAGCAGACACCAAAATATACCCAACAAGGAAGATTGCTTGGCTTGAAGGCAAGCACCTACACAGAAACAGATGTGTGCCTGTGTGTACACACATAGACACACACATACGCGCGCGCGCGCACGCACAAACACACACGCCCCACACACACACACACACAAAACACACACCACACACACACACACGTGCAATCTGACGACTGGGGCTCGATTCCCGTTGAAGGGGATATTTTTCCCCTGGAGCTAACATCAGTGCAGACTCCCCTCTCCCCCAAGAAGTCCTTCGGATGAGACTATAAACCGAGGCCCCGTGTGCGAAAGCATGCAGAACATCTTGCGCACACGTTAAATCCTGTTCTGCTTTTCGTAAGAGTAGGCCATTGTCTGCCGGTGGGAACGGATGACAAACTTTACAAAACCGCATGCACACGGGGACAGGATGTTTTGAAAAAAAAAAAGCACATAAGCGCTTATTCCATTATCCTCGATATAAAAGAATAAAATTGTAAAAATTAAAAAAATTAAAAAAACACGCGTGCGTGCATGCACACACATACACGCATAATTACTCAGATGCATACACACACACATGCACGACTGAGAGCATGCATGTACAGGATGTGTGAGTTTGCATACACACGTGCGCGCGAGCGCGCATCCATGCGTGCACACACACATGTGCGTGCACGCGCGTGCATGCACACACACACACGCACACATGCGCGCAAACACGAACACAAATGAATATTCACTCACCTACGAGTGTGCACGTAAACCTATACACGATATACGCCTGTACATGCATGCACAAACGCGTGCGCGCGCACACACACACACACACACACACACACAAGTGCTAGGCACACACAATGTTTACTCAACACATATACACACATAATTACACAGATTCATTCGAACACTGAGAGAGAGAGAGAGAGAGAGGAAAAGAGAGAGAGAGAGAGGAGATGAGAGAGAGAAGGGGAGGAGAGAAGAGAGGAGAAGAGAAGAGAGAGAGAGAGACAGACAGACAGACAGACAGACGACAGACAGACAGAAGACAGAGACAGACACAGAGACAGAGACAGAAAAACAGACAGTAGACAGAGAGGAGGTGTGTGAAAAGAGAGCGACGAACTACAGACACCCAGACACAGACTCACAGACACAGACACGCAGAGACAGAGGACAGGGCGACAGACATACAGACACCGGGCACATAGACACACAGACAGACACACAGACTGACAGAGACCAAGAGACAAGAGCGACAGACATACAGACACCCAGACACAGACAGACACACAGAGACAGGGAGCAACAGACAAACACACACGCAGATACCCAGACACATAGACACACACAGACACAAAGAGAAGAGAGCGACAGACATACAGATTTCCCAGACACATAGAGACACAGACACACAGACAGAGACAGAGAGCGACAAGCACACACGACCCATAGACACAAACACAGACAGACAGAAGAAAAGACAGAGAGTGACAGACATACAGACAACACAGCAGACAGAGACAGAGGGGTGGGCAGATATCCAGACATATAGACAAACAGACAGACAAAAGACAGACCGACAGAGGACAGAGAGCGACAGACAAACAGACACACAGACACAAACACACGACAGACAGAGACAGAAAGTGACAAACACACACCCCGCAGACATCCAGACTAATCGTCTAATATCACTTAAGTGAAAAAGACGTTTAAAAATTTAAGTCAATCCAGCATACAGACCCACAAACACAGACACACAGACAGAGAGTGACAGACATACAGACACATAGACACACAGAGACAGAGAGACAGACACAGACATACAGACACCCACACACATAGACACACAGACACAGACAGACAGCTGAGATGTATCAAGTTTAACGATGGGATAAAAATACCAACTGCGTATTAGGACCTTGAAGAGCCAAAAGGTCAGACCTGTCAACATACCTGTCGATACACACAAGTCTTCCTGTTACACACACACACACACACACACTACACACACACACACACTACACACACACACAACACACACACACCGCACGCACACACGCACGCACAAACACACACTCCCCACACACACACACACACACCCACACACCACACAAACCACACACACACACACACACACACAAGTGCAATCTGACCATGGGCTCGATTCCCGTGGAAGGGGTATTTTTCCCTGGAGGGTAAACCCTCAGTGCAGACTCCACTCTCTCCAAAAGTCCTTCGGATGAGACTATAAACCGAGGCCCCGTGTGCCAACGCACGCAGAACATCTTGCGCACACGTTAAATCCTGTTCCGTTTTTCGTAAGAGTAGGCCATTGTGTGTCGATGGGAACAGATGACAGAATTTGCAAAACCGCATACACACAGGGACTGGATGTAAAAAAAAGCACATAAGTGCTTATTCCATTATCCTCGATATCAAAGAATAAAATATAAAATTTTAAAAATATATATACACACACAAACACACACATTCAAGATTCAAGATTTAATTCCTTTTACTCCTTTTGGTGTATGGATTACAAACAAATTGAACAGGAGAATAAACCTAACAGTGCACAAGCGCGCGTGCATGCACACACACACACACACACACACACAACACACCTGCACACTACACACACAAACACAAAACACACACGCAATATTCAAGATTTAATTCTTTCCCCCTTTTTGGAGTATGTAGGATTACAAACAAATTGTACAGAAGAATAAACCTAACAGTGGGACAAGCGCGCGGCATGCACACACACACACACACACACAAAACACACACTACACAACACACACAACACACACACACACAACAACACTACACACAACACACACACAACACACAACACACACACTACACAACACTACACACAAAACACTACATACATATTATACAAAGGGGGGAGGAGACCTAGAGATCAAGTCACAGACAAAAATAGCTGGGAGATTAACACCCTGAAATCCAATCCTTTAAGGAGAGAGCAACACTGCCCTGTAACCTCAGCAGTCCCCTCGTACCAGGGTATCAACGCCACCCAGGGTAGAACCAACATGATAGAGGCTATTCCTTACCTTCCTTCCCCCCCCCCCCCCCCACCCGACCCCACCAACCTTTCCCCCTCACCGAATTTCCGTCCATGTTCCTACAAGATGAATAGTCTTATACATAATTTAGATTCAGGAACAACTTTTTTTTTTTATACTATTCTTTGACTTGTCAGCAGCTTTTGACACTATAGACCACTCTTTTTTTTCTCTCCCTCTCTCTCTCTCTCCCACTTTAAAAAAGGGATAAGCATTAATGGCACTGCCCTCAACTGGTTTAGTTCATAATTATTATCTTACAGACCGATTCTGGACAGTTGTTGTAAACAAACAAAACTATCAAACTTAAATATGGAGTTCCACAAGGATCAGTGCTGGGCCCTTTTTTCTTTTTCACGCTCTATACTTCTCCACTTTCGCATACAATAAACCATCATCGGATCAATCATCATTTTTATGATGGTGACTCTCAGATTCAAAGGGGTGATACTTTAAAAACTCTGATTCTCTCTAGCCAAATAATTATGTCCTACTGTCTTCAAGGTATTCGAAACTGGATGAATCAGAAAAAGTTGCAACTAATGCTAATAAAACTGAAGTGTCTGTGCGTGTGTAGGGTTCAGGGAGTTGGTGTGTCAGCTGCTGAAGTATGGAGGGTCATCTGTACTGTACCCCACAGTCTTCTTCTTCTTCTTCTTCTCCTCCTCCTCCTCCTCCTCCTCCTCCTCCTCCTTCTCCTTCTTCTTGCTCTTCTTCTTCTCCTCCTCCCCCTTCTTCTTCTTCTTCTTCTTGCTTCTTCTTCTTTTCTTCTTCTTCTTTTTCTTTTTTCTTCTTCTTTCTTCGTCAGGTACTTTTGTATGTAATGTGATGTGTGTGTGTGTGTAGTATACAGAGAGAGGGGGGGAGAGAGAGGGGGGGGGGGAGGGAGAGAGAGGGGGGGAGGGGAGGGGATTTATTTTTTATTTTTAAATGTATTTTATGTTTTATTTTATTCTTTAATATCGAGGATAATGGAATAAGCATTTATGAGAGAGAGGGGGGAGGGACGAAGGTGGAGGAAAAAGAGAGAGAAGTTGAGGAGAGAGAGGGCGGGAGGGAGAGAGGGGGATTTGAGAGGGGGTGGAGAGGGTGAGGGAGATGGAGGAGGGTGGAAAGAGAGAGGGAGGGAGAGAGAGGGGGAAAGAGAGAGGGGAGAGGGAGAGAGAGAGAGGAGAGAGAGAGAGTGGAGAGGGAGAGAGGGCGGAAGGGTTGGAGAGAGGAGGGGGGGGGGAGAGAGAGAGAGAAGGTGTGGAGAGAGAGAGGGGGGGGAGAGAGGGAGGGAGGGAGGGGGAAGGGAGGGGAGAGGGAGGGGAGGGGAGGGAGGGGGGGGGAGAGAGAGATCAAATTCAAATTTTTTATTTGGAGAAAATAGTGAATAAGCACCCAAAGCTTTTTTTTTACATCCAGTCCCCGTCCTTATGGATGCATCATATAGAAAAAATAATTTCCAATACCCGTGCACTGTCACAGTAACCCCCCACCCCCCCCCCCCCAAAAAAGGAAAAACAGAAAAAAACAAAACAACGAACAAAAACGAAACAGAAAAAGAAAAAAGAAAAAAGAAAAAAGGAACCCCCGAACCCCTACAAAACAAAAAAAAAAAGAAAACACACAAAAATCTTTAAAATATAACCAAAAAACTTTTCACAATACAGAGGGAAAAAAAACCCATGTAAATTGTATCATTTTGGGAAGAGAGTGTGAGAGAGAGAGAGAGGGGAGAGAGAGAGGAGAGAGAGAGAGGAGAGAAGGAGAGGGGAGAGGAAAAGAGGGAGAGAGGGGGAGGGGGGGAAGAAAAGAGAGAGAGAGAGAGAAAGAGGGGAGGGGGGAGAGAGAGGGGGGGGGGGGGGGTAGAGAGAGAGAGGGAGGAAGAGAGAAAGAAAGAGAGAGAGAGAGAGACGAGAGAGACAGAGAGAGAGAGAAAAAGAGAAAGAAAGAAGGGGAGAAAGAGAGAAAAAAGAGAGAGAGAAAGAGGGGGAGAGAGACACAGAAAGAGAGACAGAGAGAAATAAAGAGAGAGGACACACAGAGAAAAAGAGAGGGAGAGAAGAGAGGGAGAGAGAGAGAGAGGACGGAGGAGAGAGAAAGAGAGAGAGAGAAGGAGGGAGAGAGAAAGAGAGAGCGAGAAAGAGAGGAGAGAGAGAGGGGGGGAAAGAGGGGAAGAGGGGGAAAAAAAGAGAAGAGAGAGAAAGGGAGAGAAACAGAGGGGAGGGGGGGGGAGGGGTTATAAACAGAGCCATTGCTGGATAAAAAATACCTATTGTAAATAAACACTTGTAATCAAGAAGGTCAGACATATATTACCAACTCATCACATACATCTTAACACACCACACCACACACACACACACACACACACACACACACACACACACACACACACACACACACCACAACACCCCATTTCATCCTCTCAACCCACACACACCCCCCACACCCCCCCCCCCCCCCCCCCCACACACCCACACCACACACAACCCCCTTCCTTTTCCTCTCCCCCCCTTTTCCCCCCTTTTTTCCTCTCTTTCTCTCCTCTCCCCCTTCTCTCTCCTTCTCTCCTTCTCTCTTTTCCCCTCCCCCCCTTCCCCCTCTCTCCCCCCTAAAAAACCCCCAAAAACCCCATCACACACACCCCCCACACACACCCCACACTCCCAAATCCTTTCACCTTGGGCTGCCTTCCCTTCCCCCCAAAATCTCCCTGCTCCTTTCGCCCCCCCCCTCTTCCCACCCCCCTTCTCTCCCCTTCCCCTCTCCCCCCCCCCTTTTTTTTTTCCCCCGCTCGCCCTCCCCTCCCTTTTCCCCCCCCCCCCCCCCCCCCCCCCCCCCCACAAACAAATTTGGGGAAGGGGTTTTGGCCGGGAATTAAAATTTTGAAAAAGGGAGGGAAAGGGTTCCCCCCCTTTTTTTGTGTTGGGGGTTTTTGGTTTTAAAAATTTTTCCTTTTTTTTTTTGTTTTTTTTTTGGGGGGTTTTTTTCCCTTTTAACCCTTTTTTTGCCCCCCTTTACTTAAGGTTGGTTTTGGTTGTTTTGGGGGGGTTTTTAAGGCTATTAAAAGGGATTTTGGGGTTATAAAACGGGGGGAAAAAAAAAAAAATTTTTGCTTCGTGTTTTTTTTTGTTTGGTTTTTTTTTGGTTGTGGTTGTTTGTGTGAAAAAATGGTTGGGTTGTTGTTGTCCTTTTGTTTGGTTTTCTTCAGTTTAATCTTTCAATTTTTTAAAATTTTTTAAAGACGGGGAAAATTTTTTAATTTTATAAACCCAAGAGGAAAAATTGAAATTTTTCAAAAATTAATTAACAGTGTTTTAAAAACAATTTAAACAATTCCAAAAACCATTTTTAAAAATTTTTTCTTTCAATTTTCCCACAATTTGTAACATCGATTTCAGGCAAAAACTTTTTTTCCAAAAGGAAAAAATTTTTTTTCCAGGAAAAATTTTTAAATGCCCAACAAAAAAAATACCAGTTTGGTAAAAACCAAAAACAAAAAACATTTTGATCTTTAAAAATTTTCCCGTCCTGAAAGTTTTGGGTTTTTCTTTACTTGGGGGAAACAAAAAATTTTAAAACCGATTTAAACCACAACAAAAGTATTTGAAAATTTTTAAATCAATTCTTTTTAAGGCCCATTATAGAGAAAATGGAAATAATTTATTTTTTCCCCTTTGAAGTCTTCCCACAATTTTGGGGTAGCAAGCTGAACCCTCTTTAGAATTTAAAAGGGTTTTTCCAAAAATTTTTTTTTCCCCCCTTATTAAAGAATTTTCCCTTTTTTTCATTAAAAAAACCCCCCCTTTTGGGGGTCCCAAAAATTTTCCTTCTTCCCCTTTCTTAAAACCCCAAAAAAAGTTTCCCAATCCCCAACCCCCCCAATTTATTTTTTTTCCCCTTCCTTTAAAATTGAATTCAAAAACCATGAAAACCCAATTTAAATTTTAACCCCCCCAAATTTTTGAAATTCTTTAAAAAACCCCCAAAATTAATGCCCAACCCCCATTTTATCCCCTTTACCCTCCTTAATTTTTAAATTTTTTCCAAGGAAAAACCTTCCCCTTTAAAGTAAATAATAAATTTTGAAAACCCAGCCTTCTTTTTAGTTTTAAAAGGTTCCAAATCAGTATAAAAATTTTGAGATGATCGGGATAAGTAGTTTGAATTATTTTTCTTTTATAGCGTTTAAGAATTTTTAAACATTTTCAGCTTTTTTTTTAAACCGAAAAATTTAATTGATTTTTTCCCAAAATGATTTTTTAAAAATTTCCCCAAGGTGGGTAGGGGGGGTGCTGTATGATTTTGCTAATTCAGGGGGTTTTTAAAGTTTGAATGTTTAAAAAGGGGGGGAAAAGGTTGTAAGTTTAATTTATTTAAGCGAGTGATAGTTCTTGCTTTTTTGGGGGAAAGTGAATGTAGACTTTTTTTGGACTTATTTTAACGTTGCTGTCATTTTTTTTTACTTCTTAAAAAATTTTGCCACGGGCAAGCGTCGATTTTCATTTAAAAAAGAACTCCTATTTCCCTTAAATTTTTACCTATAGATGGGGGCATGAGGGGTTTCCCCAAAAGCAAGTCAAAATGCTTTAAAATCAAGATTTGGGGATTTTCTGAAGCAAATAATTTGGAGACTGAAAATTATTCTTGCCCCAAAAGACGGGTCTTGTTTCGCACAAGGGAAAAGGGGACTGAGGGCTTTAATAAGAAATTCTTGCCCCCATGGCGGGTTTTACTAGAAAATTTTTAAAGAAGTTAAGAACTTTCTTAGCTTTAGTTGCCATATTTTTCAAAATGTTGTTTCCCAACTTTAATTAAAAGTAAGGAATACTCCTAAAAATTTTCCCACTACTTTTTTGTATTCTAGAGTTTCCTTTATTCGAAAAATTAGGTAAAAATTGTGGGTCAACACCGTTTTTTAAAAAGGAAAAGGGTTGGTTTTTTCGGGGAAAAAGTGAAGACCATTCCCCCAAAAAGATAACCACTAATTTTTTCAAGTTTTTTTTGATATACTTTTTGATAAAAATTTAACTGTCTTTTGGGTGTTTTCTTTTTCATCGTAACATCCATCCCTTTAATATATCCCCGCAAATTTTTACAAAAAAAACATGCTTGTAAAAATTAGGAAGGTCATATGAAAAATTTTGAATAGAAAAGATGATTTTAATAAACCCTTGGGGGGATACCCATGTTGGTGCCCTTGGGAAGGTAGAAAACAATTCCCAACTTTAGTTGAATGATTTTTTTGGGGAACAGAAAGTTTTAATAAAAAATTAAATTTTCCCAAAAAAGGCCCAAATAGATTTAAAAGTTTTTTATAAAGCAATCTCCCCATGCCACACATGATCATATGCTTTATGTACGTAAAAAAAAATGTGGAAAAGTAATTCTTCCTTCGACCCAAACGGGTATTTAACTTGAGGGGGTAATTTAACTAAATGATAAAACTGTGGATCTCCCCTTACAAAAAACCTCCCTGATTTAGGGGTTTAAAATTTTATTTTTATCACAAAAATTTGTCAATCTTTTTTAAGATTATTTTTTCCATCCCCTTTCCCTGTATGTCAATTTAAAAGCTTTGGTCTATATTTTATTTCATCGCTTGTGGTTTTTCCCTTTGCTTTGATCCCGGTTTTCAAAACGGTGTTTCCAAAATCGAGGTAAGATCCAGGGAATCCAGCAGCTTTTAAAAGAGATCAAATAATAGGAGTAACCAAATTTATTAGGGAGATCCCTTAGTATTTCTTTAGAAAATTGAATTTCTCCCTACGGATTTTTTTTTTTAGTAGGAAGAGAGAAGATTACATCTCCTACTTTTTTGCAACGTAATGGGGGCATTAACAAGTTTGTTTATCGCATTCTGGATCTAAATATTGTCTTTCTTTTATTCAGTTTTTCCTAAATTTTTGGGGATTCATCTGAAAGGTTTTGAGTGCTCATAGAATCAGAAAAAAATTTACAAAAAATTTCGCTTTTTCTGAATCAGAAAGAACTTTTTTTTTTTTCTGTATTTTGTTCGGACAATTCTGTTTAAAAAAACCCCATTTTTTTTTTTATTGAATTTTTTCCCCACCTTTTTTTTGATCTGTATAGTTGGGAAAAAGTCTTTTGTACAGAAACTACTCCAAAAAATGGCGCTTAGCTTGTGCTTTTAATCTTTGCATGGGAAAAAATTTTCTCTTTTCACCAAAAAGTGATTTTTTTTTTTTGCGCTTTTTTTATTTATTTTTTATATTTTTCTTTTTTCTCATTAAAAGCTTTCTTTAAAAAGGGAAACATTCCACCCTTTTGTTACCCGAATGTTTGGTTTGGGTTTTAAAAATTTAAAATTTTTGGAAAATTTAACCCTCAGCAGCTTGTAAAACTGATTTTAAAATTTTTTTAAAAAAAAAAGGGCCCCATCATCATTTTTAATGTGTTCTTTTATTTCCCGTGTTAAAATGGGATTTTAAAATTTTTTTCCAATTCGCAAGATCATAATTAAATTTTTGGGGTAGCGTCTTTTTTCATTCCCATATCCACAAGATGGTCATTAAGGGGGAATTTAATTGGGTTTAAATTTATCCCCTCCCCAAAGGGGTTGGTGTGTGTTTCCCATTTTCAATTTGGGCAAGCACAGGGAAAAAATGAAGGACAAAATCAAAAGGCACTTGCCCTAGCTAGAAAACTGGGATTTGGTTTCAAATTCCATCATTTTTAAAAAATTTAAAAGGGAAAAATTACTTTTTTTTTCAAAAAAATCTCTTACTTGTTATTGATGTGCTTGCCCCCTTTTCCCCAAAAAAGGGGAAAGGAGCATTAAAGTCGGGCCCAAAGGCCATTTCCCCTTTTTATTTGAATTTTTGGGAATGTGCGCCCTTCAGTATTTTCCTCATTTTTGGGCCCCTTTTGGGGGTAAACAGAAAAAAACCTTTATGATGATTTTGATTATTGGCTTTTTACATTTGCTGCACAGGGGAAAATAGATTCCCAAAACAGAAGATTTGGGTTTCTGGTGATTTACATGAATATACTCCAATTTTTCACGGAGGGATATGGAGTTTTTATCTTTTTTGTATCACTCAAAAAGTTTTCATGAAATTTGGGGGATGGGTTAAAAATTTTGGGCCCTCTAGGGCCAAAAATTTTTCGGGCTGAAAATTCAATGCTGTTAAAAAATAAATTTGGGAAATGACTGTGGAAAGGTGGTGAAAAAGGGTAGTGTAAGTTAATTCCCTTACCGATTGCAGTTCCACTGCAATTAATTTTTTTCTGGACATTGTTGTTTCCATTCTGGGTAATTGGGAAAATAGAATTTTGGAAAAACTTAAGTTAAATAAATAAAAAAAAAAAGAAAAAAAAATAAGGAAAACAATTTAAGATTGTGAGTAAAAATATTTCCAAAGACTAGATCTATGCAATAGAAGATACGATCCGAAAGTGGGGAAACCCGAATTGATCAAGATCTACATGGATGATAATTAAAAAAATCTAAAAAAGTTTTTCAATTTAGTTTATAAAAATTCAGAACCCTTTTCCCAAATATCCTACATGTTCCCCAGGGGCCCCTGTTTTCCAACTGGAGGCAAGACCCGGAGAATGTTGGAAAATTCCCCTGTGTTTATTGCACAGTTGGGTTCTCCTGGTTTTTCTCGGGGGGTTTCCCCCCCCCCCGAAAAACTGACGGACGTGTCTGCCCCCCGTTGCCCGCCAGCACAAATGGATTTCCGTTTTATGGGTGTAGGGCCTTTCCTTTAAAATCCCGGTGGGTTGTGGGGGAAAAGGGTTTGGGAAAGGGTGAACTAAAGAAACATTTGCAGCATCATGAAAATTTTGCACGGGTCATTGCTTAAAAAGTTCCTCTGCCACATTAAGTTTAGGGTCTCGAACAGGGGGCAAAAACTTTTCTGGCAACGATCTTTGTTTAGGGTGGTTTAGGGAATAATTTTTTATACAGTCGTTTTATTTCTTGTATACTTTTGGGGGGAGAGGACTTGAGTCATTTAAAACCACGTGGACGACTTTGGGATCCACGGTTTGTCAGGTTGGAAAATTTCTGTGTCCGGGGTTTGGTTGTAAAAATTTTTATTTTGAGGGCTTTTTCAGGACACCCTGTTAAATTCCTAGGAAAACCCTAGTCTGTCAGCACTGACCCCCCTTTTATGCAGAGTCGTGAAGAAACCCCCCCCTTGGGGGTTTTCTTGTTTGTTCTTTTTTCTGTTTTTTGGAAACCCAGATGGGTTTTTTCCTTTTGTTTCCTAGGGGGGATGGGTTTGGGTTTTACGCAGTCAAATCTTTACGTCCCTTTGCTTGGGCCCGTTTGCTTTTTTTAAATGACTGGCCCCTTTTACTTTGGGGTTTTTGGTTTTTCTTTTCTGCCCCCAGCCCTGTCCTGTCTTTTTTTGCAGGTGCCCTTTTTTTTCCAGGAATGGTACCCGTGATCCAGCAACCCGAGTAGGTTTGGGGTTTTCAGTTGTCTACGTCGTCTGGGGCTCCTTTTCAAAAATAAAGGGGCTTTGAAAAGGGGTGTTGCAGCAATCTGTTGATTTTTGCTGGTTTTTTTACGCTTTTTCCCGCGTGTGTGTGGTCTGTTTTGTGTTTTGTGAGTGAGTGTGTGGGTGTGAGTGAGTGTTTTGTGTGTGTGTGTGTGGGGTGTGTGGGGGTGGGTGTGTGGGTGTGTGGTGTGTCTTCGATTTTTGTCTTTCACTCTCGTGATTTTTTAGTTTTGTGTGGGGTGTGTGTGGTGGGGCGGGTGTGTGTGAGTTTGTTTTGGTGTGTGTGTGTAAAGGTGTGTGTGTGTGGTGTGTTAAATGTGTGTGGTTTTTGGGTGTGTGTGTTTGGTGTGTGTGTGTGGTTTTTTTTGGTCGTGATTTCATCCTCGAAGTATGAATTTGGGGGGTGGGTAGCCCGTGGTTTTGGGAAAATTGGGGTCGCAAACTGGACCCGGGTTTTGATTTCCCCTTCAAGGGGATATTTTTTCCCCCCGGGGGTTTAAACATTCCAAATGGGGAAAACTTTCCCCCTCCCCAAAAAGTCCTTCGGATGAGACTATAAAAACGAGGCCGTGTGCGAACCGGGCCCCCGAACTTTTTGGGGAAAACGTTAAATCCCGTTCGCTTTTGAAGGTAGGCCCCCTTGTGTGCCGGTTTTGGGAAAAGTAACAGAATTTACAAAAAAAAATTCCCACAGGGTTTTGGATATTTAAAAAAAAATACATAAGTGCCTTTTTCCATTTCCCGGGTAAAAAAGAATTTTTTTTTTAAATTTGGGGGGAAAAAACAGAATGTAGGCCCAAAAAAATTTACCATTGATAAAAACCCCGGGAACTCTAGCAGGGAATGAAAAAATAAAAACAACAAACACAAAACCCAAAAAAAAAAGTGCATAAAAAGGTGATGTCACCGAAAATAATTTATTTTGGGGGAAAAAAAAAAAGGGAAAAGTCTTATGCAAAAAAAAAGATGGATAGGGATGGTTTTTTTTAAAAAAAAGGACCCAATTTTTTTTTTTAAAGCAAGTAAACAAAACATCACCCCCATTTTATAGAGAACCCTGAACGATTTTTTTTTTTAACCCCTGAATTATATCAATTTTATTTTTGGGGGTTAGTTGCCCCCAAAAAAAACCCCATGAAAACCCTCTTTCAAAAAAAATCTACAAAAAAAATTTGGGTTTACCAAAACCCAGGCGAGACAACAATTTTCTGCATTTTTTTTGTACACAAAAAGACACTCTCCCCCTCTCAAACCATAAACATGCACACACAACAGGGAAAATTTTACCTATTCACAAACTGTGTCTAAAAATAGCCCTCCCAAAACGACCAAACCCACCTTCAAATAGGGGAGGGGAAGCAAGGGTAAAACTTTTTCAGCGGACAAAAAAATGACGCCCGAAAGCGCGCGTTTGTGGAAAAAGGGGGGACCTGTGTGTGGGATGTCTTGTTAAGTCTATAAGCCAAAATGCCAGGAAGAGAATGGTTTGCCGATCGATGCAATACTGAATTTGTTGGGACAGAAAGAAAAGGGTAAAGTTGAGGGGTGGGGTGTGGTGGGGTGGGGGGGGGGGGGTTGAGGGGGGGGATTGAGGGGGGGGGTTAGGGGTGGGTTGAGGGGGGGGGGGGGGGGGGAGCCTGGGGTCAGTAAGTGGAAATGTTGATAATGGTGAGGAGGAGGTGGAGGAGGAGGAGGAGAGGAAAAGAAGAGAGGGAGGAGGAGGAGAAAGAGGAGGAGAAAGAGATGGAGGAGGAGTAGGAGGAGGAGGAAAAACAAATTTAATGGGAAGAAAGAGGAGGAGAAGGGAGGAGGGAAGATGGAGAAGGGGAAGAGGAGAAGAAGGAGGGGAGAAGAGGAGAGGAGGAGAAGGGGAAAGATGAGGAGGAGAAGGAGGAGGAGGAGAAGAAGGAGGACGAGGAGAAAAGAAGGAGGAGAAGGAGGAGGAGAAGGGAGGAGAAGAAGAAGGAGGAGGAGAAGAAGGAGGAGGGAGAAGAAGGAGGAGGAGGAGAAGAGAAGGAGGGAGGACGAGGAGGAGGAGGAGGAGGATGAAGAAAGGAGAAGAGTGGGAGAGGAGGAGAGGAGGAAGAGGAGAAGAAGGAGGAGGAGAAGGGAGGAAAGGAGAAGAGAAGTGGGAGAGGAGGTGAAGGCGAAGAAAGAAAATAATGGGAAGAAAGGGAGAAGGAGAAGAGGCAGAGGAGTAGAAGAGGAAGAGGAGAAGAAGCACGATAAGAGAAGGAGAAGAAAATGAAAGGAGAAAGAGAAGGAGGAGAAGGGGGAGAAAGAGGAGAGAGAAGAATAAGGAGGAGGATGAGAAGAAGAAGGGGAGGAGGAGGAGAAGGAGGAGAGAAGGGGGGAGAAGGTGAAGTAGAGGACGAGAAAGAAGAGGTGGAGAAGAGCAGGAGGAGAAGCAAAAGAAAGGAGGAGAAGGAGAAAGAAGAGAAGAAAGGGAGGAAGAAGAGTGGACACCACCTGCAAGAACGCAACGCACGCACCCACATGCATTAAAAACGTACGCACACATGATATACGATGCACACACACACTCACCACACACCCACACACACACACACGCACGCACGCACGCACACACACACACACACACACACACACACACACTCGCGACTAATAATTATCACTAAAGAGAACAGCTAAAATTGAAGTAAACACACTTGAGTGCACGCGCGCGCGCGTGCACATACGCACACAAACCACCCAACCATTATCATCACATTTCTTCTCCCCCCCCCCCCCACCCTCCTCCTCATCTGCCTTCCCTTACTCTTCTCTCTTCCCCCCCCCCACCCCCCACCCTCTACCTCCTCTTCCTTAACATTACTCAGCCTAATACACACACACACACACACACACACCACAGACACACACACTCACACACACACACACACACTTACACCACGTTCACACCACACACACACACTTACACACGTTCACACACACAACACACTCAAACACACACACACACGCGTTCACACACACAGACCACACAAGACACAGACACACACACACACTTTTAAATGTCACTTTTCAGTAATATAGACGTTAAAACGAACACACAAACACACACACACACACACACACACACACACACACACACACACACACACACACTTTTTTAATGTCACTTTTTAGTGGATAGACTTTAAAACGAACACACACACCAACACGCACCACACACACACACACACACACACACACAACACAAACACACACACACACACACACACACAACACCACCACCACACACACACACACACACAAAACGTAATAGCCCACACACACACAGAGACAGACCTGTAGACAGACACAAGAAGAGACGTAAAAACCAGGATATAAATCAGTGTACAGTGTCACTTTTATCTCCATCTTCCAGATCTTTTCATCTCAAGGATATAATGTTCCTAGGTAGATAATAATGACGACAGTTCTCCAAGGTAAGGTTGAGGGTAGAAGGAAAAAAGGCAGACCACCATCAACATCCTACACTACCTGACAACGCCTTAGTGTTAAAACAAGAATGGCCTGCAGAGAATTGTAAGAATCTGCTCAGAAATAATTGGAGAAGAACAAAGAGATCTCATGTCGTTCTGCAATCAGCAGCTTGTAAGCAAAGCCACAGCCATTTTGGCTGATCCTTCCCATGCTTTGTTTCCAGAATTTCAGTTGTTGCCTTCGGAACGCCGTTTTCAGTGCCCCATCAGCAAAACAAACAGAAAAATAAATTCTTTTGTGGCAGAAATCATTCGAATTCTGAATTCCCATTGATGTTGACTACCTAGTTTTTACATTTCTCTGAATTACTTGCCTGATTGTCATTGTTATGACTGTAGTCAATACATTTATTTATTTATTTATTTATTTATTCTTTTATTTCGAGGATATTGGAATAAGCACTCATGTGCCTTTTTTCATCCAGTCCCCGTGTTTATGCAGTTTTGTAAATGTTTTCATCTGTTCACACCGGCACACAATGGCCTACTCTTTCGAAAAGTGGAACGGATTTTAACATGTGCGCAAGATGTTCTGCGTGCGTTCGCACACGGGCCTCGGTTTATAGTCTCATCCGAAGGAGTTTTGGGAGGAGTGGAGTCTGCACTGATGTTAACTCCAGAGGAAAAATATCCCCTTGAACGAGATTCGAACCCGGGTCAGCAGATCACGAAAACATCACTCTAACCACAAGGCGTCCCCTCTCCCCTGTGTGTGTTTGTGTGTGTGTGTGTGTGTGTGAGTGTGTGTGTGTGTGTGTGTGTGTGTGTGTGTGTGTGTGTGTGTGTGTGTTGTGTGTGTGTTTGTTTGTGTGTGTGTGTGTGTGAGTGTGTGTGTGTGTTTGTGTGTGTGTGTTTGTGTAAATGTGTGTTTGTGTGTGTGTGTGTTGTGTGTGTGCCCTGTGAGTGCGTGTGCGTCGTGGTGTGTGTGTGTGTGTGTGTGTGTTGTGAGTGCGTGTGCGTGCGTTTGTGTGTGTATGTTTTGAGAGAGAGAGAGAGGAGAAGGGAGAGGAGGGGAGAGAGAGAGGGGGAGAGGAGAGAGAGAGAGAGAGAGAGGGAGTGTGCGTGTGTCTTTTTTTTCTGATTATGTGTGTGTATGTGTGTGTGAATGGGGTGTGTGTGTGTGTTTCTTTGTGTGTGTTGTGTGTTGGTGTGTGTGTTTGTGTGAATGTGTGTGTGTGTGTCTGTGAGTGCGTGTGCGTGCGTGTGTGTGTGTGTGTGTGTGAGGAGAGAGAGAGAGAGCGAGGGAGTGTGCGTGTGTCTTTTGTTTCTGATTATGTGTGTGTATGTGTGTGTTTTTTGTGTGTGGTGTTTCTTTGTGTGTGTGTGTATGTGTTTGTGTGTGTGTTTGTGTGAATGTGTGTGTTTGTGTGTGTGTTGTGTGTGTCTGTGAGTGCGTGTGCGGGGCGTGTGTGTGTGTTTGTGTGTGTGTGTGTGTGTGTATGTGTGTGTGTGAGAGAGAGAGAGGGAGTGTGCGTGTCTTTTGTTTCTGTTATGTGTGTATGTGTGTGTGTGAATGTGTGTGTGTGTGTGTGTGCGTGTGCGTACACAGACCTCTCTGACGTCTGCGACTTTGCCCAAGTACTTAAAACTTACACAAGGTTATTTTCTAGTTTTGGCAAGGACAACGTTTTGGAGGATGATGTAATATGATGATGAAACGTATTAGTATATCAACATGCACGCATGCATACGCACTCACACACACACACATGCATGCACTTACTCGTGCATGCACACACTCACACGCATGCACACACAGTCACACAAGCGCTAAGCACATGAGTGCTTATTCCATTATCCTCGAAATAAAAGAATTTTTTTTAAAAAAGAATAGCACACTTACCACCACAAACACACACACAATCACACACACACACTCACAACACACACACACACAAACACACTCACCCCACACACCACACTCACACACGCAATCACACACAAAACACTCACTCTCACACACCTCACGCTCACACACAAACACACTCACTCACACACACTCACGCTCACACACACACACAAACACACACACTTACACACACAAACACACACAACACACACACACACAAACACACACAAACACACACACTCACACACACACCACACACACAAACACACACACACATACATACACACAAAATACAACACACACAAACACACAAACACACACACACATACATACACACAAACACACACACACACAAACAAACCACCACACACACACATAACAACACAAACACACACACATGCATCCATGCACGCACGCATGCACGCACGCTAGTTCTTTATAGTGGGTCGAGACTAAAATGTACTTTAAGCTCAAAAGCATACATGCAAATTTCTTTATAGACGTAGACACTTGTTTTTAATATATAAATATATATATATATATATATATATATATATATATATATATATTATATATTTTATATATATATATGTGTGTGTGTGTGTGTGTGTGTGTGTGTGTGTGTATGAATACAGATATATGTATTCAGATAGATATATATATAAAATACATATACACATATATATCTATATCTAAATTTATTATATTATAATAAATATATATATATATATATATATATATATATATATGCACGCTCGCGCGCATTTGTAAAGCACAGTCATAGACACACGTATACAAGCACACCCACTTAAACACGCACACAGACATATACATATATACATACATACACACGCATGCGGCATCCTTGCATTAATATATAAATTTTATATATATTTATATATATATATATATATAATATTTTTATATTATATATATAGATAGATAGATAGATAGATAGATAGATAGATAGATATATATAGATTATAAAAGATAGATATATATATTATATATATAATCAGGGAGGATATCTATCTCGTGTGTATGTGTGTTTATGTGAGGTGTGTGTGTCTCGTAAGTCCCCT
>CM054168.1:2001357-2012243 GCA_028751875.1 Rapana venosa | reverse complement strand
AGCATTCCAGGTTAATGGACCACAAATAGAGAGAAAGAGCAATGACCCCCACAGTCCTCAACTGACACAGCTTTTTGCCCGGGTCAAGGTCAACGGGTTTTTTAGGGTTTTTAAAAAAAATGTCCCATTTCTCTGCTAGGGTAGAGCTCTGAGGTTCATAATATTGTGCGAGTTTGGGTATGGGTGCCTTTTTTTGTTTTTTGTTGTTGAGGAGGTGGAGGGTGGTGGTAAGAGGGATGAAGAAGAGGAAGGTGGTGGTGGTGGTGGTGGTGTCAAAGTCAAAGTCAAAGTTTTATTTTTTCAAAGTCAAACTTTTTTTTTTTTTCAAAGTCAAACTTTTATTTTTTCAAAGTCAAACTTTTATTTTCAGATGGTACATTGAATAAGCAGTGCATTTGCTTTTTTTCCAAAAAAATTGTTTGATGTTCATTTAGGGGGGGGGAGCAGAGGGGGGAGGGGAGAGGATTTAGAGGGGTTAAGGGAGCAGAGGGAGAGCGGGTGGTGTGTGTGTGTGTGTGTGTGTTTTATTTATTTTATTAAAAATTGTGTTATTTTATGTCAAGGATAATGGAATAACCACTCCAGGGGTGTGTGTGTGTGTGTGTGTGTGTGTGTAATGTGTGTGTTCTTCATTTATTTATTCATCTATTTATTCATTTGTTTGTTTGTTTGTTCATTTATTTATTCTTTTATTTCGAGGATAATGGAATAATAATAATAATAATAATAATAATATATGGAATTTATATAGCGCTGAATCTTGTAAAAAAACAAACAAATCGAAGCGCTTAAGCATTCATGTGCATTTTTTTGACATCCAGTTCCTGTGTGTATGCAGTTTTGTAAATTTCGAACCCCCATTCCCACCAGCACACAATGGCCTACTCTTCCGAAAAGTGGAAAAGGTTTTAACTCGTGCGCAAGATGTTCTGCGTGCGTTCGCACACGGGACCTCGGTTTATAGTCTCATCCGAAAGACTTTTAGGGGAGAGTGGAGTCGGCACTGATGTTAACTCCAGAAGGAAAAATCCTGTCTAACAAAATTCGAACCCAGGTCAGCAGATTACAAGCACAATGCGCATCACTCTAACCACCAGGCTGTCCTGACCTGTGTCAGTTATTATGTGTCAGGTAAATCCCAAGGTCTACATTAACATTATTGTTTATTATACCATGAAATGTCATGATGAGATTGTCTTCCACCATAACACATTTTGTAACAAAACACAACCTGTCCTCATCATTTAAAGTAAAGGTAAAAAGGTCAAGGTGTCTCACCTGCTTGGACATTCCAGACAGGTAAAATTTTAAAAAAAAAAGGAAAAGGACCCCAAAACCCTATAAGGTGTGGGGGAGCGAGGCTTTCAGAGACCCATTCTTAGGGCCACGTATTGGGGGCGGGCCCATCTCCTCTCCTCGCTGCTTTCCCTTCCCTGCCCCTAAAGAGGCGGTACCCTTTTTCAGCTGGGGTGAACTGTATGAACCAAACCGCGCAAAAGGGTCCCCCGCCAAATGGAACCACGTCGATGTGTTTAAACCTTGGCGGGGGGGAAAGCAAGTGCTCTGACCACAGCTTCCCGCCCCCTTAAAAGGAGATTTTTTTTAAAATCCTATGGGGGAGTATTTGCTTTGTAAAGGCTTTGGCAGGTAATTTGAAAACTTAACGAAAAAACACCAACTTTTCGTTATGGTATTTTTGCACAATTTACAGTCCCCCCCAGAATGGGTAGAGAAGTCGTGGCAGAGACTCGCTTTCCCCAGCAAGGTTAAGCAGAATCGAGGTGGTTACCGTTGGGGGGGGCCATTTTACGCGCCTTGGCTCAATACAGCCCCGCATTTCACCAGCTTCAAGGGGTACCCCCCCTTTTAGGCGGGGAAGGAAAAGCAGCGGGGAGAGGGAGGGGCGTCACTCCCCCAAATTTGTGGCCCCCGGGAAGGAGGTTTGACACCTCGCCCCCTTACGACCAATGGGTTAGGGGAACAACCTTTACTATAGAGTGACTCCGGGGGGATGAGCGAGAAAAATTTTCTATTAGCTAGGGGACATTGGGGCGTTAATCTACGAACCCCAAAAACAAACCCCCAAATTTTGCCTCCCTATTTCCTTTGGAATTAAGCAGGGGAAAATGGTAGAAAAAAATTTAGGAAGGAAAAAAAAAGGGGAAAATTTATAGGGGGGGGGGGGGGGGGGGGGGGGGGGGGGGGGGGGGGGGGGGGGGGGGGGGGGGGGGGGGGGGGGGGGGGGGGGGGGGGGGGGGGGGGGGGGGGGGGGGGGGGGGGGGGGGGGGAAATGTATTTTTGGTCCCCATGTCGGAGACATCAACCATCCCACAACAGCATCCCTCTTTTTTTTTTTTTCTTTTTCTAGCTTTTTTTCTGTTT
Organism: Rapana venosa; assembly: GCA_028751875.1. Classification (NCBI taxonomy): domain Eukaryota; kingdom Metazoa; phylum Mollusca; class Gastropoda; order Neogastropoda; family Muricidae; genus Rapana; species Rapana venosa. The sequence continues at coordinate 2,009,861 of CM054168.1, read as the reverse complement.
TTTTTTTTCAGGGGACCCCCCCCCCCCCCCCCCCCCCCCCCCCCCCCCCCCCGGGCTTTTTTGCATTCCCGGCTATTTTGTGGGGGATCATTTAAACCCCAACCCCACCACCCCCCACCACCACCACCAACTACTCCCATTCCCAACACACATTTTTCCAAAAACCCCCCGGTTTTTTCTTTTGTTTTTTTTTTCTTTGTTTATTTTTTTTTGGCTGATTTTCTTTTTTTTTATTTTGAAAAAATTTTCTTTTCCTCTTTGTTTGTCACTTTTTGGGTGGGGGGGGAGAGTTGGGGGGGGGGGGGGAGGTGGGGGGGGGTATGGGGGGGAGTTATTTGTTATTGTTTTTTTTACGTTTTTTCCATTATGTCCTTGATGTTCCTTGCCTTCCGTCGCTTGTCAAACGCTGTTCTCTCGGTTGTCTTTCCCTCTGTCTCTCTCTGCTCTGTCGTCTGCTGTCTGGTCGTCTCGTCTCTCTCCCTTTTCCTCTCTCTTCTCTCTCCATCAGTTCTTTGCCTTTTTTGTCTATTTTTTTTCCCCTTTGCATTTTGTGTTTCTTGTCGTTTGGAAAAGTTTTTTTCTGAGGGAAAACAAAAGCATGGGGACGGGGTAGCTCAGTGGTCAGGCAGCTTTCCCCCCCTAAGGTTTAAAAGCATCGAGGTGGTTACCACTTGGATGGGCGACCAGTTTGTGCGCCGGGGTTCATAGGTCCCGCCCCCCCGTTCACCCAGCTGTAGAAAGGGGGACCTCCCTCTTTTAGGGTCAGGGAAGGAAAAAAGCGGGGAAGGAATGGGGGCTGCCACCCCAATATTTGGCCCTGGGGAAGCGAGGTCTCGATGCCTCGCTCCCCTACACCGTGTGGTTATGGGAAAACCTTTTCCTTTTAAAAAAATGCATGTGATGTGATGTTTAAGTGTGGCAAATAAAGGGTTTCCCCAAAAATGTTAAACCCGGTTAGAAACGTTGAAGAGAAAAAAAAGTATGGGGTGAAAGGGGGTGGGGTGTACCGTTTTTGAGTCATGGTAGCAGCTATAATTATATGGGTTTGGGGGTTTTTTTATTAGGTTTTTATTTTCTTGGTCTTGAAAACCCCTACTAATTGTGTACTTGTCAATGGAAAAAAAAAAATAAAACGTTTTCCAGCTCAAAAAGTAATAAACCCCCATCTCTTAATTTTACGCCTAAGCATTACTCCTTTTTTAATAAATTTTTGACCCCATTATTTCTGAAAAAGAACCCCCTTAAGTTTATCTCAGTTTGGATCCCCAACAGTTTGCATAATAAAAAACGGGGGCTTAAGATGCTCATTTACCTTGCTGATCTTCCTTTACTCGCTTAGAAAAACCCGGGGCTTTTGTACTATTCTCCATGTTATTTTCACTGCTTTGACACCCTTTAGCCCCCCCTCTCAACAGAAAAATGCTTTCCCAAAAGTAGTGCTCGTTCATTTGGATTTTGGTTTTAGATTAAATTTAACCCCCTTTTGTCTACTTTTTAAAAAGCAAAATTTCCCCCGAAAATTTCAACCATGGGTTCCCCACAAGGGAAAAGCAGACCTTTTTCCTCTATACAAATGGGTTTTATTTAATTGATACCCCTCTTGATAAATCTGAAGACACGCTCTTTAAAATCGCAATTCCCCCCGTTATTCAAAAACAAGTTGAAGTTCTCTTTACGGTGTAATCAGAAATATCTTGACCCCAAATTTTGAAAAATTAATGTTTTCCCCTTAAGGGCCCCTTTCTTTTTCCATATCTTTGTTATTTGGAATAAAAATGGAGCATGTGCATAAATAAAAGGATTTAGGAGCAATTCATGGTCAAAAAATAATTTCCGCAGTGATTGTACAAAAAATTTTTTTATTAGATTAATCCCGTTCTGATAAAATTTTTGATAGATATGACCAACAGACCCAAAAAAAGCCGCTCCCTCCCGCCCCCAAAAAAAGCAAAAAAAAACAGACAGCCAGGAGTATAAAATTAATTGCTTTTTTTTCCCCCTATTCTGGTCTTTTTGTTGTTTAAAGTTTTTCTGCTTTTTGTGGTGTGGCATGTGTGTTTTTAAATTTTTTAATTTTTTTTTTAAAAAATCTTTTATTCGAGGATAATGGAAAAAGCCTTACGTGTTTTTACTTTTCAGCCCCCCGTGTGTATTCGTTTGTAATTCTGTCACCGTTCCCCCCGGCACTAAGGGCCTACTTTGAACGCGGAAAGGTTTAAGTGTGGCAAGATTTTTGCGTGCATTCGCCACGGGGCCTGGGTTTTTAAGTCTCTCAAAGGACTTTTGGGGAGGTGGAGTTGCACTGATGTTAACTCCGGGGGAAAAATATCCCTTGAATGGAATCGACCAGGTCGTAAGATTGCCCCCCAATTTTTAACCTTTTGGCTACCCCGTCCCCGCAGGGGTTTGTTGGGTGTGTGGGTGTGAACAGAACAGAAATCCTTTTGCCCTGGAAGCCAGAGGTTGTGAACAAAAAAACAAAGTGGTAAGGGGGAAAAAAAATTACCAGTGATTCATGTGGGGAGGGTTTGCGGTAATTAGAATACCTCCCATGTGTTCAAAAAGCGACCGGGTTACTATATTGGGGACACACCTGCAAATTTTTTTGCAGCGCTTTTTTTCCTGGGGGTGGTGGTTGAAAATAGGCCATTGCTTACACTTCGCCCTACTTGGTGAAATGAAGAATTTATGCTGCAGCTCTTTATAGGAGGGCCCCCCCCTTCCCTGTGGACCTGTCCCTTGTAACTGGGGATTTTTTTGGGCAGAATGGGACTTTTTTTTTAAAAAAGCCAAACTCTTTTAAATATGGCAATAAAAAATTTACGTTGCAAATGGGGCCTTGAATTTCCCCCAAAAGTGTAAAAAGGGTTCACTTGGGAACCAAATTTAAAACCATTAAACTGTTTTTGTGGGGTATGTTGTGGGTGTATGGTTTTGTGGGGGGGGGGGGGGGGGGGGTTTTTGGGAGGGGGGGCCACCTTTTGGGGGGGGCGCTCCTTTTTATTTTTTTATAGGGGAGGAAATTTGGAAATTTAGCATTTATGTGTTTTTTTTTCCCCCAAGTCCCGGTTTTTTGCGTTTGTCAATTTTTGTCTCTTTTCCCCACTGGCCCCACAAGGGCCCCCCACTCGTAAAAAATGGGGAAACGGGGAAATTTTAAACAGGGCGGGCAAGATGTTCTGCGTGCATTTGCACACGGGGGGCCTGGGTTTATGGGTCTATCGGGAAGGACTTTTTGGGGGAGAGTGGAGTTGCACTGATGTTAATTTCCGGGGGAAAAAATAACCCCCTTAAAAACGGGGAAATAAAACCCCGGCCCCGTGGGTCAGATTCCCCAGCCCAATGTTCTAACCTCTAGGCTATCCCGCCCCCCGCAGGTTGGGTGTGTGTTTTGAACAGAACAGCCACCCTTTTTTTGCTGGGGAAACCTTCTAGGCTTGTACCAAAATTTAAAAAAGTGGAAGGAACATAAATTACTGGTGATTTTTGTGTGATGGGGCGGTAATTGGGTTTTTACCTCCCATTTGATCAAAACCCACCTGTTACTTATTGGGACCCCAACGCAAATTTTTTGCAAGCTCTTTTTTCCTTGGGTGGTGGTTGAAAACTGTCCATTGCTTTGAAATTGGGCCTTTTTAACATGGGAAATTTTAGAATTTATGTTTGCAGCCTTTTTTTGAGGCCCAAACCATCCCAACTGAAACTGGCCTTTGTATCTGGGGGATTTTTTTGGTGCAGAGATGGGTTTTTTTTTTAATTAAAGGGGTCCATTGGGTTTAAATATGAAACCCAAGAAAATCCGTTGAAAAAATGGTATTTGTTTGTTCCCCTTTAAGTGTTAAAAATCATTTGGAAAAAAAATTTTGGCCCAAATCACTGTGTGTGTTGGGTTTGGGGTGGGGAGGGGGGGGGGGGGGGGGGGGGTGTGTGCGTTTTTTTTGTATTCTTTTATTCGAGGATAATGGAATATGCATTTAAATGTGTTTTTTTTTTTTTACATTAGCCCCCGTGTGTATGCATTTTTGGGAAATTTTTCTGTAATTTTTCCCCACCGGCACAAAATTAGCCTTCGTAAAAAAGAAAAAACCGGGTTTTAAAAGGTGGTGCCCCAAGATGTCTCTGTGTGTGTTGTGTGTGTGTTTTTGTGTGAAGTGGGGGTAGTGTGGTGTCCTTTAAACTCCCCCCCCCAAACCTTGAAAATTTTTCAAATTCTTTTTAAAAAAATTCACAAAAAAAATCGTTTGGCCCGTCCATATAATAGTCATGCTTAAAGGGGTGAAATTATAGGGGAGGTCATGTGTGTGTGTGTTGTTTAGTGGGGTGACCTGATTATGATTTCACCAAGTTGGCCCTTTAACCCAACCCAAATCAGAAAAGGGACACACACACCCACTTGCCCCTTTCTCTATCATTATTTATTTTTTTTTTTATTCTTTTATATCGAGGTTTATAGGGGAGGGGAAACCCCCTCAGTGGTCGGAGCACTCGTTTTCCCCCAGCCAAGGTTAAGCAGCATGGCGTGGTTACCAGTTGGGGGGGGACCCCTTTTTCGCGCCGGGGTTCAGTGCAGTTCCCCCAAGGGTTACCCACCCCGTTAAATGGGGGACTGCCCTCTTTAGGGGGCTTGGGAAGGTAAAGCAGCGAGGGAGAGGAGTGGGCCCCGCCCCCCAAAATTTTCTGCCCCTTTGGGGGAAAATTGGAAACTTGACGCCCCCTTTCTCCCCTACGACCTTATAGGTTATGAGCACCTTTTTCCTTTACCTTTTTTTCGGGGGGATAATGGAATAAGGGATTTAAAGTGCTTTTTTTCATCCGTCCCCCTGTGTATGCGGGGGCTTTTCAACTGTCCTTTGCAGGGGCCCGAAACCCGGACTGGTTTAAACCCTCCCTGGGGGGGCGAGATTTGCCTGGTGGTTACAGTGATGTTTTTTTGTGAATTATGCGACCTGGGGTTCGAAATTTCCCGGGTCAAAGGGGGATCTTTCCTCTGGAGTTAACTTTAGTGCAGGGGCTCCAATCTCCCCCAAAAATCCTTTGGATGGACTATAAACCCGGGTCCCGTGTACGAACGCACGCAGGGAAAATCTGCGCCACGTTAAAACCCCTTTCCACCTTTTTTCGGAAGGTTTGGCCCCTTTTGTGGGCCAGTGGGAATGGGACAAAAAAGACGAAAAAAACCAAAAACACCGGGGGGAAAAAGGGTGTAAAAAAAAAAAAACACGGGTTTCTTATTCCCTTAAACCCCAAAATAAAAGAATTAAAAAAAAAAAAAAATAACACAAAAACGCACGCCAACGAAAGCACCCCACCCCGCACACACGCACGCCCCCAAAACCCACCAAACGCACCCCGCGCGCCCGCGCCCCAAAAACACTACACACCAAAACCCCCACACACACAACCAAACCCACACCCCCACCGGGCAGTGGTCAAATGTATGTGTGGAAAACCCCAATTTGGGGGGGGTTTGGGGGGAGATGTTTGTGTGGGTTTGGGGGTTTTAAAAAAAAATGACAAAAAGTTCGAAAAACAGGGCACCAAAAAAAAGACCCAACAAGGGAAAATTGCTTGGGGGAAGGCAAAATAACCCACACAGAAAAGCGTGTGTGCCTTTTGTTTTACACACATTTGACACACACATACGGGGCGCCGCGCCAAAGCACAAACACACACGCACCCCACACACCCCACACCACACAAAACACACACGTGCAATTTTGACGACTGGGGCTCGATTTCCCCTTGAAGTTGGGGGTTTTTTTTTCCCCTGGGGCTAACATTTAGTGCAGACTCCCTCTCCCCCAAAAAAAGGTCCCTTTGGAAAGAGCTATAAACCCAAGGGGCCCCCTGTGCGAAAGCCCGCAGAAATCTTTTTTGCACACGTTAAATCCTTGTTTGCTTTGTAAGGTAGGCCATTGTCTGCCGGGGTGGGCCGGGGTGACAAAATTTACCCAAAAACCCCATGCCCCGGGGGGCAGGATGGTTTTTAAAAAAAAAAAAGCAAAGCGTTATTCCATTATCCCCATATAAAAAAAATAAAAATTTTTAAAAATTAAAAAAATTTTAAAAAAAAAAACCCCGTGCGTGCATGCACACACATACAAAGCATTTAATTTTTCTCGATGTACACCCCCACACATGCCCCGACTGAGAGCATGGTGTACAGGATGTGTGAGTTTGCATACACCGGGGGCGGGGTGAATTGGGGCGGGATCCAGCGGTTTTTTACACCAACATGGGCGGGGGACGCCCCGTGCATGCACACACACCCCAAAGCACACATGCGCGCAAACCGAACCAAATGAATTTTCACCCCCTACGAGTGTGGAAAGTTTAAAAACCTTTTACAATATCGCCCGTACATGCCCTGCACAAACGCGGGGCCGGGGCCCGGGCCCCAAAAAACACCACACAACCACACACACAAAGTGCTAGGGGTTTACCCCAAGTTTTTAATACCCTTTTACACAAAATAATTTTCACCGATTCATTTTGAACCCCTAAAAGATAGAGAGGAGGAGAGGAATTGGGGAAGAGAGAGAGGGGGGAGAGGAAAACAGGGCAGACAGACAGGGCAGACAGACAGGCAGAACCCGAGACAGAAAAAAAAGACGATAGGGCCAAGAGACAGAGTGGTGGTGTAGGCCCCAGAGGGGACAGACATACAGAACCCAGGAAAATAGGCCCCACAGACACAAGCAGAGAAAGAAAAGGGAAAAGGAAAAACAGAGCAGCGACCGACATACAGACACCCCAGACACATTTGGGCACACACCCGACACACAGACTGACAGAGACGAGCCCGAGGCGAAGACCTAAAGACACACAGACACCAGCCCGACACACAGGACCCGGGGGCAAAAAGACAAACAACACGCAGTACCCAAAACACAAAGACACACCAAAACACACAGGACCAAGGAGCGGGCCCGACATACAGATACCCCGACCATTGAGCAAAGACACCAAGGGCAGAGACAGGGAGCCCCAAGCCCCACACGCCCAAAAGACACAAAAAACCCGACAAAACAGAGATTTTTAAAGTGACAGACAACAGACCACAGACAGACCCGAGGGCAAAGAGGTGACAGATATCCGAAAAATTGACAGAAAGACAGACACAGACAGAAGACGAGACAGAGGGCGACAGACAAACCCGGGCACCCCAGACACAAAAAACACAGACAGACCGAGGGCAGAAAGTGACAAACACACCCGCAGCCTCCAGACATATTTTGTCTAAATTCACTATAAAAGTGAACAGACGTTAAAATTGAAAATCAAATCCAGACATACAGAACACAAAACAAGGGCCGGGCACACGACAGAGAGTGACAGAAATCAGGGCCATAACCAAAAGAGACAGGGGGGACAGAAACCCGACATACAGCACCCACACCCCATAAAACCACAGACAAAAGAACAGGGGGCAGACAGTGAGATGTTTTAAGTTTAACGATGGGATAAAAAAAACCAAAAGGGGTATTAAGACCTTGAAGGCCCCAAAAAATCAGAAACCCTTTCAAAATACCTGTCGGTACCCCACAAGTCTTCCTGTTTTCAACACACACACACTACACCACACCACACACACAAAACCCCACCACACCACACACACTCACAATTTTATTAAAATCAAATGAGAGTGAACCGAGTAAAATTTGAAGACAACAACAACACAACCCCTATACTCACCCCACTACACACACATACCACACACACACACTTTACTCACACATACACCACATTTCACACAACCCCCACCCCACCCACACAGCCGCCCCGCGCCCCCCACGCACAAAAAACACACGCACACACCAAACCCCATCACACACACACACACACAAAACACACCCCAAAATGCCCAAACTTTACGAATGGGGGTCGTTCCGTTGAAGGGGATGTTTTCCCCCGGAGGGTAAAAATCGTTTCAGACTCCACTCTCCACCAAAAAATCCCCGGATGAGGGACTATAAACCGACCCGGGGCCTTGTGGGCCCAAAGCACGCAGAAAAATCTTTCGCACACTTAAATCCCGGTTTCCCTTTTTTGTAAGAGGGAGGCCATTGTGTGCCGAGGGAAAAAAGGGTGACCAAAAATAATTTTCAAAACCCCATTTTCACCGGGGGGCTAGATGTAAAAAAAAAAACATAAGTGCTTATTCCATTTCCTTGATATAAAAGAAATAAAATTTTTAATTAAATATTAAAAAAAATTTATTTAACCACCAAAAACACAATAAAATTCTGTTTTTTCTTTCCCCTTTTGGGGGGGAGTGATTTCCAAAAAAAATTTAAAATTAAACCTAACCCCGGCACCCCCCATCCCCAAAACCCCCCCCCAACACCCCCCCACCCCCAACCCCACCACCCCCCCCAAACCCACCCCCGGGAATTTTTAAAAATTTAAAATTCCCTTTCTATTTTTTTGGGATAGTAAAAGGATTACAAAAAAAAAATTTGAACCCGAGAAATAAAACCAAAGGTGCAACCCCAAGGCCCCCG
>CM054168.1:1993857-1996357 GCA_028751875.1 Rapana venosa | reverse complement strand
GAAGAGAATGAGAGGGAGGAGGAGAAGAAGGAAAGAAAGAGAGGGAGAGGAGGAAGAGAAAGAGAGGGAGGAGGAGGAGAAGGAGAGAATGAGAGGGAGGAGGAAGAGAAAGAGAGGGAGAAGGAGGGGGAGGAAGGGGAATGAGAGGGAGGAGGAGGAGAAAGAAGAGAAAGAGAGGGAAGAAGGAGGAGAAGGGAAAAAAGAGAGGAGGGGGAAGGAAGAGAAAGAGGGGGAGAAGAGGAGAAGGAGGAGGAGGAGGAGGAGAAGAAAAAGAAGGGGGAGAGGAAGAGAAGGAGAAGAAAATAAAGGAGAAAGGGAGGAGAAGGAGAAGAAGAAGGGGGGGGAAAGAGGAGAAGAAGGAGAGGAAAGGAAAAGAAGAAGTGGGGGGAGGAGGAGGAGAAGAAAAAAAATAATGGGAAGAAAGGGAGGAAGGAGAAAAAGCAGGAGGAGAAGGAGAAGAAAGGAGGAGAAGAAGTGGGAGGGAAGTAGAAGGAGAAGTAATGGAGGGGGAAAGATGAGGAGGAGAAGGGGGAAGAAAGAGGAGGAGAAGGAGGAGAAAAAGAAGGAGGAGGAAAAGGAGGATAAGAGGGGGAAAAAGGGAAGTAGAAGGACGAGAAAGAGGAGGAGGAGAAGGAAGAGCAGGAGGAGAAGCAGAAGAAAGGAGAGGAAGAAGAGAAGGACACACCTGCAAGAACGCACACGCGCGCACCCCACTGCATAAAAAACGTACGCACACATGCATATACAGATGCACAACACACACATACACACGCACGCACACGCACACCACACACACACACACACACACACACCACAACACAACACACACAACAAACACACACACTCGCGACTAAAAATTATCACTAAAAGAGAACAGACGTAAAATTGAAGTAAACACACTTGAGTGCACGCGCGCGCGCGTGCAGATACGCACCAAAAACCACCACAACCATTATCATCACATCTTTCCCCCCCCCCCCCTCCCCACTACCTTCCCTTACTCTTTCTCTCTCCCCCCACCCCTCCCCCCCCTCTCCCTCCTCTTTCCTTTAAACATACTCACCCTAATACAGCACACACACACACAACACACACACACACACTCACACACACACACACTCACACCCCACACACACTTACACACGTTTACACACACACACACTTACACACGTTCACACACACACACACTACAAAAAACACAAAAACACACACGCGTTCACAAAACACACAGACACACACAGACCCCAGACACACACACAAAACCACTTTTTTAAATGTACTTTAGTAATATAGGACGTTAAAAAACCCAACCATAAACAAACACACACACACACACACACACACCCCACACACACACAACACACTTTTTAATGCACTTTTTAGGGATAGACTTTTAAACAAACCCAACACACCACGACAAACACACCACACACACACACCACTAAACACACAAAACACACACACAACACACACACACAAACACACACACACACACAAAACCACACACAACAACCCCCAAAACGTATAGCCCACACACACAAGAAAACACTGTAGACAGACACAAAGAGACTAAAACAGTATAAATCATTTGTACAGTGTCACTTTTATCTCATTTCCAAATTTTCTTCATCTCAAGGATAAAATGTTCCAGGTAGATAATAATGACGACAGTTCTCCCCAAGGTAAGGGTTTGAGGTTAGAAGGAAAAAAGGCAGACCACCATCAACATCCTACACTACCTGACAACACCTTAGTGTTAAAAACAAGAATGGCCTGCAGAGAATTGTAAGAATCTGCTCAAAGATAATTGGAGAAGAACAAAGAGATCTCATGTCGTTCTGCAATCAGCAGCTTGTACGCAAAGCCACAGCCATTTTGGCCGATCCCTCCCATGCTTTGTTTCCAGAATTTCAGTTGTTGCCTTCGGAACGCCGTTTTCAGCGTCCCATCAGCAAAACTAACAGAAAAAGAGATTCGTTTGTGCCAGTAAGCATTCAAATTCTGATTTCACAATGATGTTGACTACCTAGTTTTTACATTTCTCTGAACTACCTGCCTGATTGTCATTGTTATGAGTGTAGTCAATACATTTATTTATTTATTTATTCTTTTATATCGAGGATATTGGAATAAGCAATCATGTGCTTTTTTTCATCCAGTCCCCGTGTGTATGCAGTTTTGTAAATGTTTTCATCTGTTCACACCGGCACACAATGGCCTACTCTTCCGAAAAGTGGAACGGATTTTAACATGTGCGCAAGATGTTCTGCGTGCGTTCGCACACGGGGCCTCGGTTTATAGTCTATCCAAAGGGGACTTTTGGGGAGAGTGGAGTCTGCACTGATGTTAACTCCAGAGGAAAATACCCCCTTGAACGAGATTCGAACCCGGGTCAGCGATCACAAAACATCACTCTAACCCCCAGGCTATCCCTCTCCCCTGTGTGTGTGTGGTGTGTTGTGTGTGTGTGTGTGTGTGTGTGTGGTGTGTGTGTTGTGTG
>CM054168.1:1986357-1988857 GCA_028751875.1 Rapana venosa | reverse complement strand
CGTCTCGCTCCCCTACGACCACATAAGTTATGGGACTCCTTTACCTTTACTTACACATAAACTGTCTCTTACAAAGTGGCTGGTGTTGCAGTGTAGGTTATTTTGTTTCTTTCTGCGAACAGAAGGCAATACAATTTGAAGGTGATGTAAAAATGTACTAAAGCAATGAACATGATATGCATGCATGTGTATGCGTATGCCATATGCGCACGCACGCACGCACGCACGCACTACAAGCGCACACGCGCGCACGCATGTCTGTGCACAAATACACACACACACACGCACCTGGGCATAAATCCACAAACGCACAGACACACAGACACAGACAGACACACACACACAGACGCACACACACAGACACATACACACCACGACACACACACACACATACACACACAGACACACACACACATACATACACACACACACACATACACACACAGACCACACAACACACACCACACACCCCACACACAAAGGGGGATGGGATAGCCTAGTGGTTAGAACATTGCGCTCCAAATCTGACGACCCGGGTTCGATTCCCGTTCAAGGGGATATTTTCCCCTGGAGTTAACATCAGTGCAGACTCCACTCTCCCCAACAGTCCGGATGAGAGTATAAACCGAGGCCCCGTGTGCGAACGCACACAGAACATCTTGCGCACACGTTAAATCCTGTTCCGCTTTTCGTAAGAGTAGGTCATTGTGTGCCGGTGGGAACAGATGACAGAATTTACAAAACCGCATACACACGGGTACTGGATGTAAAAAAAGCACATAAGTGCTTATTCCATTATCCTCGATATAAAAGAATAAAAAAGAATTTTTAAAACACACACACACAGACACACACAGACACACACATACAGACACACAACTTTCTTTCTAGATTGTACATACATTGAATAGGCATCCCAATTTCTTTTTTTTAATTGTTGGTCAAACCATCCATTTTGAAAATATTTAAAAAATATGGAGAAAATGAAGTAGAAGAAGAAAAAATAGAAAGGCAATACCTAAAAAGAAACAAGTGTGTGTGTGTGTGTGTGTGGGGTGTGTGTGTGGGGTGTGTGTGGTGTGTGTGTGTGTGTGTGTGTGTGTGTTTTGTTTGCAGGCCTGTCTGCGTGCCTACGTCTGCTTGCAGGCATGAGTATGTATGTGTGTGCATTTGTGCGCACACGCGCGTGTAATTGATCGTGCTCTCGCACTCCTGTAAGTGTACAATGATATATGTTATTTTCATATATATACTCCATTCCCCTATATCATTACTCCATCCTTCACTCTTCCCTATCTTCAACATCCACATGGACCTTTGACCTGGTCTAAATTTAGCAGGAAGATCTACAGCTTCTCTCCATTAGTATTCGCTGAATCGGAAATTCCCGCTACGGGAGTTTTAAAAATAACGTCAACACAGAAAACAGGAAAAGCAGCACTATATAAAATTTTGGGTCTGGATCAATCCGGTTTGTTGTGACTCGAACTCGAACAGATTTTTTGGTCTGGTTGTGTGTGTGTGTGGGGTGTGTGTTGTGTGTGTGTGTGTGTGTGTGTGCGTGCGTGCGTGCGTGTGTGTTTTGTGTGTGTGGGGGGGGGGGGGGTTTTTGGGGTTTGGTCGGGTGTGTGTGTGTGTGTGTGTGTTGCTTTTAAATTTAACGTTCTTTTCACATTAAGTGATATTAGACAAAAGTGTGTGTGTGTATGTGTGTGTTGTGTGTGTGTGTGTGTGTGTGGTGTGTGTGTGTGTGTGTGTGTGTGTGTGTGTGTGTGTGTGTGTTCTTTAATTTAACGTCTTTTCACATTGTGGGTATTAGACAAAAGTGTGTGTGTGTTGTGTGTGGTGTGTGTGTGTGTGTGTGTGTGTGTGTGTGTGTGTGTGTGTGTGTGTGTGGTGTGCGTTTGGGGCTTCTTTAATTTAACGTCTTTTTTACATTAAGTGATATTAGACAAAAGTGTGTGTGTGTGTGTGGTGTGTGTGTGTGGGGTGTGTGTGTGTGTGTGTTTTCTTTAATTTAACGTCTTTTCACATTAAGTGATATTAGACAAAGTGTGTGTGTGTGTGTGTTGTGTGTGTGTGAGTGTGTCCGTGTGTGCAGACGCGCGCGTAAGTGTGAACGTGTGCGTATGCCTCTGCGTGTGTGTGTGTGTGTGTGTGTGTGGGGTGTGTGTGGTGTGTGTGTGTGTGTGTGTGTGTGCGCGTGTTTATGCATGTGTGTGTATGTGTGTGTAAGGTATGTAAGTGTGTGTGTGTGTATATTTATGCGTATATGATGTGGGTGTGAATGAGGTATGTGTATGTGAGTGTGCGTGTGTGTGGGGGGTGTGTTTTGTGTGCGGGGCGCGCGCACGTGTGTGTGGGGCCCTTTTACTGTATACCCTACAACAGCTAAGAATATCTGTGTGTATGTGTGTGGGGTGCGTGCGTGCGTGTGTTTTGTGTGTGCGTGCGTGTGTGTGTGTGTGCCTCTGTGTGTGGGGCGTGTGTGGTGTAAGGT
>CM054168.1:1951357-1976357 GCA_028751875.1 Rapana venosa | reverse complement strand
GTACCCGAACCACCCCGAACAACCACCCCGAAGTAGTCACCAATCCACCCGTTTATTTGTTCTTCTCTCGCTCCATCCACCCGAAACGGAAAGTCCTCATTATGAGGTTTCTGTCCGCTTGTAATAATTTGTAGGTACGCACTTGATTATTTTTTTCTGAGAGAGAGAGAGTGTGTGTGTGTGTGTGTGTGTGTGTGTGTTGTGTGTGTGTATGTGTGTGTGTGTGTTTGTCTGTGTCTCTGTCTCTCTGTAACCGCCTCTTCTCTCTCTCCTCTCTCTCTCTCTCTCTTCTCTGAGAGTTTCAAAATTCTCTCATTCTCTCTCTCCTCTCTCTTCTCTCTCTCTCTCTCTCTCTCTCTCTCTCTCTCGTGAAACTTCAAAATCTCTCTCTCTCCATCTTTCTCTCTCTCCCCCCCTCTTTCTCTTTCTCTCTCTCTCTCTCTCTCCTCTCTCTCTCTCTCTCTCTCTCTCTCTCTCTCTCTCTCTCTCTCTCTCTCTCTCTCTCTCTGAGAGTTCAAAATTCTCCTCTCTCTCTCTCTCTCTCTCTCTCTTCTCTCTCTCTCTCTCTCTCTCAGAGTTCAAAATCTCTCTCTCCCCTCTTTCTCTCCCCCTCTTTTTCTCTCTCCCCCTCTTTCTCTCTCTCCCCCTCTCTCTCTCTTTCTCTCCCTCTCTCTCTTTCTCTCCCTCTCCCTCCTCTCCCTCCCTCCCTCTCCTCTCCCTCCTCTCCTCCCCCCCTCACCCCTTCTCTCTTTCTCTGTAAAAAACCTTCCTTTGAACCTACCTCTACATAAAGAATCCCCACCACCCCCACCCTTCCCTACCCCACTCACCCAACCCCTACCCCTACCCCACCCCATACCCCATTGACCCTCCACTCTTGCATCCATCCCCTACCCCCTCACCCCACCCCCACCCCCCACCCTGGGACGGGAGAGGGGATCAAATCTCGCTTCATTGATCATCAACATGATCAAAAAACCTGATCAACAACGCTCACTTGTCCCCTCTTGCTATGTTTGCAGGTGACACCTACAAAGTGTCGCTAGCCGCCACCATCTTTGCATCATTTCCGGTCGGTGGAAAGATCGGATTGAGCTAAGACGAAAGATCAACGTGGTTAGGGAGGCGGGGTGGGGGAGGGGGGGAGGGAGAGGGGGGGGAGATGAGAGAGAGAGACAAGTACAATGACATGTTGTTTGTGATTTAAGCTGTGAGGCCTATTCACAAGGGGACAGTGGGAAGGGTGATGGGCACAACACATGTTATTGAACAATAACAACACAGCGCAACATAATTGGTTGTAGCCCAAAGATCTTCATGGATGGTTCCACGTCATGGGGGTACACACAGAGAGGAGAGTGGAGAGAGAGAGAGAGGAGAGAGAGAGAAGATTTGATGTGTTGAGCTTGAAATAATATTGGTGGTGGGGTGTAGGTGGGTGGATGAGTGTGGGTGGTAAGGGGAGGGGGAAAGGTGGGGAGTTGTGTGTATGTAGAGAGAGAGAGAGAGATAGAGAGAGTGTGTGTGTGTGACAGAGAGAGAGAGAGAGAGAGAGAGAGAGAGTGCATGTGTGTTATGTTTGTGTATCAGGGAGGTAAGGTCAAGGGAGGCAAGGGAAACAATAACTGCGTAAATTGTATCAAGAGGAAGGGAGACGTGGCAATGAGGTTGAGGGTGGGGGAGGGGGGGGGGGGGGGGGGGTGGGGGGAGGGGAGGGTGAGGGGAGAGGAGGAGGGGGTGGGGTGGTGGTGGTGGTGGCATTTCTGGAAGTAGAAAAGAAATCAGACTGTATTGAGGAGGCGAAAACATGAACTACTTTTGGAGAGGTATATGACCCTGAGAATAATAAAAATCATCATAATAACTTGCATAACTGTACCCAGAAATGATATAATTATTATTATTATTATTATTATCATTGTTGTTGTTGTTGTTGTTATTATTATTTTGTTGTTGTTGTTATTATTATCATGATTATTATTATTTAACAAATGCAGTTTACTCATTTTCAGAAGAAAAAAATTCTTTCAGTACATAAACTTTTCGTAGAAAGTTGAGAACCATTTCAA
The DNA here is from genome assembly GCA_028751875.1 of Rapana venosa. Classification (NCBI taxonomy): domain Eukaryota; kingdom Metazoa; phylum Mollusca; class Gastropoda; order Neogastropoda; family Muricidae; genus Rapana; species Rapana venosa. Next base: position 1,974,288 of record CM054168.1, on the reverse strand, counting down.
AATATTAGTAAAATTCGGTATGTAATCTATAAATATAGTCTTGACAACGAAAATGATGATTGATTCTTTGTGTACTTTATGTAGCTAGTAGCCTTGTACGCCTGTAAAATGGAAATGATGTAATGTTGTCTGGATGAAAAGTCAAATAAATTTTGTTCGTTTCGAAATGCATATTATATGTGCCAATCAATAAAGATTAAAAATTTAGTAGTAGTAGTAGTAGTAGTATCATTAGTAGTAGTAGTAGTAGTAGTAGTAGTAGTAGTAGTAGTAGTAGTAGTAGTAGTAGTAGTCCTTGGAATACATATCATGATGATTTCTGAACTCTCTGTGGTATTCACCGACCCGACCAATGCAGCCCTGCTATGCCCTTGACAGCGTTTGCGCTGAGTATGACAGTTCACAAGGCAAGACAAGACAATACAAGGCAAAACCAATGCAAGGCAAGGCAAGACAAGACAATACAAGGCAAGGCAAGACAATACCAGGCAAGACCATACAAGGCAAATAAGACAATACAAGACAATACAAGGCAAGACCATACAAGGCAAATAAGACAATACAAGAGAAACAATACCAAGCAAAACTACAAGTCAAATAAGACAATACAAGTCAAGACAATACCAGCAAGACCATTACAAGGCAAATAAGACAAACAAGACAGACAATACAGCAAGACATACAGGCAAATAAGACATACAGGACAAACAATACCAGCGAAGACATACAAGGCAAATAAGAAATGCAAACAAGACAATACCAGCAAGATCATTCAAGGCAAATAAGACAATGCAAGACAAGACAATACCAGGCAAGACCATACAAGGCAATAAACAATACAGGACAAGACAATACAAGGCAAGACCATACAAGGCAAATAAGACAATGCAAGACAAGACAATACCAGGCAAGATCATTCAAGGCAAATAAGACAAGACAATACCAGGCAAGACCATACAAGGCAAATAAGACAAGACAAGACAAGACAATACAGGCAAGACCATACAAGGCAAATAAGACAATACAGGACAAGACAATACCAGGCAAGACCATACAAGGCAAATAAGACAATGCAAGACAAGACAATACCAGGCAAGATCATTCAAGGCAAATAAGACAATGCAAGACAAGACAATACCAGGCAAGACCATACAAGGCAAATAAGACAATACAGGACAAGACAATACAAGGCAAGACCATACAAGGCAAATAAGACAATACAAGTCAAGACAATACCAGGCAAACCAAGACGATACAAGGCATATACAGGAAATACAAGACAAGAGAAGACATTGCAAAGCAAGACAATACAAGACAAGACATTACAAGGCAAGTCATCACAAGACGTCAAGACACAACCAGGCAAAGAATACAAGGCAAAGAAAGACAATACAAGACAAACACTACACAAGACAATACAATACAAAAAACAATAAAAGGACAAAGAAAAACCCCAGGCAAACACTACAAGCCCAAAAGACAATCAAGCCCAACCCACACTTGGCAACAAAGACAACACAGACAAACAACTACAAGGAACAAAGACAATAAAAGAAAAAACATTCAGACAAGACAATAAAAGGACAAGATACATACAAACAAAGACAATAAAAGCAAACCAATACACAAACCCAAATAAAAAATAAAGGAAATACTACAAAGAAAACATTACAAAGCAAAAAATCAATACAAGAAACACAAACCCAAACAATACAGCAAAACAACCCCTTAATTTCGGACAAAATAAGACAATACATTTCCCACAATCAGCTTCTTTTCGGCTAAAATAAGGCATAGACATACAGACCCCCCTTTAAAAAAAGACATCGACAATAGAAAAAAATAAAATTTACAAAAACCTCAAAATCAAAGAAAAGAAAAGGAAAAAGTAAATCCCAAAAGATATCATCATTACCAAAAACGCCCCTCCGATGGCTAAACCCCAAGCGCGTATTACCACACACACACAATTACAAAACACGTACCCAAACACAAACACAAACAAACAACTAACAAAAATCACAACACATTTACCAAAACCATCACACGTACACACACAACACACCACACACACACAACACACACACACAAACACACAACACAACCAAAAATAAAAAAAACACCAAAAGTAAAACACAAACTAACACAACCAAAAAACCACACACACACACCCCACACAAGCAACACACACACACAAGACACAACACACACAACCCACACACACACGAATGTTGATGAGAAAGTAAATAAAAAAAGCAACCTTGAAGAGACAGACACCAGACAAAAACAGAAGAGAAAAACTTTTTTAAGGAAACTCTAATTTTATTACTGACCAGTAATAGATTAAGTCCATCTTTTTTTTATACAACCAGCCTTAGAAAAAGAGGAAAAACCTCAACACTTCAGTACAAGTAATCGAGAGAGAGAGAGAGAGAGAGAGAGAGAGAGAGAGGAGAGGAGAGAGAGAGAGAGAGAGAAGTTATGACACACAGAAGGAAACCAGCAAAGCTCACTTCAAAGCTAGTATGCAATGTCAAACACACACACACACATACAACACACACACACAACACGCGCGCACACACACACATGCACACACACAACACACCTAAAAATCCAAAACCACTATAAATAGACAAACACAGGGTAGGTAGATCATCTAATAATCCATACAGGAGGAATTGTACTCAAAATAACTTCGTGTTACAGTTCAGGGTTACACAACAACAGAGATGCCATAACAACCGACATACAATGAGAATGATAGCAACGAGCTATATATACATACAAATCACCAACGCAACAGCCATAACAACACCTGAAGCTGTTGGGGTGTTGATATTCCTTTTATAAACATATATATGGGGAAAGATAGCTCAGTGGTCAGAGCACTCACTTTCCCCAAGCTAAAGTTAAGCAGCATCGAGCGTGGTTACCAAGCCGATGGCTGACTGTTTTCGCGCCATGGGTTCAGTAAGTCCCCTCCCCGCTGTAAATGGTGTACCTGCCTCTTTAGGGTCAGGGAAGGTAAAAACACGAGGGAGAGGGGATGGGCGCCGCTCCCTCCCAAAATGCTGGCCCCCGGGGAAGTTGGGTCTCTGACGCCTCGCTCCCTTAGACCACTAGGTTATGGACACCTTTACCTTTATGGAATATGTTTGATTTCTGATTACACATTGTGTTGAAGTAACTAGCAGCACCTGATAACCAAGATAATAATAAAACGAAATAATAAACTTGCACCCCCCCCCCCAAAAAAAAAAACTGGAAACAAAATTCCCTTCACTTTTCTCTCATTTATCATTAAGAAATTTTTCCTTAGATAGATGGGTTGATGGAAAAAAGCAAATGCAATGCTTATTTAAAGACTATCTGGAAATAAAAATTTGACTTGACTTTACTTAATTTTCATAAATGTTTGATTTTTTTTGTTTTTGATGTCAAGTTTTGTTTTGTTTTTATTAAGAAATAAAAATTTTTTACTTGTTTTTCTCTATAAATATGATTGCGGGAACTAAATAAAGGAAGTGTTTAAAGATGTTAATTGATATGATCTAGATCTAAAAATGGTGATTGGAGGGAAAGTACTACCTTTTTCAGGCTGAATTAATTATGCTTATTAGCTGCCAAACTAAATGAGTTAGATAATATATTGTTTTGATTATACCATAAGCTACTTGTTTATGATTTCTTTCACTATGTGCATGTATACTATTTGTAATTTATGAAATAAATATTTATTTAAACCCAAAATTCCTTTCAAAGCTAAATCAACACAACAACACACTCCCTCTGTCTCTGTCTCCGTCTCTCTCTCCCCTCTCTCTCTCTCTTCTCTCTTCACACACACACACACACACAATACACACACACACCTTACATAAAATGGCTTGATGAAGAAAAGCAAATGCATTGCTTTTTTCAAAGTACCATCTGGAAATTTAAAAAAATTGACTTGACTTGACTGACACCCACCCCCCCTCCCACACACACACACACACAATAATACACACACATCAGAATGACATAATATTACCACCACAACAACAAACCAACTTCCTACTGAAAAAAAACATCACTCCCCCCACCCCCAAAAAACCCACATAATATGACGTCTCCAAAACTATGACCATAACCCCACCCCTGATTGGCTAAAAACGCGGTACCTCATTTGCATACCCGTTTCCAAGCGGTCCACAAAGGATTTTCTAGTTTGTTGATTTTGTCCACCGAAGGGAACTCACCCACGATGGCTCTGCAGGTGTCTCTCAGATTTCCTACAAAGAAAAAATCCTGGGTACTTCAGCCACCCTGGGAGAGAGGCTACAGGAGGGGGAGAGAGAGAGAGGAGGGGGTGGAGAGAGAGAGGAGGGGTAGAGAGGGGAGGGGGGAGAGAGAGAGGGGGGGGGGGGGGCATAGGGGAAAAGAGACAAATTATTTTTTGACAATGCAAATTCTTGATTTTGAGGATCATGAAACAGAGAGAGAGAGAGGAAAAAGGGGAGGGAGAGGAAGAGGAGGGGGAGAGAAGAGGAGGAAAGGAGAGGAGGGGAGAGGGGGGGGGGCATAGGAGAGGGAAGAGGGAGGGGGGGAGAGAGTGTAGCGAGTGTGAGTACGTGTTTGGTCCATGACATTGACACCATCCAGGTTTCCGAAATAAAATCCTTGAGTCACCCACGCTGAAGGAATACCATCTGTGAACCGGTTCTGGATCAACATGCCACTGACCACGGATGACCACATACTGACAGTGTTCAGTGATGACAGTCGATGTGTTGGAGCAGTGTTTGGAGAAGCAAAAGATAGAGGAGGGGAGGGCAGGGGGTATGTAGGATGACAGAGTGAATGGGGCACAGGGCGGCAGGGGGGGGGTAGTATCCTGGCAAGAGGGTAACAGGAACGAAAAATTTAATATTTTAATGAAAAAATAAATCAATTTATTTTTTCGAGTAGTCGAATATGGAAATAGGCCTCGTTGATTTAATAAGATTGATTGTATATTTAAACAATGTCAGTGCCGAGTACGCATTAGTTCGAGTTAATTTTTAATTTTGTAAACCGGTTTCACCAACGTCACATCAATGGCATACTCTTCTGAAACAGCGGAACGATAATAACGTGGTGCTATAATGTGTAAATTTTTGTTGGGGGTGGTGTGGGTGTAGTGTGTTAGGGGTGTCTGGCGATGAGTGATGTTTGTATGTTTGGATGGTGTGTGCGTGCGTTCGTGGCGTGCGTTCAGTGATGATGCGTGAGTGTGTGTGGTGAGTGTGTGAGTGTTGTGTTGTGTGAGTGAGTGTTGTTGTGTGTGTGTGTGGTGTGTGTTGGTGTGTGTGTGTGTGATGTAAAAGATGGGTTGTGGTTGGTAAAACGGTGTGAAATAGTGTAGGGTATGCATGTATGTAGTGTGAAGTGTGTGAGTGTGCTATTCGTTGCGTGCGTGTGGTGTTATGTGAGAGTGTGTGGTTAGTGGGTAGTGCATTAGTGTAGTGTGGTGCGGTGTAGTGACTGTAGTGTCGTGTATGTGTAGTGTAGTGCGAGTGGATTAGTGTGTGTAGTGTAAGTGGTGTGTGTGTGAGTGTTTGGGCGTGTGCTGCCGTGCATGAGGCCGCAAGATGCGCTTGCGCGCGCGCCTCGCGTGTATGGAAGTTATGTGTGAGGAGATGAATATAATTATAATTATTCGCACGCCACTCACGGCGTATGCGCACCTTGCTTTTGCATACTTCCTTGCTTGATGCATTTGGTGGGTGTGCGTAGGGGGCGTGAGCGTCAGTTGTACCCTGCTTCGCAGCCCCACAATGCATTAATGTGCGAAATGAATAAATGGCATTTGGAGAAGAAAAAGACAAAGAAAGACAGAAGAAAAAAATAAACCGAGACCTATTAATTATTTGAATTTATTCGGTACGACAGTCACTGACACAATATTTTATCACATTCGTTGGGAAAAAACAACAACCCCCACCCAACCTATAATTATTATTTAGTCTTTGTTTGTTGGTTGTTGCAGTTTTTCAGTTTGTCATAGAAAAAGTGTGATGAGGGAAACCCACGCACAAAGATGGGGGGGGAAGGAAGAGAGAGATGGGAGAGAGAGAGAGAGAAAAAAGAGAGAGAGAGATAGAGAGAGGAGGAGAGAGAGAGAAGGAGAGAGAGAGAGGAGAGCGAGAGAGAGAGAGAAGAAAAAAGAGACAAAGATAGAGAAAAGAGGGACAAGCGATGAGACAAGCGAGAAAGACAAACGAGACAACAACAGATAGACCGGCAAACAGACTAACAGAACAGAGAGAGGCAGAGAGCGACAAGAGAGAGATACACACAAAACACCACCAACTGCACGCATGCACGCACACACGACAATAACAACACACAGAGACACAGACACAACACACAAACAAACTCTCACTCACACACGAACACACCGACACACACACACACACACACACACACACACACAGACACCGTCTTACACACCACAGAATTCCTCACACAACACAACCACACACAACCGTCTGACACACACACACACACAACACACACAACACACACGCGTCACACGACACACCAACACACGACACACACACCACACCACACACACCGTCAAAAAACAACCAAAACACACACAACACACACACACACACACAGACACCACACACAACACACACAACACACACACACACACACACACCATACATAAAGACTGACTCACGTATGTATTCATGTATTATGCAGTGTGAACATATTTGAATGCGGGCACATGCGCGTCGTGGTGGTGGCAAGGCGAATCTTAGCATCAAGGCATGTATGCATGCGTGTGGTGCTCATATTCATGCATGGAGTTTCCATGTATGTTTGATGTGTATTCTTCACTTCTGCAAGTGACAATGAACACTGCAAAAAGTACTTGGTAATAAACTATATTATGTATACTTGCACATATTCACACACCAACGCCAACCACAGACACAGACACGACATACACTCACAAAGGTCACACACACACACACAACACACACACACACACACATTCTGCAAGTGACATTTGAACACTGCATAAAGTACCTTGTATAAAACTAAATAATTATTAAGGTATAACAAGTACACAGTCCAACACACGCCACGCACACCACAGAACACAAAATAATGTGAATAGACGTACACAGAAGATATCACAGACACAGACCACACATACACACAATAGGTCTCACACAACCTGACACAACAACACATAACACACCCACACGCACGCACACGTGCACGCATACACAACATGCACGCATAACACACATACACATACTCACTAACGCAGGACACTGCGCGCACAAACACGCCCAACGAACGCACACATACAAACACAACACCACACACACTCACTATACATTCGCACACACATCACACAAACTCTCTCCTCTCTCACACACACAAACACAAACACACACACACACGCTTGCGCGCGCGCAGCACGCACCACCACCCAAAACGCACCCAATACACACACACGCACACACACACACACACACACACGCACAACAAGAGTTGACAATCAACAGCAAACTATAGTTACCCCCCCCACCCACCACCCACCCCTCCTCTCACCCCCACTCATACACAAACACACACACACACAACACACACACACAATTCTGCACTTTGCGCACACACACAGCACACAACACACACACACAGATAGACAATCCAGAACCAGCAAACATATAGTTCCCCCCCCACCCACCACCCACCCCATCCTCCACCCCCCTCCACTCATACACAAACACAACACACACACACAACACACACCCTTTCTCCCTGAAAAGTACACTTTCAAATCACAGTCACGGTCCTCCCCCTCTGTATGTGGTAAAACTAGACCCCCTCTGTGTGTTACAAAAACTGTGAACTAAAGGGAAGAGAGAGCGAGCGCGCGAGCGAGAGAGAGAAGAGAGAGAGAGAGGAGAGAGAGAGAGAAAGACATACAGACAGACTAGACAGACAGACAGAGGACATGCAGACAGAGACAGACTGACAGACGAGACAGAGACATGAGACAGAGCGAACTCGAACCCGAAAGATTTATTCACAAAAATGAGACCATTTGGCCGCATACAAGAAAGGGTGCCAACTGCATCGTATTTTAGTGGAGAAAAAAAAGGAAGCACAACAAAAAAAGAAGAATAAGGAAGGAAAAAGGAAGAAAAAGGAAGAATACGAAAAGGGAGAGAGAGAGAGAGAGAGACAGAGAGAAAAGAGAGAGAGAGGAGAGAGAGGGGGGGGGGGGGGGGGGGAGGGGGGGGGGGGGGGGGGGGGGGGAGGGGGGGGGGGGGGGGGGGGGGGGGGGGGGGGGGGGGGGGGGGGGGGGGGGGGGGGTGGGGGTGGGGGGGGGGGGGGGGGGGGGGGGGGGGTAGGGGGGGGGGGGGGGGGGGGGGGGGGGGGGTAGGGGGGGGGGGGGGGGGGGGGGGGGGGGGGGGGGGGGGGGTGGGGGGGGGGGGTGGGGGGAGGGGGGGGGGGGGGGGGGTGGGGGGGGGGAGATTCGAACTCCAACGCGAAGTTTTAACGAGGGACAAATGGATAAGCCAGGTGGCTTCTAACCAACCAGACCCTCAAAAAAAAAACAAAACAACAATGTCACATACAAACAAACATGAAGAAATGCATAACATATACCCAATAAAGCTAACAATAAACTTAATCACTTTAGTTAAACATGCAATCATATGAATGCCCCATATGAATAAATAAACCATCCAAGTCGACATTCTACTCACAAGTACAAATTATTCTTAACAGAACAAAATGCACCCCCATACACCATTTCATAACATATAGGTAAAGGTAAAGGAGTCCCATAACCTATAAGGTCGTAGGGGAGCGAGGCGTCAGAGACCTCACTTCTCTAGGGCCAGCATATTGAGGGCAGCGGCGCCCATCTCCTCTCCCTCGCTGCTTTAAACCGTCCTGACCCTAAAGAGGGCAGAGACCCATTTACAGTGGGTGAACTGGGGAACTGTACTGAAGCCAAGGCGCGCAAACGGCACTCCATCAACTGGTAACCACGCTCGACGCTTGCTTAACTTGCTTGGGGAAAGCGATGCTCCGACCACTGAGCTATCCCGTCCCCTTAACATAACATAACAAAACATAAAGAGCCCCCCCAAAAAAACCCCAAAAAGTTCAAGATAATCATAAATTCAATGCCCTACTCTCGTGAGCGCGCACCACACACACTCACTACACACACACACACACCACGCACGCAACGCAAGCCCCCCCCACGCATGCATGCACAAAAACACATCCATTGGTATCACAATATGCAAAATGAATAAGCATTTACCTCTTAACACTACTCTATATATCACAAATTTAAATAAATCTCTGGCATTGGTAAATATCGCAAAACATTCAAACTTTTCAATGACATAAGAGCAAACCACTTTGAAGAACGAGACAAAACACACACGCACACAACCACTTTTTCGTAAGAGTAGGCCATTGTGTGCCGTTGGAACAGAGACAGATTTACAAACCCGCATACACACACGGTAGTGGCTATAAAATTTTTAAAAGAATGCACATAGTGCTTTATTCCCATATCCTCGATATAAAAAGAATTTTTTTAAAAGGAAAAAAAAAGAAAACACACACACACTTCACACACACAACACACATACACCCACACTCCCTACAAACACACAACACACACAACACACACACACAAACACACACAACACACTCACACACAATACACACACATACACCACACACTCACAACACACCACGGCACACACACAATAATAATAATAATAATAATGTATGGAATTTATATAGCGCTGAATCTTGTAAAGCAACAAACAAAGCCGCTCATATATTCATTTCATACCACTTTAATCACGGCAGGATTTCTCCGTGAAATTCGGGCCTCTCTGCCCGGGAGAGCGGGAGAGCGCGTCGCCACAAAGCGCTGCGCCACCCTTGTTTTTTCTTTTTTTTTCCATGTCCTGCACTGTATTTGTTTCCCTATCAGAGGGCTTTTTTCTTCTAAGAATTTGCCAGGGACAACCCCGTTTTGCCTCTCTTTTTGCCGTGGGGTTTTTTTTTTACGTTGCCTAAATAATTACGTTAACCACACACGGGAACCTCGGTTATCGTCCTCAATCCGAAAGATTAGCGCCCAGACCACCACCCCTGTCTATGGATGGGGGAAAAGTTTCCGGTCCAAACGGGGTACTAACCGCCGCACACTTCAACCCGGAGCTTGTTTCGCTGTCTAGACAGGCTCCGTTACCTCTAGACCACACCGGATCCACCGATCACCTCTCCCACACACCACAAACACACTCATACACTTACACAACACACACATTCACTCACACACACACACAAACCACACCACACACCTCACACACACGAACCACCACACACACACAAACACACACACACACAACACTTACACAACAAACACACATACCCACACACACACACTTACACACACAACACATACACACACAACATACACACACATACACACACAGTCACACACACCACGCATCACAAACACACACACACACACTCCCTACACAACACACACCATACACAAACACTTCACACACACTCACGCACACACAAACAACACAAACACACACTCAACACCTTACACAACACACACATACACATACACACACACATACACACACACTCACACACAACCACGCACACCACAAAACACACACACACACACACACACACTCACACACACACAAACTTACACACACACACACACAACAAACTTCCACACACACACACACACAACACACACACACAAACTTACACACAAACACAAACACCACAACACACGACAGAAACACACACCAAACACACACACACACACACTCACACACACACAAACTTACACACACACACACACACAAACTTACCACACACACACACAACATACAAACAACTCACACAGGAACACAACACACACACAAACTTACACACACACACACAACTTACACACACACACACACACACACACACACACACACACACACAACAGAACGGTCCCAACTCGGAGCCAAAACACGAAAGGAAGATACTAACTCAAAAAAAACCTCACCAACCCCCCCCCCCCTTCCTCAAACACACACACACGACACACCAATCACAACACACACACACACACACACACACACAAAACCAACAACAAAACTCAACCATAAAAAACGAAGACTTATATATTGTATAAAGGATGAAAGGGATAAATTACAGTTTGTTTGGGAAAAGCCAGAGTGGTGTGTGTGTGTGTGTGGGGGGGGGGGGGGGGAGGGGGGGGGGGGGGGGGGTTGGAGGAGAGAGGGTTGCCAGTAAGTTTAAGAGAAAAGATGCAGCAGAGAGTATGGAGAGGAGGGAGTGGTGTGGGGGGGGTGGGGGGGGGGGGGGGGGGGGGGGGGGGGGGGAGAGGGAGGGGGGAGAGGGTTGCCATAAGTTAAAGAGGAAAGATGCAGAGAGAATGGAGAGGAGGGATGGGAGGGGTGGTGATGTGGGGGTGGGGGGGGGGTGGTGGGTGGGGGGGGTTGGTATGGGATGGGGGGTTGGGGGTGGTGGATGGGGGGGGGATAGGGGGTGTGGGGGGGGGTGGGTGGTGGGATGGGTGGGGGTGGGGTGGGAGGGATGGGTGGTTATTTGGGGATGGGGGGATGTGATGGTGGGTGGGTGGTGTTGTGGGGGGGGTGGTGATGGGATGGGGGTGGGGTGGGTGGTGGGGGTCCATTCTCGGATGTAGACTATAAACCGAGGCGCCCTGGTGCGAATCGCACGCACAACATCTTGCGCACACGTTAAAACCTGTTTCCGCTTTTTCGTAAGATAGGCCATTGAGGTGCCGGTGGGAACAGATGACAGAAATTTACAAAACCGCAACACACAGGGACTGGATGTAAAAAAAAACACATAAGTGCTTATTTTTCCATTAATCCCTCAATATAAAAGAATAAACGAATAAAAAAAAAAGGAGGGGTGGAGGGGGGGGGAGAGAGGTTCCAGTAGTTTAAAGACGAAAGATTTAAGAGAATTGGAGAGGGAGGGAGGGGTGTGGTGTGGTTGTGGGGGGGGGGGGGGGGGGGGGGGGGAGGAGAGAGGGTTGCCAAGTAGTTTAAAGAGGAAAAGATGCAAGAGATAATGGAGAGGGTAGGGAGGGGTGGTTTGGTATGTGGGTGGGGGGGGGGGGGGGGTGGGGGGGGGGGGGGGGGGAGGAAGAGGTTGCCAGTAGTATTTCAAGAAGAAAATGCAGAGAGAATGGAGAGGGAGGAGTGGTGTGGGGGAGAGGAGCGAGGGTTCCAGTAGTTTAAAGAGGAAAGAAGGCAGAGAGAATGGAGAGGGAGGAGGGGTGTGTGGGGGGGGGTGGGGGGGGAGGGAGGGGTGGAGGGAAGAGAGGATTGCCAGAAAGATTAAAGACCTAAGATGCGAGAGAATGAGAGCGTGAGGGAGGAGTGGTGGTGGGGGGGGGGGGGGGGGGGGGGCGGGGGGGGGGGGGGGGTGGGGGGGGGGGGGGTGGGGGGGGGGGGGGGGGGGGGGGAGGGGGTGGGGGGGGGGGGGGGGGGGGGGGGGGGGGGTGGGGGGGGAGTGGGGGGGGGGGGGGGTGGGGTGGGGGGGGGGGGGGGGGGGGGGGGGGGGGGGGGGGGGGGGGGGGGGGGGGGGGGGGGGGGGGGGGGGGGGGGGGGGGGGGTGGAGAGGTTGCCAGTAATAATAAAAGAGGAAAAGATGCAGAGAGAATGGAGAGGTGGAGGGAGAGGGGTGTGTGGGGGTGTGGGGGGGGGGGGGGGGGGGGGGGGGGGGAGAAAGGGGATAGGTTGCCCCTTCACTCACCCATATATTCCCCCCAGGAGGCCCCCCCCCCCCCTTGTTTGCCGCCCCCCCACTTGGCCCCCCCGAGCGGCCCCCCGTTGCCCCCCCCCTTTTGGCCCCGGCCCCCTTCCCCCCCCTGCTGCCCCGCCGCCCCCCGCCCCCCCCACCGCCCCCAGTGCCCGCTTTGCGGGCCCCTGCCTGCCCGTGACCCTGGCCCCCCTTGCCTTGCCGTGCCTTGCCCTGGGCCCGCCAGGGGTTGCCCCCGCCCCGCCGAGGTTGCCTGCCGCCCCTCCGCCCGCCCTTGCCATTGTTTTTAAAAAAAAAAAAAAAAAAAAAATAAAAGAAAAGAAGCAGAGAATGGATAGGAGGGAGGGTGTGTGGGGGGGGGGGGGGGGGGAGAGTTGCCAGTAAGTTAAAGAGGAAAGAATGTAGAGAGAATGTCGAGGAGGAGGGATGGAGGGGGGAGAGGAGAGGTAGAGAGGGTTTGCCAGTAGTTTAAAAAAAAGAGGAAAGATGCAAAGTTTTAGATAAAAGAGGAAAGATGCAGAGAAAAATGGAGAAATGGAAATAAAAAATTCATTTATTTCAGAGACTAATGAATAAGCACAAAAGCAACCACATGGCTTTTTTTTACATCCAGGTCCCCGTCCCGGTTAGGGTTACATCTTAATAATAATAACCGCAATACTTATACAGTCTCACAATAAAAACATTGGGAAATAACCCTTTCACACATTCAAAACAACAAGCTCTCCCGCAAGCTGCACCCGCTCCAGGCTGCTTCCCCACCCCCCCCAACATACCCTTTCCCCCCCCCCCCCCCCCCCCTCCTCCCCCCCCCCCCCCCCCCCCAAAGCAAGCATTCAAAAAAATCCTAAAAAATACCCCACCACTCCCACCCCCCTAACCCCCCCACGCCACCCCCCCACCCCCCACCCCCCACCCCCCCCCACCCCCCAAAAAACACCCTAACCAAAACAAACAAACAAACAAAAGAGAAGAAAAAAAAACAAACCAACAAAAATGTAAAAAAAGGAGAAAAACAACAAACAACAACAACAAAACAAGAACAACAACAAAGAGCCAAGAAAAATAAACACAAACCAACAAACATAATAATAAGTTCATACAGATAAACATCTACACATTGTCATATGGTACACATACTTGTTTACCCATAATTAATTATAATATATTGAAATAGGGCAACTCATTAAAACGTAAGTACAGACATTCATTCATAGGCAAAGTCCACGTTTCGAGCGTACATGTATTGAAATATCACAATATGAATCTCCTTCAATCAGGATTATACTATAACTATAAGCAAGACGATAAAAGGGGAAAGTGAGAGAGAGAGACCGTGAGACATAGAGGAAACCATAGAGTGATGTGGGTGTGTTATTTCAAAGAGATAATATATCCAATATCTATAAAAAACAACTCCCCAAAACAAGTATGGGTCCCCTCAGAGGGAGACCTAGAGGGGGAGGGGAGGGCTAGAGGTTGCCATAGTTTAAAAGAGGAAAGATGCATAGGAGCGAATGGAGAGGGAGAGGAGGGGTGGAAGGAGGGGGGAGAGGAGAAGGTTGCCATAGTTTAAATACTAAAAAGAGGAAAGATCAAGAGAATGGAAGAGGGAGGGGGGGAGGGGTGGAGAGAGGGGGGGGAGAGGAGAGAGGGTTGCCAGTAAGTTAAAGAGGAAATATGTAGAGAGAAAATGGAGAAGGGAGAGGGGTGTGTAGTGTGGGGGGGGGGGGGGGGGGGGGGGGGGGGGGGGGGGGGGGGGGGTGGGGGGGGGGGGGGGGGGGGGGGGAGAGGGGATTTAGGGGTTCCAGTAAGTTAAAAGAGAGTAAAATGCAGAGAGAATGGAGCGGGTGCGTGCGCTCTGGATGTCCTTTTAATTTTTTTTCCGATGAGACTATAACACCGAGGCCCCGTGTTCGAACGCACGCGACCCAACAACTTGGCGCACCTACGTAAAACATCCTGTTCCGCTTATTCGTAAGAGTTAAGGGGTAGGCCATTGTGTGCCGGTGGGGAACAGATGACAAAATTTACAAAACCAACCCGCATACACAACAGGGACTGGATGTAAAAAAAAAAAGCACGACATAAGTGCTTATGTTTCCATTATCCTCCTAAAAAGAAATAAAAGAATAAAAATAAAAGGAGGGGTGGGGGGGGGGGGGTGGGGGGGGGGGGGGGGGGGGGGGGGGGGGGAAGGGGGGGAGAGTGTTGCCAGTAAGTTAAGACGGAAAGATGCAGAGAGAATGGAGAGGGAGACTGAGAAGGAGGGGGTGGGGGGGGGAAGGAGGGGGGGGGGGGGGGGTAAGGGTGGGGGGGTGAGTGGGGGGGATGGGGTTTAATAGGGGAGAGAGGCAGGAGGGAAAGGTGGGTCAAAGTGGAGGTAGGAGGTCACACCCAACAAAAGAAATACAATCACACTCACGGACGACGGACCTTCTCCCAAAAGATGATCTGGTACATTCCCCCCGGAGGCGTTTTGGTGATTGACCAAGATAATATTCATGTGCCTAACCATGACGTGACGCAAGTTAAGCGGGGGGGGAAAAAAATCGATTGCGTGCGGCATTATGCGAGTTGTGTGCGTATGTGGTGTGTGTCGTGGTGTCGTGTGTGTGTGTGTGTGTGTGTGTGTGTGTGTTGCGTGTGTGTGAGTTGAGAGAGAGAGAGAGAGAGGAAACCGAAACAGAGAGAGAGAGAGAGAGGAGAGAGAGAGAGAGAGAGGAAGAGAGGAGAGAGAGAGAGAGACCGACCGAGAGAGAGAGAGAGAGAGAGAGAGTGAGAGAGAGCGAGAGAGAGAGAGAGAGGAGAACGACAGAGAGAGAGGATACAGAGAGAGAGAAGCGAGGAGAAGAAGAGGTGAGAGATATCCGACAGAGAAGAGACACACACAAAAAAAGACCCCCAGAAGAGAGAGAGTGAGGAAATAGAGATGAGAGTGAGAGAACCGCACAGAGAGAGAGAAGAGACCCAGAGAGAGAGAAGAGACCCCACAGAGAGAGAGAGGAGAGGTAGAGAGGAGAGAGAGAGAGAAGAGAGAGAGAGAGAGAAGAGAGAGAACGACAGAAGAGGAGAGAGAACCACAACAGAGGAGAGAGGAGAGCGAGAAAGAGATGAGGAGGAGAGAGAGAACCGAACAGAGAGGAGAGAGACAGATGAAGAGAGGCAGTGAGAAAGCCCACAGAAGAGGAGAGAGAGAAGAGGAAGAGCAGCAGAGAGAGAGCGAGCAGAGCCCTCGAGCGCTCGAGCGACTCTCGGAGGGAAACGGACGGCTGGCTTACCGGCGGCTAGTAGTGTAGTAAATAAAGAGGTGAGGAGAGCGTAGAGAGACGGGCAGAACAGGGTCAAAAAAACCAATAACCCACAGAGAAAAAGTGATACATACATAAAGACACTACTCCCCCCCCCCCACCACCCCCCACCCACTCACATGCAAAAAGAGCCACAAATTGGTCAAACCATAACAAATTATTCATTCTTGTATTATTTTTTGGTCGTACCAACAATCCAAATTTCTCAGAGTTTTTATTACTATATCTACCCATACTTTTTTTTATTTTAATCCTTTACCCCCCAAAAGTATCCCCTGTGAGCATTCTCTTTGGTGGCAAGCAGACCCCGAGGACGGGGCCACAAAGGTACTCATCATTAAAATACTAAAGGGTGGGGGATAGTCCTGAGTGGTTAGAACATAGCGCTCACAAATCTGATGACATCCGGGTTCGAATTCCCCCTCAAGGGGATATATTCCCTCTGGAGTTACATCAGGTGGCAGACTCCACTACTCCCCAAAATCCTTCAGATGAGACTAAAAACCGAGGCCCGTGTGTAGACTGCTCGCAGAACTACTCTTGTGCACAGTTTAAATCCTGTTCGGGCTTTCTTAAGAGTAGTGGCCATTGTGTGCCTGGGGGAACAGATGAAGAATTTTACAAAAACCGTCATAACACACGCGGGAACTGATGTTGGAAAAAAAAGAGCCACCTAAGTGCTGAGTTTCAATTTATCCCCTCGATATCAAAAAACAAATACATAAATAAAAAAATGACTTCTAAACAAAATCTGCAAAACCAAAAAATTTTTTTTTTTTTCCTGAAACCACCTGAAAACATGTCGCATTTTCCCCCCTTGTTGTAAAATGGACCCCAAAAGGAAAGTTTTCACAACACAAGCTGTTTATTGTTTGTGATAGTGAGATACGTTAAGAAGCAGCCCCTTATCAGGTCCTCTAGTACATTGTGTGGCTCGAAAATCATTATCATAAAATATCACGATTTTACAAACCTCCATGGTTGAAATCAGATGAAACTTCTAGGGTACCGGCCTTTTCTGGGTTAAGTTAAATGTATACTCATATGATGAAAGAACTTTCATGAATGTGTCATAGCTAAATGACGAAGTAATACTCTTAAGATGTAAAAAAAGAAAATTACCTCGTACTTGCACAAGAAGCTTTGATAAGAACCTTTTAAAGTGATCGCAGTGAACTTTATGTTGCCTGCTTGATTGATTACCCTATATTTCAACTCAGGTTTTTTTTCTTTCCATGATTGTCCTTCAGAGTAAAAGGTTCTTTCTTTAATTTTAAAAGTCTGTTCACTTCAAGTGATAATAGACCCCAGAGAGTAAAAGGTAACGGTAATCCATAAACCATTAAGTCCCATAAAGGGAGCAAAGGGGACAGAGAGATACAGAGAGAGTGAAGAACAATCGCACACCCCAACCATGCTGTCTCCCCCGTTCACCCAGCTTAAATAGGGTACCCTGCCCTCTTAGGGTCTGGGAAGGTTAAAAAAGCACGCGAGGGAGATGAGAGAATGGCGCAGTCCTCAATACGGTGCCCCTAGTAAGTTGAGGTCTCTGACGCCTCGTTTCCCACTACGACCCATAGGTTTTAATGGGAACACCTTTACTTTTTCATTCCAATATGAAAGAGGATATTACAAAAGCATTAAAAAAAGAAGGTTTCCTTAGGAATACCCCTTACAATGTGATATGCATGTTATACTTTTAACCTATATTCCTTTTCTAGCAAAGACAGCAACTATTTTTTTATTATAATAATATAAAACTCTACTCATCCCGGAAAATTGGTTAACAGTATTTGCAAATTGCGCAGTTATCCTTTTTTTTAAGAAGAAAGTTCTGTTCGTGATCCTTCCTTTTTTTTTTTTTTTTTTTTGTTCATATTTACACAAACAACAAAAACAAAAACAAAAATAATATACAACACTCTTCAAAAGGCTTCTTCCTCCTTTCCTGCATATCTTTGTTTTTATAACGTGTAATTGAAATGTGTGAGGTGTGGTTGTGTGTGTGTGTGTGTGGTGTGTGTGGTTTATTTTTATCTAGTCTGTAAATTATCGAGGGTAATAAATTAGCAACTCATGTGCTTTTTGACATCTGAGTACCGTGTGACTTCAGTTTAGTAAATTTCGTCATCTGTTCGCCTCTGGCACACAATTGGCCGTATACTCTTTTCGGAAAAGCGGGAACAGGAATTTATCCGTGGTGCAGATGTTCTGCGTGGGTTTCCGCACAATGGACTGATGTATAGTCTCAATGATGTGTGTGAGTGTGTGTGGTTGGTGTTGTGTGTGTGTGAGCGCGTGTGTGTTGTGTTTTGCGCACTTTCTTCCTTTAATTTTAACGTACAGTTCACTCATGGTTGATATTAGACCAATTTTGCCGCGCGTTGTGTGTATATGTGTATTGCGTGCGTGCACGCATGTGTACGCCTTGCATATACAAAAAAAATTTTTAAAAACACACACACAACTTACTTCACCCGTCCCCTTCCTCTTTCCACCTCCCCTCCCGTTTCCCCCTCCCCTACACTCCCCCTCACACACACAGGCATAGCAAAGAACAAAGAACACCAAACACCCCAACCCAATGTGGGCTGGAGAACATAAAACGGGCTTTCATTGTCTTTTTTTTTTTAGTTTTTAAATAACTCACGTTTCTCTCCATTTTTTGGGCATCTTCTTTTAATAATGTCCCAGGTTGATGTTTCCCACGATATTCATTCCCATCTCAAAACCGCCCATATTCATTTCATCATCAAATCGCCCACAGTCTTGCTAGAAGTTTACAGTGGAGGAGGTGAGGAAATTATTTTTTGTACATAGTTGGCCTCCGAGTGCCACCATTAATCAGGGCCCTGCCCTACTTCGAATCGTGGTGATAGTGTGGGGTTTGAATTGTGTATTGTGTTAGTGTGAGTGATTTTATTTGAGTAGTGTGTGCGTTTGTGTGGTATGTTTGTGAGTGGTGTTGTGGTGGGTGAGGGGGGTGGGTGGAGGAGGGGACAGGGTGTTTGCGTGTGTAGGAGGTGGTGAAGGATCTTATGGAGTGGTGGGTTGGGTTGGATGGATGTGAGGTGGTGTGTGTGTGTTGTTGAGTGATGTGTGAGTGTGTGTGTGGTGTGTGTGGTGTTTTGGTTGTGTGTGCCTGTGTGTGTGCCTGAGTGTGTTTACCTGTGCCTGCATGGCGTGCATGCCTTGTGTGGTGGGTGTTGTGCATGAGTGTGTGTGTGTGCTTTCTTTTTATTTTAAATTTTCTTTTTTAATACTTTATCATATCGAGGATAATGGAAGATAACAGCTATAATGTTGTTTAACATCCATCCCCGTGTGCATGCGGTTTGTGTATAATTCTGTCATCTGTTCTAAACCAGCACACAAGTGCCTACTCTTTTATGGAAAGCGAACAGTATTATAACGTGAGAGCAAGATGTTCGCGTGCCGTTCGCACCGTGGTGCCCGGATTATAGTCACAATCCGAAGGATTATTGGGGAGAGAGGATTCTGCACTGATGTTAACTCCATGGGAAAATATCCCCCATGAACGGGGAATCAACACCGTTGGTCAGATGCGAGTGCAATGGTCTAAACCATAAGCATCCCGCGTGTAGGTGGTGCGCGCACGCGCGCGTGCGTGAGTGGTATGTGTGTATGATGTGTGTGTGTGTTGTGTGTATGTGTGTGGTGTATGCGTGCATCTGCGTGCATGCCTGCGGGTGGTGTAACTAAGTGTGCGTTCCAGCCGGCGATGTTCGTCTGACTTGCCTGAGAACCAAGGCCAGTGCGCGTGCGCGCACACACAGCCGCGCTCGCGCGCGCGCGCAGCGCGTGTGGTTGTGTGTGTGTGTTTGTTTGTTGTAAAGTAATGTGTTGTATGTGGTTGAATGTTTGTATGTTGTGTGATTGAAGTTTATATCTATTTGTGTGTGTTGTTGTTTGTGTTGTGTGTGTGTGTAATGGTGTGTTGTATGTATGTGTGTGTGTGTGTTTGTATGTATGCGTGTGTATTAGTGTTGAATGAGTTGTAATGTGTGTGTGTGTAGTGTTTTAATATATAAATGTGTGTGTAGATTTGTGTGTGTTTGTGTGGTGTGTGAGGTGTGGTGGTGTGTGTTGTTGTGTGTGTGTGTGAGATGTGTGGGTGTGAGGTTTATCTAAGTGTGTGTGAGTGTTGTATATTTGTGTAGTTGTATGGTATTTGGTGGTCTGTGTGTGGAATATGTATGTTGTGGTGTGGTTTGTATGTGTGGTTATATGTATGTGTGTGTAAGTATGGTGTGTGTTGTGTGTGCGTGTAATTGTAAAGAGTGTGATGTGTGTGTTGTATGTGTCTGTTTTTTTTATGTGTGTGTGAGTGTGTGTTAAGTGTCATTGTGGCGTGAGAGAGGTGTGTGTGTATGTGAGTGTGTGTGTGTGGTGTGGGTGTGTGTGTTGTGGTGGGAGGTGTGTATTGTGGTGTGTGTGTGTGTGTGAGTGTCTGCTTGGCCTGCGAACGGCGTGTAGTATTGTGTGTGTGTTGTTATATGAGTGTGGTGTATGTGTGTTGTTTGGTGTATGTGGTTGTTGTATAAAGTGGGTTTTTTGTATTGTGAATGTGTTAGTGTGTAGTGTGTTATAAATAAATATATATATATCTATAATATAATATCTATTAATATATAAATATATATATATGTGTGTGTGTGTTGTTGTGTGTGTGTGTGTGGTTGTGTGTGTGTGTGTGGTGTGTGTGGTGTGTTGTATGTGTGTGTGTTGTGTGTGTGGTCTGCTTGCCTGCCGAACGTGCTTGGTGTGTGTGTAGCGAGTGTGAGTACGTGTTTGGTCCATGACATTGACACCATCCAGGTTTCCGAAATAAAATCCTTGAGTCACCCACGCTGAAGGAATACCATCTGTGAACCGGTTCTGGATCAACATGCCACTGACCACGGATGACCACATACTGACAGTGTTCAGTGATGACAGTCGATGTGTTGGAGCAGTGTTTGGAGAAGCAAAAGATAGAGGAGGGGAGGGCAGGGGGTATGTAGGATGACAGAGTGAATGGGGCACAGGGCGGCAGGGGGGGGGTAGTATCCTGGCAAGAGGGTAACAGGAACGAAAAATTTAATATTTTAATGAAAAAATAAATCAATTTATTTTTTCGAGTAGTCGAATATGGAAATAGGCCTCGTTGATTTAATAAGATTGATTGTATATTTAAACAATGTCAGTGCCGAGTACGCATTAGTTCGAGTTAATTTTTAATTTTGTAAACCGGTTTCACCAACGTCACATCAATGGCATACTCTTCTGAAACAGCGGAACGATAATAACGTGGTGCTATAATGTGTAAATTTTTGTTGGGGGTGGTGTGGGTGTAGTGTGTTAGGGGTGTCTGGCGATGAGTGATGTTTGTATGTTTGGATGGTGTGTGCGTGCGTTCGTGGCGTGCGTTCAGTGATGATGCGTGAGTGTGTGTGGTGAGTGTGTGAGTGTTGTGTTGTGTGAGTGAGTGTTGTTGTGTGTGTGTGTGGTGTGTGTTGGTGTGTGTGTGTGTGATGTAAAAGATGGGTTGTGGTTGGTAAAACGGTGTGAAATAGTGTAGGGTATGCATGTATGTAGTGTGAAGTGTGTGAGTGTGCTATTCGTTGCGTGCGTGTGGTGTTATGTGAGAGTGTGTGGTTAGTGGGTAGTGCATTAGTGTAGTGTGGTGCGGTGTAGTGACTGTAGTGTCGTGTATGTGTAGTGTAGTGCGAGTGGATTAGTGTGTGTAGTGTAAGTGGTGTGTGTGTGAGTGTTTGGGCGTGTGCTGCCGTGCATGAGGCCGCAAGATGCGCTTGCGCGCGCGCCTCGCGTGTATGGAAGTTATGTGTGAGGAGATGAATATAATTATAATTATTCGCACGCCACTCACGGCGTATGCGCACCTTGCTTTTGCATACTTCCTTGCTTGATGCATTTGGTGGGTGTGCGTAGGGGGCGTGAGCGTCAGTTGTACCCTGCTTCGCAGCCCCACAATGCATTAATGTGCGAAATGAATAAATGGCATTTGGAGAAGAAAAAGACAAAGAAAGACAGAAGAAAAAAATAAACCGAGACCTATTAATTATTTGAATTTATTCGGTACGACAGTCACTGACACAATATTTTATCACATTCGTTGGGAAAAAACAACAACCCCCACCCAACCTATAATTATTATTTAGTCTTTGTTTGTTGGTTGTTGCAGTTTTTCAGTTTGTCATAGAAAAAGTGTGATGAGGGAAACCCACGCACAAAGATGGGGGGGGAAGGAAGAGAGAGATGGGAGAGAGAGAGAGAGAAAAAAGAGAGAGAGAGATAGAGAGAGGAGGAGAGAGAGAGAAGGAGAGAGAGAGAGGAGAGCGAGAGAGAGAGAGAAGAAAAAAGAGACAAAGATAGAGAAAAGAGGGACAAGCGATGAGACAAGCGAGAAAGACAAACGAGACAACAACAGATAGACCGGCAAACAGACTAACAGAACAGAGAGAGGCAGAGAGCGACAAGAGAGAGATACACACAAAACACCACCAACTGCACGCATGCACGCACACACGACAATAACAACACACAGAGACACAGACACAACACACAAACAAACTCTCACTCACACACGAACACACCGACACACACACACACACACACACACACACACACAGACACCGTCTTACACACCACAGAATTCCTCACACAACACAACCACACACAACCGTCTGACACACACACACACACAACACACACAACACACACGCGTCA
>CM054168.1:1943857-1946357 GCA_028751875.1 Rapana venosa | reverse complement strand
GAGAGAGAGATTTTCTGCGTGCGTGTGTGTGTGTGTGTGTGTGTTGTGTGTGTGTGTGTGTGTGTGTGTGTGTGTGTGTGTGTGTGTGTGTCTGTGTGTTGTGTGTGTGTGTGGTGTGTATGCGTGTGTTTGTGTGTATGTGTGTGTTGTGTGTGTATTGTTTGTTGTGTAGTGTGTGTGTATTAATGTGTGTGTTGTGTGTGCATGTGTATGTATGTATGTGTGTGAGTGTATGTGTGTGCATGTGTTGTGTGGTGTGGTGTGTGTGTGTTTTGAGAAGAGGTAAAGTGAGAGAATGTAATAGACAGAGAGAGATGATTTGTCGGTCAGACATGTAGTAAAAAAAAAAAAAAAAGAAAGAGAGACAGACGCGTAGACAGAGAGAGATAGAGAAGAGAGATAAATAGATAGATAGATAGATAGATAGATAGGTAGGTAGGTAGATAGATAGATAGATAGATAGACAGACAGACAGACAGACAGACAGACAGACAGACAGACAGACAGAGAAGATAGATAGATAGATAGATAGATAGATAGATAGATAGATAGATAGATAGATAGATAGATAGATAGATAGATAGATAGATAGATAGATAGATAGATAGATGGAGAGAGAGGGAGATGGAGAGAGACAGACAGACAGACAGGTAGAGACAAACACAGACAGACAAAAGGTCATCTTTCAGGGTCAAACACGTGAACACCCCCCTCCCCTTCCCCCAACCCCTTACACACCACAGGAAAACACTGACCCGAAGGACATTGTGGAAAAGAACAGAATGACCGAGTTACTGACCACCCATCTATCTGCCTGTATGTATGTATGTATGTATGCATGTCCGTTTGTCTGTCTGTACGCTTATCCACCTGTCAGGGAAGAGAGAGTGTGTGTCTGTCAGTGTGTGACGTGACCGATCTACTGTATGACAAACAGTCAAGCACAATGCATAAGGACAAGAGTTTTTTGCATCAGGAAGGTAACCCCCCCCCCCCCCTCCTCTCTCTCTCTCTCTCTCTCTCTCTCTCTTTCACACACACACACACACACACACACCACACACACACAGGGGAATGGATGACAAAATTTACAAAACCGCATACACACGGGGACTAGATGTAAAAAAGCACATAAGTGCTTATTCCATTATCCTCGATATAAAAGAATAAATAAATAAATAAATAAAGTACACACAGTGACAATGACAAAGGTTTTTAAGTGCCCATATTAATATAGCATTACAATAAATCCCTTTGAGACCAATGGGGCCCTGAATATAAATTGTCTCAAGGGCTTTTATTTTTAATGCTGTATAGGCAATTAAAAACCTTTATTATTGTCAGTGTCTCTCTCTCTCTCTCTCTCCTCTCTCTCCTCTCATCTCTCTCTCCTCTCTCTCTCCTCTCTCTCTCTCTCTCTCTCGCCTCTCTCTCTCCTCTCTCTCTCTCTCTCTCTCTCTCTCACACACACACACACACACACACACACACACACACTGCATACACACGGGACTAGGTGGAAAAAAAAGCACATGAGTGTTTATTCCATTATCCTCGAAATAAAAGAATAAAATAAATAAGTAAATAAATAAATAAACATTCAATAGAAACACATACTACTTTCTCTCTCTCTCTCTCACTCAATAGAAACACACACACTACACACACACTACACACTACACACACACACACACACACTCTCTCTCTCTCACTCACATACACACAAACACACACTCAATAGAAATACACACTACACACACTCTATCTCTGTCTCTCTCTGTCTGTCTGCTGTCTGTCTGTCTGTCTCTCTCTCTCTCTCTCTCTCTCTCTCTCTCTCTCTCTCTCTCTCTCTCTCTCTCTCTCTCTCATCTCTCTCTCTCTCTCCTCTCTCGCGTGCGCTCACACACACACAAACATACATACACACTCAATAGAAACATACACACTAATCTCTCCTCTCTCTCTCTCATCTCTCTCTCTCTCTCCTCATCTCCTCTCTCTCTCTCTCTCTCTCACACACACACACACACACAACACACACACACACACACACGCACACACACACACACACACACACACACACTCAATAGAAACACACACACACTCAATAAAAACACACACCCACTACACCCCCCAACACACACACTCTCTAATGGTAACTAATGAAAAAAAAATGAAAATCTGAACTTTATGGTTTCGAGGTTCGATCCCACACCATCATAATTTTTTTCATCTTTTAAACAAATTTAAACAAAAGGATCACTCTGGATAATAAAGAAACAGGTTAAATTTTTGTTATACCACTTTAAAAATTAAAAAATCTTCTAGGTTGGAAAAACATCATTCGTTTTTTAAACGGGGGAAAAATTAGTAGCAGTCTTAATGGCTCAAAATTATTTCTTGATTTCCATTGTGTATTTTTCCAAATCGTTATTTGTGTTTGTTCTAAGTCGGTATTGTATTTTTAAAAAACCCTTTGGGGGTAAAAAGAAAACTTAAA
>CM054168.1:1926357-1936357 GCA_028751875.1 Rapana venosa | reverse complement strand
AGCGCCCCACACGCGTGCATGCTCGTGAATGCTCCTACGCATATACGCGCGTGCGTGGGCAAAGCGCGTGCGTACAGGTGCGCACAGGAGCGCACACAGGCACACACACACACACACACACACACACATACACACACACGTGCATGCTCGCACACAAACACCTTTTTCCCTTTGTCCAAAACTGTCCCCAACCCAAAAAAAACCCACCCCTAAAACAAAACAAAAAAATACAAACGAAAAACACACACACACACACACACACACACACACACTCGCGAATGCGTGCATGCCTGCGCAAGCACACACGAACAAACGCACACAAAACATCTTGCGCACACACAGTTAAAATTCGTTTCGCTTTTCAAAGAGTAGGCCATTTCGTGCTGGTGGGAACAGATGACAAAATTTACAAAACTGAATACACACTGAATAAGTAATGAGTGCTTATTCCTGTATTCTCGAAATAAAAGAAAAAATAAATAATGAATAAGTAAAAAAATACACACACACACCTTTTCTCCATTGTCCAAAACTCACTACCGCCCCCCCCCCCCCCCCCCACACACACACACACACCTTTTTCACCATTATCCAACCCCTTCCTCTCCCCACCCACCACCACCACCACCCAAAATATCCAACCAACCTCACCCGACCCCACCCCCCCTCCAACACACGCACACACACACACAGAAAACCTGCCCGAGCAAGCAGAAAGTGACCCAGATCATATTTCTGTAACAAACTGACCAGTGGACAGTGCCGATGACCACAGCCACGTCCCCATGAACATCATCACGTCTCACCACCCTTCCTGTTTTGTTTTGTTTTTGGCTGACCACTGACAGTGGAAGGGTACAGGGGTCAGCTACTTAGAATTGTCCAGTTTATACTGGAAACTGTCCACTGTCTTTGACCAGCACTGTATGGACAACTTTTTGTGTCAAAAGTTCTCAATTAATTTTTTTGTGTGTTTTGGGTATCATAAAGAGTGGGGACGGGATAGCTCAGTGGTCAGAGCACTCGTTCCCCCCCCCCCCCCCCTTCCAAGCTAAGGTTAAGCAGCATCCAGCCTGGTTACCACTTGGATGGGTGACCGTTTGTACGCTTTGGCTTCAGTACAGTCCCTCCCCCAGTTCACCCAGCTGTAAATGGGTACCTGCCCTCTTTAAGGTCAGGGAAGGTAAAGCAGCGAGGGAGAGGAGATGGACGCCACCCTCAATATGCTGGAGAAGTTGAGGTATTTGACGCCTTGCTCTCCTATGACCACATAGGTTATGGGAACACCTTTACCTTTATCATAAAGAGGGACGGGGCATGAATTTTGTATACTGCTTTCAGTCACGGAAAATTTCTCTGCAAAATCTCTGGGCTGCTTTCCCTTAGGAAGAGTGTGTAGCCGCAAGAGCAGCGCCACCCATTTTTTTTTCTTTTCCTGTCTGCAATATGTACTTGTTGCCCTATCAGAGTGACTTTTTTTCTATAGAATCCTGCCAAGGACAACTCCCTTGTTGCCAATGTCTCTTTAACATGCATTTAAATGTGTTGCATACAGGCACTTGGGTTTATGTCTTATCTGAAAGACTAGCACACACACACACACACACACACACACACGTTCACTTAAGGTTTAGTGGATGAGGTGAAAAGTTCGGGATCAAATGGGGATTGAACCCATACTTAATTTTATTTTATTTTTTATTTTATTCTTTTATATCGAGGATAATGGAATAAGCACTTATGTGCTTTTTATTTACATCCAGTCCCCGTGTGTGTGCGGTTTTGTAAATTGTCATCTTTGAGGATATATATTTCCTCCTACTTTCAGTTTTCTAGGCAGGTGTGTTACCTCTAGACCACCAATCCATTTTGTTTCAAGTTTCCATTCAATCTTTTTTTTGTATTCTTCTTTCTTCCATTTTTCCATCTTTCTTTCTTTTTTTCACCTTTCCTTGTTTCCAATTCTTTCTTTTCTTTCCCCCACCCCCTTTTTAAAAAAAAAACTTTTGTGAATCCAGGGGCCGGCATAGTGAGGGCGGCGCCCATCTCCTCTCCCTCGCTGCTTTACCTTCCCTGACCCTAAAGAGGGCAGGTACCCATTTACAGCTGGGTGAACTGGGGGACTGTGCTGAAGCCAAGGCGCGCAAACGGTCACCCATCCAAGTGGTAACCACGCTCGATGCTGCTTAACCTTAGCTGGGGGAAAGAAAGCGAGTGCTCTGACCACTGAACTGTCCGACCCCTTTTATGAAGTACTGTAATTGGAGGAAAAATTTATGAGGTCGGTTACCTCAGAACCAATCTTATGAGGTTAAGCCTGTGTGTGTGTTTGTGTGTGTGTGTATGTGTGTGTGTGGTATTGTGTGTATGTGTTGTGTGTGTGTGTGTGTGTGTGTGTGTGTGTGTAGCTTCTGTGTGTGTTTGGTGTGTGTGTGTGGTTGTGTGTGTGTGTGTGTGTGTGTGTGTGTGTGTGTGTGTGTGTATCCTCTGTGTGTGTGTGTGTGTGTGTGTTTGTGTGTGTGTGTGTGTAGCCTGTGTGTGTATGTTTGTGTGTGGTGTGGTGTGTGTGTGTGGTGTGTGTGTGTAGCCTCTGTGTGTGTGTGGTGTGTGTGTGTGTGTGTGTGTGTGTAGCCAGTGTGTGTAGGATCTGTGTGGGTGTGTGTGCATGTGTATGTTCCCACGTGTGTGTATGTGTGTGTGTGTATGTATGTATGTAGCCTGTGTGGTTTGTGTGTGTGTGTAGCCTCTGTTGGTGTGTGTAGGATCTGTGTGTGTGTTCGCACGTGTGTATGTTCGCAATTGTGTGTGTGTGTGTGTGTGTGTGTATGTATGTATGTATGTAGCCTGTGTGGTTTGGTGTGTGTGTGTGTAGCCTCTGTGTGTGTGTGTGTGTGTGTATGTGTGTGTGTGTGTGTGTAGCTTCTGTGTGTGTGTGTGTATGTAGCTTCTGTGTGTGTGTGTGTGTGGTTTGTGTGTTTGTGTTCGCGCGTGTGTATGTTCGCACTTGTGTGTGTTGTGCGCGTGTGTGTGTGTGTGCGTGTGCGTTTGTGTGTGTGTAGCCTCTGTGTGTGTGTGTTTGTGTGTAGCCTGTGTGTGTGTGTGTGTGTGTGTTTGTGTGTTTGTGTTCCCAGTATGTTCGCACTTGTCTGTGCGTGAGTGTGTGTCCTCTCTCTGAGTGTGTCTGTATGCGCACATGCGCCCACCCATGCTTGTGTGTGCGTGTGTGCATGCGTGTGTGTTTATACCCCCACCGCGTGCGCACATGCCTTAGAAAAGTAGTGAGTGTATTTGTGTGATTCAAAATGTTTTGAGCCTATGTTATGTGTGTCAGCTGGTGTTTTCACATAACTATGTGAGTGCTGCACCAGCGCCCCTATGTTTACTGTGACAAACCGACTTTTTTTAGGGTGGGGGTGGGGGGAGGGTTAAAGGGTGGTGGGGTGGGTGTGGGGGGGGGGGGGGGGGGGGGGGGAGGGGAGTTGTTGTAGGGTTGCAGCTTATTGTTGAAATTGTCAATATTTACACTAACTCTCTCTCTCTCTGTCTCCTCTCTGTGTCTCTCTCTCGCTCTCTGTCTCTCTCGCTCTCTCTGTCTCTCTCTCGCTCTCTCGCTCTCTTTGTCTCTCTCTCTGTCTCTCTCTCGTTCTCTCGCTCTCCTCTCTCCTCTCTCTCTCCCCTCTCTCTGTATCTCTTTTGTGTGCTGCTGCCTCTCTTCCTGTTGTTTTCTGTCTCTCGCTCTCTCTGTGTCTTGTCTGTCTGTCGCTTCTCCTCTCTCTCCTCCTCTCGCTCCTCTCTCTTCTCTCTCTCTCTCTCTCTCTCTCTCTCTCTCTTCCTCCTCGCCTCTCTCTTCTCTCTCTCTCTCTCTCTCCGCCCGCCTCTATCTCTCTCTCTCCTCTCTCTCTCTCTCTCTCTCTGGACGTTAGAGTGATGTATTCGTGATCTGTCCTGACCCGAGTTCGAATCTCGTTCAAGAGATTTTTCCTCTGGAGTTAACATCAGTGCCGACTCCACTCTCCCCCAAAAGTCCTTTGGTGGGACTATAAACCGAGGTCCCATGTGCAAACGCACGCAGAACAGCTTGCGCACACGTTAAAACCGTTCCATTTTTTGGAAGAGTAGGCCATTGTGTGCTGGTGGGAACGGATGACAACATGTACAAAACTGCATACACACAGGGACTGGATGAAAAAAAGCACATGAGTGCGTATTCCATTATCCTCGAAATGAAAGAATAAATAAAATTAAAAAATTCTCTCCCTACCATCACCAACTCTCTCTCTCTCTCTCTCTCTCTCGCTCTCACTCTCTCTCTCTGGTCATGAGTGCATATTTACCTTGATATAATCGTACTTTTTTTTTACAGGGAGGGGGGTGAGGGTGGAGAGAAGTGAGGGGTAGAGGACCAACTCTTTTAAATCTACCACAAAATTGTGTATAAGGAAAAGTTGTTTGCATCTAAAGATGTTTGATATCAAATATTATCACAGTAGTAAAAGGAGTAAAGGTGTCCCATAACCTATAAGGTCGTAGGGGAGCGAGGCCGTCAGAGACCTCACTTCTCTAGGGGCCAGCATATTGAGGGCGGCGCCCATCTCCTCTCCCTCGCTGCTTTACCTTCCCTGACCCTAAAGAGGGCAGGTACCCATTCACAGCTGGGTGAACTGGGGGAACTGTACTGAAGCCAAGGCGCGCAAACGGTCACCCCTCCAACTGGTAACCACGCTCGAGGCTGCTTAACTTGGCTGGGGGAAAGCGAGTGCTCCGACCACTGAGCTATCCCGTCCCCATTATCATAGTATTGGTCCATAAAAACCACTCAAAATTCAAGCCTTTTGGGGTTTGGGCTTTTTTTTTTTAAATGTTAGTTTGGTATGGGAGTCAAGGTAAGGGGGTGTTGGAGGGGGGAGGGGTAGGGATGATGGTTTTTGTTTGTTTGTTTGCTTGCTTGCTTTTTATTCAAAGTATGTGTATTGAGGAAATGAGTCATGCTCCCCCACCCTCTCCTATATATCCTACTTGCCCCCCCCCCACTCCTTCCACCTGACACCCCCCCCCCCCCCCCGCCCCCACCAAGCAAAAACAAGGGAAAAAAAAACAAAACCAAAAAAAAACCCAAAAAAGAAACCCCCAAAAACAAGAGAGAGAGATCAAGATGATAATAATGTACATACACAACAATTCACCTACACATACACTATCACTAACACACACACACGCGCACACATGCACGCATGCACGCACACTATGCTAGACTACATTATACTACACACACACTAACACACGTGCGCGCAAGCACGCAGGCAGGCAGAGACACACACTACACTACACCACACTACACACACACTAGCACACACAAGGCTACACTACACTACACCACACACACACACACACACACACATGCACCACACTACACTACACTACACACTACACTACACTATGCTACACACACACACACACACACACACACACACACGCCACACCACCACACCACACTACACTACACTACACTACACACTACACAACACAGCACAGACACACACACCACCACACTACCACCACCACAATACACTACAATACACTACACTACACACACACACTACACTACACTACACTACACCACATCACACCACACTACAATACACTACACTACACAACACACACACACACACACACACACACACACACACACACACACGCACACACACTACACTACACTACACTATACTACACCACACCACACCACACCACACTACACTACACCATACTACACTACAATACACTCACACACACACACACTAACACTACACTACACTACACTACACTACACACACACACACTATACTACACTGCACATACTCACACTACACACACACACACACAACACTACACAACACACACTACACTACACCATACCAAACCACACACACACTAACTACACTACATGCAAACTACACCACACCAAACCACACACACTACACTACACTACACTACACCACACTACACACACACATTCTTTGTTTATCCTGAAAACAAAACAAAACAATGTAACAAAACAACACCTGCCCCCTTTTTATAAAGCTCTCAAAGTTATCCTTTGACCCACTTATGCAAATGAGCCTCACACCATTTCTCGACTGGCTGAAATTTCAACCTGTTGGAAAATAGGTCAACGGCCATCCAAAGTAGGTCAAGGGAGAGAAAGAATACAGGTCATGCACTTTAGGCGGTGTAAAGGGGATAAAGGTATAAATGTCTTTGTCCTAATATAGTAATATATTATTTTTATACATAGATAGATAGATAGATAGATAGATAGATAGATAGATAGATAGATAGATATACACACATACATAATACATATATAGATAGATATATTGAGAGAAAGGTATATAGATAGATACATAGATAGATAGATAGATAGATATATACATATATACACACATACATAATACATATATACACACATACATAATACATATATAGATAGATAGAGATAGAGAGAGAGAGATAGATACATACATAGATACATACATAGATACATACATAGATACATACATAGATATACATATATACACACATACATAATAGATAGATACATACATAGATACATACATACATACATAGATAGATAGATAGATAGATAGAGAGGGAGAGACAGATACATACATACATACATACATACATACATACATACATAACATACATACATACATACATACATGCATACATAGATCAATGGATGAGTCAGTTAATTTCGTGTGTGTGCATTGGAGAGTTTAAAGCATTTTGTGTCGAAGTTCTATGTTTACTTTTAGTTGAGGGTTTGTTTGTTTTTCTGCCTTTATGTTTTGAATCTCTCTCTCTCTCTCTCTCTCTCTCTCTCTCTCTCTCTCACTCTCTCCTCTCTCTCTCTCTCCTCTCTCTCTCTCTCTCTCTCTCACACACACACACACACACACACACACACACACTCTCTCTCTCTCTCTACTTAGGGATAGCCTGGTGGTTAGAGTGATGTGCTCGTGATCTGCTGACATCAATGCCGACTCCACTCTCCCCAAAAATTCCTTCAGATGAGACTATAAACCGAGGAGAACATCACACGTTAAAACCTGCTCCACTTTTCGGAAAAGTAGGCCATTGTGTGCCGGTGGGAACGGATGACAAAATGTACAAAACTGCATACACACTGGGGACTGGTTGACGAAAAAAACCAAACCACATGAGTGTTTATTAGTCCATTATCCTCGATATAAAAGAATTTATAAAGAAAAAAAAAGAATACTGTGTTCTCCACCCACCCAATCTCACACCTCACTGGGCATTTCTTCACTGCTGCTGTCTCAATCTTTCTCTGTCTTCGTGATGGAGAAGGGGTGGTGGGGGATGGGGTGGGGGTTGGGGGGGGGGGGGGGGCTGAGGGTGCTGAAAGTTTGTACTCAATATATTGACAGACCCTCAGTGGCCTTTGGCGTCCATGTGGCGTTGTTGTTGTGTGTGTGCCCTAACAACAACAATAACGACAACGACAAACTTTATCATCAGTGTCATCCAGTCCGCTTTTTTAAAAAAATTGTTTGGTTTTTTTTTTCTTCTTTTTCGAGGTTGGTTTTTTTTTTCGTGTTTGTTGAGTTGTTTTGTTTTGTTTGTTTTAACTTTTTCGTTGTTGATGAAAAGCTTGTTAAGTTTTGCTGATTGAACAACTGTCTATCTCTCTCCCTACCCCCCCCCCCCTCTCTCTCTCTCTCTCTCTCTCTCTCCCGCTCCCCTTCACACACACACACCCTCTCTCTCTCTCTCTCTCTCTCTCCCTCTCCCTCTCCCTCACGCACACACACACACACACACACACACACACACACACACACTCTCTCTCTCTCTCTCTCTCTCTCTCTCTCTCTCCTCTCCTCTCTCTCTCTCTCTCTCTCTCTCTCATGCAGAAAGTACGTCAGTACGTATCTGTAACCCTTGGAATTGAAGATTATCAATCAATCAATCAATCAATCTCTCTCTCTCCTCTCTCCTCTCTCCTCTCTCTCTCTCTCCTCTCTCTCTCTCTCTCTCTCTCTCTCTCTCTCCTCTGATGAAAACAGTATGTGAGATTTTATATATATAACCCTTGGGAGCAAAGATTATCAATCAATCAATCAATCAACCAACCAACCACCAACCAATCAATCAATATCTCTTGTCTCTCTGTAATAAAAACAGTATGTGAGTACTTATCTATAACCCTTGGGAACAAAGATAATCAATCAATCAATCGATCGATCAATCCAACAATCTCTCTCTCTCTCTCTCTCTCTCTCTCTCCTCTCTCTCTCTCTCTCTCTCTCTCTCTCTCTCACTCTTTTCTTTTCTAACTTTTCTTTGAACTTCATCATTTTGTCTTTATATATATGTGTGTGCATTATGAAAATTAATTTGCAGTGCCTAATCTTGCTTGACTTATTCCTGTTTACGTTTACTTTCAATATTTTTTTTCTACATGTATGAAATTAGATTGGAGTGAATTTGCATGGAAAGTGTCCATCATCAATAATATGTTGTTGTTTTTTCTTTCTTTCTTTATATTATTCTTCATGCTATGTATTGCACTGTTAGTTACTTTCGTTTTCTTTTTGCTTTTCTTTTTCGCAGAGGGCTGGATGTATAAAAAAAAAAAAAAAAGCGATTGTGATGCTTATTCTATAATCCTCTATAAATAAAATTTGTTCATTGTTCATTGTTCTTTCTCCCTGGCTCCCTTCTCCCCCCCTCCCCCCCCCCCCCCCCCCCCCTTCTGTAATCTGGGTCACCAGCCGGTGCTGTAACTAGGTCAAGGAATTGCCCCCCTTTCTTTTTTTTGTAGGCCGACCAAAGTGGGTCATGCAATCTGGTTTTTTGTTGGGGTTTTTGTTGGGTTGTTGTTGTTTTTTTTTGGGGGGTGACGTATATGTGGTATGGTGTATGACTAAGAATGTGGCTATCATATTGTGTTTATGGACACATATGGCATTAAAAAAAATAATTCTGTGAGTGCCAGTAGGTACTAGGTCATGATGTAATTCCTAATAAAAGGCGTGAGTTAATTTGTGCGCTGGCGTGTGCGCGCACTCACCCGTGCGCGCGCACACAGAGGCAAGTAAGCGTGCGTGCATTCGCACATACACACACACACCATATATACACACATGCATGTAGGTACGCACGCAAGTACGCGCTATGCACGCACACACAAACATCTATCTATCTATCTATCTATCTTTCTGTCTGTCTGTCTGTCTCTCTGTCTGTCTAGGTATTGATACAACACACACACACACACACACACACACACACACACACACACACACACACAAACAATCGGTTTGAGATATCACACACACACACACACACACACACACACACACACATCCGAAAAGAAAACAAACTCCCCCTCCTCCACGCCTCCCCCCCCCCCCCCCCCCTCCCCTTCCCACCTCAAGAATACCTTTTTTTTTTAAAAACTTTAAAAAAACACTAAGCAGATTTCAAACACACACACACACACACGGTTCCTCCTTCTTGCGAAGTGAAAGAAAGTATTCCAATATCTAATTAAGGTAATGTAGGAGGCACCGTGGTCGAGTGGTTTAGGCGGTCAACTCGTGATCCAGAGGTCGCCGGTTCGATCCCCGCTCGGCTCGGTGTTGTGTCCTTGGGAAAGACACTTTACTCCTATTTACCTCACTCCACCCAGGTGTACAAGTGGGTACCAGCTCTGCTGGGGAAGTATCTGGCGACAGACTAGCGTCCTGTCACAGGGGTGGTGAAAAACCATCAGTTCGCTTAACGCTACAGAAACCGGGATAAGCTCCGGCTCTATGGGCCTTCTGGCTCGAAAGAACATACTTTTTAATTAAGGTAAAGAATTATAGTCCACAAACAGGATATTGACAAAATTCAGACCACCCTTTCACAACACCATACCCTACCTCCCCCCCCCCCCCCCCCCCCCCCCCCCCCCACCACCACCACC
>CM054168.1:1908857-1913857 GCA_028751875.1 Rapana venosa | reverse complement strand
AAACATCTGTGTGTGTCAGTCAATATATAGTTTTCTGTCTTCACGCTATAGACACGAGACGCCAATCCCACCCGTTTGATGAGCAAACTGTTTTTCCACAACCTCGAACTTTCTAGTCCTTTCCTCTCCCTCCCCCTTCCCTTCCACCCCTCATGTTTCCTTTTCTTTCGACCTCAGCCCCCCCCCCCCCCCCCCCCTCCCCCCCCCCCCCCCCCCCAGTCTTCTTTTTAAAAAGAAATTCTCAGCGGAAGTGTTAAGTGACGATCTCTGTGTCGTGATAACTCTGTCATCGTCTCTTGCCGTTCAACTATAATTATTATACCTTGTATGGTGTGTGTGTGTGGAGAGAGAGAGAGAGAGAGAGAGAGAGAGATCGTGGAAAATTTCCATGTATGAATGTATTAACACGAAATTTGGTGGTTAGTGGTGGTGGTGTGTGGAAGGTAAACTTGTATTTGTATTCAAGGGGGAGAGGGGGGGAGGTGGGGAGGGAGGGAGATTGTGTAGTGTGTGCTTTTGTAAACATCTGCGTCAATAGGTTCTGTCGACAATTTGGACATAGTTGCCTTTCAATGGGATGACTTAAAGTGTTTTTGACTTGATTTTGACTTTGACTTGTTTTGAATGAGTGTGTGTGTGCGCGCGCGCGCGTGTGTGTGTGTATGTGTTTGCGTTCAAGTGGTTCGCGCGCGTACCCACGCACGCATACGTTCCTTCACGTATTCTTACATGCATGCAAGTGTGAGTGCGCGTGTGTGTGTACGTTCACGTGGTACGCACACGTATTCATGCGTGTATGTGTGTGTATGTATTTACGTGGTACGCGCACGCACACGTTCTTGCACATACACACGCATGCATGTGTGTGTATGTGTGTGTGTGTGTGTACGTTCACAAGGTATACGCACGCACACACACGTTCTTGCACGTATTCATGCATGCATGCGTGCGTGTGTGTGCGTGTGCGCGCGCGCGGGATCGCGTTTATACAAGGCCAAGAAGCGCGAAAACATTCCATGAATACACACCACTTTTTTTTAAAAGATTCAAAACATTGACATGATTGCCAGAACTTTCCGGAACGTAAAACCACAGCTGATCTAAAACTAGAATGTTCGATGAAGAAGAAGAATGGAAAGAAGAAAAATGCAATGAAGAAGAATGCAAAGAAGAATGCAAAGAAGAAGAAGAATGCAAAGAAGAAGAAGCAGAAGCAGCAGCAGAAGAAGAAGCAGTAGCAGCAGAAGAAGAAGAAGCAGAAGAAGAAGCAGACGACACCAACAGTTGAAAACCAGTTCTCTGCCTGGACTTGCCGCTGGCTATGGCGCGAACACACACACACACATCACACGCACGCATCCACACACTCACTGACTCACGCCACGGGCTAGGCTAGGTTGACAACATACGTTCCATATCTGTGTCACCGTGGATCCATCCACGTGACTCTGCTTTGAGTGGCAAGTTGCTGGCCCTTAACTCCGCCCCCTCTACGCAGACGACAGTATAAATTCAAGCGCAGTCAGACGATTCGGCAGATATCCAAAGAGAATTTCTAAGCGCTTGAAGGAATTATTTTTTTGTACAAGATTGTAAATCCACGTGCTTCCAACGTTTGATTGTTGCTGACAAAAAAAGAGTCCGCTGCAAGTTTGTGGGAAAATTAGCTGTTGACATTTTGAGACAGCTAGATCTATCTACGGGATAAATCTTCTTTTTGTCGCATTTGGCTAATTAAGTGGAAAGGTAAGCTCATCATCCTTCGTCTGTTTGATTTTATTGTTTATGGTATGCTTAAGAGTATTTTGAAAACTTCTGAGGTTGACTTTGAGATTTGAAGTTTAGGGTTTTATAGTGAAAAAGTTAGAGTGTGAAATGTTTAAAAAAAAAAAAAAGTTGCTTGCTTCTCTCTCTCTCTCTCTCTCTCTCTCTCTCTCTCTCTCTCTCTCTCTCTCTCTCTCTCTCTCTTGCTGTAGTGTAATTTCATCATGCCTATTTCCGTTCAATTTAGATAAGCAAAATTACTTGTCCTGAGATGTAGATTGTTGCAAGAGAGAAAAAAAAGATCTGAGAAATTACTCATTACCTCAAATGGTTGCAGTGCATGATGAAATACGGAGTTTTAACACATTCCTAACCCATGTTTCAGCTCTTAAGTGTACTTTACCTAGGGAAAATCCCCCAGTCTTTGCATATGTTTTACAGCTGTTGCCAAGAATTCGATATTCTTTCATTTAGCCATGTCAATAGCCTTAGTATAAAAAAAAAGAAAATGTGTCACTGACATTTTGACGTCACTATGCAGACAAAAGGCCAGTTGAGCTGCTGGTGATACATTTCTTACGAAATAGAAAAGGTAGATGCAAGCATACTGACTTGACAAGCTCAGCAAAAAAAGGAACATGCTTGCGTATTGAGACAACAGATGTTTTTATTCACACTTTGAAGTGAGTCAGCAACTTTCCTTCACAGTTTCAAAGCTGCGAGAGAAAAAAAAATAGCTATGAGACATTTTAGCTCAAATTTTTTTTAAAGAATAAAGGAAAGTATGTCGTGTGTTATTTGCTCTATTTTAAAAGAACAAAAGAAAGTCTGTCTCGTTAAATTTCTATATTTTGTTACAACTTCGAAACTGCAGGCCTGCACAATATGGTATGGTTACATCAGCAGCAATTTCGTCATCCATTATTTTCTATATCCTGAACTAACTTGATTAGGCAGAAAGAAAACAAAAAATTCTGCTTCATCATTTAAAAAAAAAAAAATACACACCCAGTCTTTTTGCGTTCTCCTTTTTGCTTCTCGAAGACGATCGTTTAAATTATGCAAACTTTTTTTTCAGATCAAAAGTGTTTACAGCATAAAGCGAGTGTGATTAAAAACCAGATCTATGCTCAAAAGCTAAAAAAGTTAAAGCCGAAGCAGAAACTTGCAAAGCGAACCACTTGATCCACAAATATTGCAACTGGTGCTACCGCGATATTGACAACAAAAGCTATAATTTGGAAAGGGAAGGGGAGTGTTGTCCGGAGAGGGAGTGGCGTCTTAAGTGCATTGGTGGCATTGGCCTATAGGAGACAAGCGACACTGGCTTGGCTGTATGCCCCCCTGCCTATATCCATAAACCTCATTCGGCCCACTACTGTTTGTTTACCTTCCCTCTCCTTTTCTTTATGGTTTATTAATTCCCCTTTTTCTTCTTTTTCTTCTGCCCCCTTCCTTTAAGGTTGATTGCATGCTGTTGTGTCGAAGGTTGTTGGGTGGGTGGTTTTTTTTCACATTACGTTTTAGAGGTATGGTTTTTGACGTGGAATTGAATAGGTTTGATTTGACATTCTTTGCTGTCAAAACTGTACTTTTTTTTTTTTGGTCGATTGTGTTAGGTTTGGATTCGATCGACTGGGTTCTTTTTATACTGAATTAAAAAAAGAAAATGTACCCATTAGTTAAACTCTATTTCAAGTCATCACAGAATGTACCTTTAGGAGTTAAAAAAAATTATCACTTGTGGTGTTGTGTTCTGCAAACACACTCTCTCTCTCTCTCACTCCCTCACCTCTCTCTCTCTCTCTCCCCACTCTCTCTCTACTCTCTCTCTCTCTCCTCTCTCCTCTCCCTCTCCTCTCTCCCACCTCCTCCTCCCCACCCTCTCATCCCCACTCACTCACTCTCAACACAATACTTAACGCCCCCTTCCTTTCACTCTCTCTGGTTTCAGAACCCTCACCACCACCACGACCACCACCATGATCACCAAACAGGAAAACCGACAACTGGCCGCCGCCGTCACCCCGTTCA
Organism: Rapana venosa; assembly: GCA_028751875.1. NCBI lineage: Eukaryota > Metazoa > Mollusca > Gastropoda > Neogastropoda > Muricidae > Rapana > Rapana venosa. The sequence continues at coordinate 1,910,059 of CM054168.1, read as the reverse complement.
CCACCACCAACAAGTCCAGCAAAGGCGAGACCCAGGTCTTCCTCATCGACTCCATGACCGAAGAACAGGTCTCGGAAACCTACGACATGATCTGCGCGGCCGCCCAGAGAGGCCAAGGCTTCGGAGTGGACGAGTACGCCAACGAAGCCGAGTTCCGAAGCGAGGTGGACGACGGCTACCGCTTCGCGGTCATCGACAAAAACACGGGCGAGATGGTGGCGGCCTTCATCCTAGCCATCAGCAAGTACTCCCGGGGCTGCCCCGTCGCCGATCCGTTCATCATCGTCAAGGACGGACAGCGGGGCCGGGGTCTGGGCCGGCTGTGCATGGAGCTGTGTGTGGAGCTGGCCTCGCGCTTGAGCTTCATGGGCATGTACGTGGACACCTTCTCCAACAACCACGCCATGCTGAAGATCATCCGCTCCATCCCCGGCCTCCAGCAGGTCGGCTGCCTGCCCATGGGCGGCGTCATGACCAACGGGGAGGTGGTGGGAACCGTCATCTTCTACAAGGACCTGCGCCCTCAGTGTACGGGTTAAGGGGATGGGTCAGGTCAGAATCGAACCTCCATCCCTACCCCCTCCTGCCTGAAAGAGTTGAAACCGCTTCAACTATACAAGCCATGACGTGTTTCTACCAACCGCCTGCCCTGCCTGCCATGCCATGCCATGCCTACCAGTCTTCTGCCGGTGTGGACTGTCAGACGATCTTCCGAGGAGGATGCTGATTGGTCCGTGCTGCTCCAAAAGGGCGTTTTGGTTGGTCGAGGTTTTGAGATCCGGGGTCCTCTCGTGCAATACTGCTTTACAAGAAACCACAACCAATCTGAGGCCTTGAGAGATGATGACGACGTCGCGTCTCGTCAGGTGATTGGTCCAGTGGAGCCATGTGACTTTTGACGGTTTTTTGATTGGTCGAGAACTTTACCATCTCTAAGAGTCGAGAACTTTACCATCTATAGGAGTCTTGATTTCTTGGCAAGATTTGAACTTGGGGTACGTCGTTTTAGTCCGTGAACCTCGGTAAATCCAAAACTTTTTCAGTTTCGTTATCTTTCGATTTGGATTGAACTTGGGGGTTAGGAAGTAGCCTAGTGATTGGCGAAGCTATTATCATTCTTTAAGCTTTGCAGTGAGAAGAAAGAACATTGGGGAGAAGAAAAAAAGTGCAGACTGAATCGTGGGGAAAAAAAAGCAAGAAAA
>CM054168.1:1891357-1901357 GCA_028751875.1 Rapana venosa | reverse complement strand
CACTCACCTTCATTCCTCAGAGCTTAGCTTACTTATCGATGTACGAACTCCACTGACTTGCAAAAACTAACATCACAGACAAAACAGATTCCAAGATTGACACTGATGGATCAAGCTGACAAAAGAAAGGGTTGTCTTGCAAAGGAAAAAAAAATCAGACTTAGTCCCCTTTGCAAGACAAGGAAAGATAGAAGATTTATTTCCCCTTTCAGGAAAAGGGGCTATAACTCAGTAAGAATCGTTTACATGGCTGAATTCCTTAGATAACGGTAAAAATGTGTCCCATAACCTATGCTGTCGTTGGTGAGTGAGGCATCAGAGACCTCAGCTTCTCCAGGGGCCAGCATATTGAGGGCAGGTGGCACCCATCTCCTCTCCCTCGCTGCTTTACCTTCCCTGACCCTAAAGAGTGCAAGGTACCCATTTACAGCTGGGTGAACTGGGGGAAGACTGTACTGAAGCCAAGGCAGCGCAAAATGATCACCCATCCAAGTGGTAACCACGCTGGATGCTGCTTAATATTGGCTAGGGGGAAAGCGAGTGTTCTGACCACTGAGCTATCCTGTTTCCAGGATTTGTGATGTAACAGTAAATAATAACTTGAAACAATTTTTGATCAGATGAAACCTCATGTTTCACTAAAGAAACTGAAATGAGATAAAAATGAAATAAGATTTAGAGAGAGAGAGAGAGAGAGAGAGAGAGAGAGAGAGAGAGAGAGAGAGAGAGACAGACAGACAGACAGACAGACAGACAGACAGACAGACAGACAGAGAATAAGATAAATTAAAATAAAACAAAATAGAATAAAACAAGATAAGGTGACATAAAGCAAGACGAAATAAAACAAAATAAAATAAAAGATCATAAAATGAAATAAAACAAAATAGTATAACATAAAATAAAATGAAATAAAATAAAATAAAATAAAATAAAACACAAATGATAGTCAGGTGACAATAAAAGATACAATAATGCCATTTCAGAAATTTTTTTATGACTCTCCCCCTTCCATTCCACCCTCTCCAACCCAACCCCTCCTCCTCCCCCAAAGAAAAGAACCAATAAAAATCAAACTTTGAGGTCAAGAGCATAATAAATCTTGACCCTTGAACTTAAGATCTTTGACCTTCTGTTTTCTGAATCCAAGAGGACGCGATAGCTCAGTGGTCAGAGCACTCGCTTTCCCCCAGCTAAAGCTAAGCAGCATCGAGCGTGGTTACCACTTGGATGGGCGACCGTTTGCGCAACCTTGGCTTCAGTACAGTACCCCAGTTCAACCAGCTGTAAATGGTGAAGTGAAAATGCTTGATGTATCATGGCTTTTCGTAAGAGTAGGCCATTGTGTGCCGGCGGGAACAGATGACATAATTTACAAAAACCGCATACACACAGGGACTGGAGGTTAAAAAAAAAAACCCACTTGATTCCATCATCCTCGATATAAAAGAATTTTTTTTTTAATGGCTTTGATGGTCTTTTCCATGTTGTGAAATCAAAACATGCATATGCTTAGAAAGCTTTTTTTGTTTGTTTTTGTTTTAAATGGTCAAGTTATAATCTAAACATCAATGAGAGAAGACAAATTAATCAATCACAACAATAAACAGGGGCACGTTACAGCCTAGTGGTTAGAGTGATGCCCTCGTGATCTGCTGACCCGGGTTCGAATCTCGTTCAAGAGGATTTTTCCTCTGGAGTTAACATCAGCGCCGACTCCACTCTCCCCAAAAGTCCTTCAGATGAGACTATAAACCGAGGTCCCGTGTGCGAACGCATGCAGAACATCTTGCACGCACGTTAAAACCCGTTCCGCTTTTCGGAAGAGTAGGCCATTGTGTGCCAGTGCGAACAGATGACAAAATTTACAAATTGCATACACATGGGGACTGGATGTTTACAACAACAACAAAAAGCACACGAGTGCTTATTCCATTATCCTCGAAATAAAAGAAAGAATAATTTAATAAAGAGATTCGTGCGTTTGTGGACTAAGGGAAACAATTCAAACCTGTCCTGGTGAAATCTGCGGTAGTTTTAAAATTGTGTCCCATTGTTTAGGTTTGCCGAAAGGGGAGGGATGGAGGAGGGGTTAGTATTGTTTCATTTATTTCGCTCTTTTCTTTCTTTCTTTCTTTCATTCATTCTTTCTTTCTTCTAATGTTTACAAAAGAAACTGAAAGTTTAGTGATTGATAAATTCCTTTTATGAATAGTGTAGTGCACACACACAGCAACAAACAACTGGATGCATCAGAACATCTTGCGCACACGTTAAAAACCCGTTCCGCTTTTCGAAAGAGTAGGCGATTGTGTGCGTGGGAACAGATGACAAAATTGACAAAACTGCATACACACTGGGGGGGGGGGGGGGGGGGAGGTCGGCCCCCTATTGCGCGGGCCCGATATTGCGGGGGCCCGCTATTGCGCGACAGTGTAGACGCAGCCTGGGGAATACTGTACTGACAATAATATGCGATGCAGCCTAAGGTATAGGGCCGCCTAAGGTGTAGTAAACGTTGCAGCCTATGTACGATGCAGTAAGGCTGCAACGTATATTATACCTTAGGCGACACTGTCGTTTTATACTTTAGGCTGCTAATCTTCATGGCAAAGACAATGCATATTTTTAAACAATAAAGGGAAATAAAGAGGTGTCACAGTTTTTTTATTCCACAAAATCACTTTTGCAATCCCAACATTCAAAGCATCGAGCTCAAAACCACTACCGTATAAACAAATCTCAGGTGGTCATAATATGATACCAACAAATAAACTGGCAAAGAAAATGTTGATATTGCATTCATTCGAATCTTGAAAATAAATTCAAAACATAACACGGCATCCTGAAATCATCTTTCGTCTTCTCAACTTCTCAATAAAAAAACAAAACTAAAGTAACTTGGAAGAACAAAATTAATACATGAGGAAATGCCAGTCATTTTTCGCATTTTCCGAAAACCTGGACAAAATGAACTTTTCCGCTTCTTCGTTTGCGCAATAGCGGCCGCCCCCACACGGGGACTGGTGTAAGAAAAAAGCACATAAGTGCTTATTCCATTATCCCCGATATAAAAGAATAACATAAATAAATAAAATAAATAAAGGTTGAAGGGTTGCAGTTGTAGTTTTCTTCTAAGGCAAAGTTGAAAAAAATCACAGAGGTTAAGTCTGAAGGTATCTACAAGATCTACTAGTATCTACTCAGAACAAAAAATCTCCGAAGAGAGTTTTTCTCAGAAGATAGCTTCTTAGAAGAGAGTTTCTTGAAAGAAAATTTTCTTGGAAGATAGTTTCTTGAAAGAGAGTTTTTCAGAAGAGAATTTCTTTGAAGAAAATTCATCAGAAGAAGAATTTCTTGGAAGAGTTTCCTAGAAACGTATTTTTTTTTTGGGGGGGGGGGGGGGAAGAGTTTCTCAGAAGAGAGTTTTTTGGGGAAAAAAAGTTTCCTGGAAGAGAGCTTTCCTGAAGATAGTTTCATGGGAGAGAGATTCATGGAAGAGAGTTTCTTGGAAGAGAGTTTCTTGGAAGAGAGATACCTTTAAAAGTTTCTCAGAAGTGGATTTCTTGGAAGAGAGTTTGTTAGAAGAGTGTTTGTTGGAAGAAAGTTTTTCAGAAGAGAATTCATAAGAAGAGAGTTTCTTGGAAGTAAATTTATTGGAAGAGAGTTTCTCAGAAGACAGATTCTTGGAAGAGAGTTTTTCAGAAGTAAGTTTCTCAGAAGAAAGATTCTTGGGGAAAAAGTTTCCTGGAAAAGAGTTTTTCAGAAGAGAATTTCTTAGAAGAGAACTTCTTGGAAAAAAAATTTCTTGGAGAAAAGTTTTTCACAAGAGAGTTTCTTAGAAGAGAGTGGGTTTGTTTGTTTTTAAGACAATTTCTCAGAAGAGAGTTTCTTGGAAGAGTGTTTTCCAGGAGACAGTTTTGCAGAAGAGATTTTCTTAGGAGAGTTTTTCAGAAGAGAGTTTCTGAAAAGAGATTTTCTCAGGAGAGAGGGTTTTCCTTGGGGGGATGGGGGGGAGGGGAGGAGTTTCATGGAAGAGAGTTTCATGGAAGAGAGTTTCTTAGAAAGAGAGTTTTTTGGAAGAGACTTTCTCAGAAGAGAGTTTCTTGGAAGAGAGATAGCTTTAAAAGTTTCTCAGAAGTGAATTTCTTGGAAGAGAGTTTATTAGAAGAGTGTTTGTTGGAAGAAAGTTTTTCAGAAGAGAATTCATCAGAAGAGAGTTTCTTGGAAGTAAATTTCTTGGAAGAGAGTTTTTCAGAAGTAAGTTTCTCAGTAGAAAGATTCTTGGAACAAAAAAGTTTCCTGGAAAAGAGTTTTTCAGAAGAGAGTTTCTCAGAAGAGAGTTTCTTGGAAAAGAGTTTCTTGGAAGATAGTTTTTTTTAGAAGAGAGTTTCTTGGAAGAGTGTTTCTTTGGTGAAAAAAAATTCTCAGAAGAGAGTATTTTTTGGGCAAGATAATTTCTCAGAAGAGAGTTTCTTGGAAGAGTGTTTTCAATTCCAGAAGACATTTTAGCAGAAGAGAATGTCTTGAGAGAGTTTTTCAGAAGAGAGTTTCTGAGAAGAGAGTTCTTAGAATAAAATTCATCAGAAGAGAGTTTCTTAGAAGATATTTCCTCAGAAGAGAGGGTTTTCCTTGGGGGAGGTGGGGGGGGGGGGGAGGGAGTTTCATGGAAGAGAGTTTCTTGGCAAAGACTTTCTCAGAAGAAAGTTTCTTGACAGAGTTTCTTGGAAGAGAGATATCTTTAAAAATGTCTCAGAAGTGAATTTCTTGGAAGAGAGTTTGTTAGAAGAGTGTTTGTTGGAAGAAAGTTTTTCAGAAGAGAATTCATCAGAAGAGAGTTTCTTGGAAGTAAATTTCTTGGAAGAGAGTTTCTCAGAAGAGAGTTTCTTGGAAGAGAGTTTTTCAGAAGTAAGTTTGTCAGTAGAAAGATTCTTGGAACAAAAAAGTTTCCTGGAAAAGAGTTTTTCAGAAGAGAGTTTCTCAGAAGAGAGTTTCTTGGAAAAGAGTTTCTTGGAAGATAGTTTTTTTTAGAAGAGAGTTTCTTGGAAGAGTGTTTCTTTGGTGAAAAAAAATTCTCAGAAGAGAGTATTTTTTGGACAAGATAATTTCTCAGAAGAGAGTTTCTTGGAAGAGTGTTTTCAATTCCAGAAGACATTTTAGCAGAAGAGAATGTCTTGAGAGAGTTTTTCAGAAGAGAGTTTCTGAGAAGAGAGTTCTTAGAATAAAATTTCTCAGAAGAGAGTTTCTTAGAAGAGATTTCCTCAGACGAGAAGGTTTTTTTGGGGAAGGGCGGGGGGGAGGGGGGGGGGGGGGGGGGGGGGTCTTGGAAGAGAGTTTCTTGGAAGAATGTTGTTCCACAGAAGAGAGTTTCTTCAAAATAGTTTATCAGAAGACTTTCTTAGAAGAGATTTTTTTAGAGGAGAGTTTCTTAGAAGAAATTTGGTAAAGAATAGTTTCTTAGAAGAGAGTTTCTCAAAAGATAGTTTCTTAAAAGAGTTTCCCAGAAGAGCATTTTTGGGAAAAGAGTTTCTCAGAAAAGAATTTTTTGGGGAAAAAAAGTTTCATGGAAGATCGTTTTTCAGAAGAGAGTTTCTCAGAAGAGAGTTTCTGAAAAGAGAGTTTCTTGGAAGAGAGTTTTCTGAAGATTAGTCATTGGAAGAGAGTTTCTCAGAAGAGAGTTTCTGAAAAGAGAGTTTCTTGGAAGAGAGTTTTCTGAAGATTATTCATTGGAAGAGAGTTTCTTGGAAGAGAGTTTCTAAGAAGATAATTTCTCAGAAGAGAGTTTATTGGAACAGTGTTTCCCAGGAGAGAGTTTCCGAAGAGTTTCTTAAAAGATAGTTTTTTAAAAGAGTTTCTCAGAAGATAATTCATCACTTAGACGATAGGTTTTTTTTTAAGAGTTTCTCAGAAAAGAATTCATCAGAAGAGAGTTTCTAAGAAGAGATTTTCTCAGAAGATATTTTTTAAAGTCTTTCTTGGAAGAGAGTTTCTAACAGGTTATTATCCAGTTAGACGCTAGCTTTGTAGGTACACACCCTATAACCTCCCTTGCATCTTTTTGAGATGATTCCCAAAGAAAAGGCACACAGATTCACTATGTGCTTATTTCCCTTCCTATAATATGCATTTTATTTTCGAACGTTTGTTGAAGAGCTGTGAAAACCGAATGCTACGCTACATGACAACGATCAAATGGGAAGACAGGATCACGAATGAAGAACTATGGAGAATGTGCAAAGTTGATGATCTGAAGTCTGTAGCTAGTACCAATAGCCTGGGCTGGTTTGGGCACGTTCAACTGAAAGCAGACCACCACATCATAAAAAGAGCAATGAACTTCGTAGTGGATGGAAAGAGACCAAAGGGAAGACCTAGCAAAACCTGGGCTGCCTGTATTGCAGATGATCTTAAGAGAAAGGGGCATAAATAAGGAGGAAGCTCAAAACAGAGAGAGTTGGAGACGGCTCATCAATGTAAAACCTCCCCTGGGAGAAACATAACAAAAAAGGAAGAAGAAGAAGAAGAAGAAGAAAAAGATATATTTTGAGTACCTTTTACTCCTCTTCCTTTCAGTGACAGCTTTGTAAGGCACAGGAATGTTAATTTATTTTTTTGCGAATGCGACAAACATTTCGAAATTATGAAAAAGTGTCTTGCTGAAAAGTATCAGGGAAGAAGAAGAAGTATTAAACAACTTGTAGGAACTCCTACAAAGTGTTCAAGCATTAGCCAAAACTCGAGTCAGGTCAATCTGGGGTGTATATTTCTAACTCAAGAAAAACCTTTTAGGCAAATTAACTCATCATTGATAGACTAGATATAACAGTTTATTAATATGTTTGGCAATCAAGCCATGCTGTTATTGAAGAAATTGTGAGGTTTTGTGCTTGATTTGTCCTACTCTCGAGTTACTTTATATTCCTTGATTTAAAAAAAATATATACTAATAATAATTCCTACTCCACACCCCCAAAAAACCAACAAGAATCATCCAAACACTATAAAAAAAAAAAAACCCAAAACCCCCACACACACCCAAAAAACCCCAAACAAATGAAAACGCTTTGCATGCTGAAAGTGCAAGCTAACCTTATTCTGCATTATTTCGATTCACCATGTAGGCTATTATTTGATTGCTCTGGCTCTTTTTATTCAAGATCAAAATAGTAGATTTTAGTGAAAACTATAACAACTGGTCAATATGATTCCAGCAACATGCTATATAATATCAAATGCTGTAAGTTATTTGTCACTAAAGATAGTTGCAGGGTGGGTTTTTTTTAATCAATAGGCTACATTAATTTCAGGGGGAAAATTCATCCTTTGTTTTCGACATCCACAATATAACACCAATTCATCTCAATTACTCCATAGCACAAAGGCCAAGAAACCAATAATGATAATAGTAATAATAACAAGAACACACACACACTATTAGCGACGGTATAAGGGGAACAACTTCATCAAAATGGTCTCATTATCATTTCTGTTACTTCCCTTGATTATCATTTTTCCGTTATAAAACTCTCTGCACATGCAATGAATCATAACGTTTGCTTTTTAATTCAACTTAGTGAAATTATATGCACATGAGATTGTCCAATTATGTTCTTTAAGAGCGTATTTTATAAGCATAATTATAAGATCGCTATTACTACAACACCGTGGTACTTTTCGGATTATTTACCGATGCAAGTTTTGTAACTCACAATTGTCGTCTGCTTTGATGAGATGAGTGCACGAGGGTTGCAGTTCTTAGTTATGATCTCTACGTAAGGGTCGTGAGAGAAAAACTGTGAAAAGATGGCATCAACCACGAGGAGTGAAGATGTGAGGGCAGACGATCAGTATTTTCGCGTGATCATCAATGAAAGAGCTGTGGATGATATCTCTCTCGACTTTTTCTACAAACCCCACACGATCACACTGCTTGTTGCGTGCATATCGGGTCTTCTGTACCTAGCATTTACACGGTAAGGGATGCTTGCAAGTCAAGTGGAAGGATTTTGTGGATGGATGCGCTTGCGATCGATGTGGGGGTTGGGAGGGAAGGATGCTGCGGCAGACTGGTGTCATTTGAAAACAAATTGATGCTCGTGTTGTTGCTATTTTCGTTTGTTTTCGTTTTTCTCAAACAAACGCGTTTGGGTTGTTTTCTGTTTGAAAATGCTCCCCCCCCCCCCCCCCCCCCCCCCCCCCCCCCCCATCCCTTCGTCTCGTAGAAATGATAAAGTGGTTGCTGCAGTCTATTGTGATCAAATAGAATTTAAGCAAAAATTTGAAGTAGTAATGGATTTTGTTAAGCGCAACGTCAACAGTGCATCTTAAAATCTTAGTCTTACATAATATTGACATTTCCATTTCTAATATTAAAAATAAACAAGACCAAAAAGAACCCCAACAAAACCACATACACCAAAAAAACCAAACAACAACAACAACATCAAAAAAGAAACCAGAAATCCACTAGCAATGCTAGGGCATTTAATTTATTTGACTATAAAGCCTATTGTGTGTGTGTCCAAATAAATAAAGTAGTATTATTTGCAACAGATTTTTTCCTCTCTCATGACAGAAATCAGACTGCTTATCAATTCCATGGGTCCATAGCCCAGGAGATCAAATTACCATGAGACTGGGAGGCTGCCATCCACTCTGATTTCTTTTTTTTTCCCCAGATTATGTGCAGTTTTCTCCCTCAAGAATATGATTCTGAATCATGATGATTTGCTACACAGACTTTGGCCAAAAGCAATAATTTTTGGCTCTGTTCAGTGTCCTCTTTTGCCTTGTCATCATCTCCTTTTACTTTACTGTAGATAATATTTAATGCACATAACAGAACCCATGGCAACAACAGAGTTGTCCCAGGCTAAAAATTCTGTTTAAAAAAAAAAATTCTGCTCTCATAATGATGAAGAAAGGCCATGAACAATGCTTGACCTGTGCACACGTCAAAAACCTGTTGTGCCTTTAAGAGGAGTAGGCTAATAAGAAGTGGTGACACTTTTTCTTTTGAAAATGCACACTGGTACTGTGGTATTGTGTGTACAGACATCAACCCTGAACTGGTTGAAGTCAAACTGCAGCTACTTTAAGTTTTATGGTGGGCAAAAAGGAAAAACAGTTGCATACACAAAGTCTGACCATTCGTGCATCTCAGAGCTCTAACCATAGAACAACCTAAAAAAAAAAAAATCACTGTCATTTTATTAGGAGGTGAGGGTAGGAGGCAGCCTTTTGTCAAGTACACACACAAAAATTAAGAAGAAATTACAATAAGCTTGACATTTTTTTCATAAATTCATAAAATTATTTAATATATAATTTTTGTTATACTTTATTAAAGAGAAACATGTTGTTTTTTAATTAACAAAAGAATTTTGTTACTGTTACAGTGTTAGTTTATAAAATCTGTGTGAGTGCCTGATTGATGTTTAAATGTTTTAAAAAATTGTCTTTTTAATGTGTGATCTTATGACAATTGACACACTTTTAAATATCATATAATTAATGTTTCATTTGAAAAACCCACCACAAAAGCAGGAAAAAAAAACAAGTGCAGGAATACCTATCCACTTTCAACTAATTGAACAACAATTAATCAAAGATTCAATGTTGATAACAAAAATCCCTCTAGCAGAGAACATCTTTCAATGACAGTACATGAGGCATTTATGAGTAAGAACAATGCCTTTGACCTGACCTGACTCAAATTTAAACTCTTAGATAAACCTTTTTCAGAGACCACGGCAATAAATTAAACTTTTTCCTCAGTGGTACTTTAACAGCGAGACACTTTTCAAAATTTAGAACCGCATTCACTTGAATATTTGATATTCCTGTGGCCTTTTTAATCTGCCATTAATTCGATTAAAAGACAATGATAAAAAGAGAAAGAAAATAGGCTTGAAATTTATGTTGCACAAAAAAAACACACCACAAACTTATTATAACAAAAAATAGCATTAAAATAGGAGAAAATAAATACCAAGTGAAT
>CM054168.1:1883857-1886357 GCA_028751875.1 Rapana venosa | reverse complement strand
CATGCATGCACGCACACACTATATGTGTGGATTTTATATTTCAATTTGTTTATTCAATATGTGACAGGTCCTTTTACACGACCCCATCCTGCTATCTGGAGAATGGTGTTTGGTAAGTGTGTGTGTTTGTGTGTGTGTTTGTGTGTGTGTGTGTGTGTGTGTGTGTGTAGTGTGGGTGTGTGTGTGTGTGTGTGTGTAGTATGTGTGTGTGGTGTGTGTGTAGTGTGTGTGTGTGTGTTCTGTGTGTAATGTGTGTAGGGTGTGTGTGTCTGGTTGTGTGTAGTTTGTGTGTCTGTGTGTGTGCAGTGTGTTCTGTGTGTGTGTGTGTGTGTGTGTGTGGTGTGTGTGTGTGTATAATCACACTATAGTGTGTGTATTGTGTGTGTGTGTAGTGTGGTGTGTGTATGTGTGTGTAGTGTGTGTGTTCTGTGTGGGTGTGTGTAGTGGGTGTAGTGTGTGTGTGTAGGGTATGTGTGTAGGGTGTGTGTGTATGTGTGTGTGTAGGGTGTGTGTGTCTGTGTGTGTGTGTAGTGTGTGTGGTGAGAGTGTGTGTGTGTCACGTGTGTGTGTGTTCTGTGTGTGCGTTTGTGTCTGTGTGTGTCTGTGTGTTTAGTGTGTGTGTCTATGTGTGTAGTGTGTGTGTGTGTTTGTGTGTGTGTGTGAGTGTAGTGTGTGTCTGTGTGTGTGTAGGGGGTGTGTTCTGTGTGTGTGTGTGTGTGTAGTGTGTGTAGGGTGTTGTGTATGTGTGTGTGTAGTGTGTGTGTAGGGGGTTTTGTGTGTATGTGTGTGTGTAGTGTGTGTGTAGGGGGTGTGTGTCTGTGTGTGTGTGTAGTTTGTGTGTGTGTGGTGTGTGTGTAGTTTGTGTGTGTGTGTGTGTGTCTGAGTGTGTGTGTGTGTGTGTAGTTTGTGTATGTGTGTGTGTGTAGTTTGTGTCTGTGTTCTGTGTGTGTGTAGTGTGTGTCTGTGTGTGTGTGTGGGGTGTGTGTGTCTGTGTGTGTAGTTTGTGTGTGTGTGTAGTGTGTGTGTGTGTTCTGTGTGTGTGTGTGTGGGTTTTGTGTGTGTGTGTAGTGTGTCACTGTGTGTGTAGTGTGTGTTCTGTGTGTGTGTGTATAGTCACACTATAGACTATAGTGTGTGTGTATAGTGTGTGTGTCTGTGTGTGTGTTCTGTGTTTGTGTGTATAGTCACACTATAGTGTGTGTAGTGTGTGTGTGTAGTGTGTGTGCACATGTGTGTGTTTAGTGTGTGTGTGTGTAGTGAGTGTGTGTGTTTGTATGTATAGTGTGTGTGTGTGTCTGTGTAGTGAGAGTGTGTGTAGTGTGTGTGTGTGTGGTGTGTATGTGTAGTGTGTGTGTGTGTATGTTCTGTGTGTGTGTATGTGTGTGCATGCATGTGTGTTGTGTGGTGTGTGTGTTGTGGTGTGTGTGTTCTGTGTGTGTGTGTGTAGTGTGTGTGTTGTGTCACTGTGGGGTGGTGTGTGTGTGTAGTGTGTGTGTCTCTGTGTATGTGTCTGTGTGTGTGTCTGTGTGTGTGTCTGCGTTTAGTGTGTGTCTTCTGTGTGTGTGTGTGTAGCGTGTGTGTGTTCTGTGTGTAGTGTGTTGGTGTGTGTAGTGTGTGTGTTTGTGTGTGTGTAGTGTATGTGTGTAGTGTGTGTGTCTGTGTGTGTGTCTGTGTTCTGTGTGTCTGTGTTCTGTGTGTGTGTGTGTGTGTGCGTTTAGTGTGTGTGATCTGTGTGTGTGTGTGTAGTGTGTGTGTATGTGTGTGTGAGTGTAGTGTGTGTGTGTGTGTGTCTGTGTAGTGTGTGTGTCTGCATTTAGTGTGTGTTCTGTGTGTGTGTCTGTGTTCTGTGTGTGCGCGTGTGTGTGTGTGCATATGCATGTTTCATTGTTTGTACCTTTTGTGTTTGTTTCTCGGTTTGAGCTCCAAAGTTTCACCAATTGTGAGATTTTGCATGTATGCCTGCTACTTTTGCCCATCATTATCTATAAGGTAGCTGGGGATGGGATAGCTCAGTGGTCAGAGCACTCGCTTTCCCCCAGCTAAGGTTAAGCAGCGTCGAGCATGGTTACCAGTTGGATGGGTGACCGTTTGCGCGCCTTGGCTTCAGTACAGTTCCCCCAGTTCACCCAGCTGTAAATGGGTACCTGCCCTCTTTAGGGTCAGGGAAAGTAAAGCAGTGAGGGAGAGGAGATGGGCGCCGCCCTCAATATGCTGGCCCTAGAGAAGTGAGGTCTCTGACGCCTCGCTCCCCTACGACCGCATAGGTTATGGGACTCCTTTACCTTTACTTTTATAAGGTAGTTGGGGACTGGACAGCTCAGTGGTCAGAGCACTCGCTTTCCCCCCCAGCTAAGGTTAAGCAGCATCGAGCGTGGTTACCAAGTGGATGGGTGATTGTTTGCGCACCTTGGCTTCAGTACAGTCCCCCAGTTCACCCAGCTGTAAAGCAGCGAGGGAGAGGAGATGGGCACCCCCCTCAATATGCTGGCCCCTGGAGAAG
>CM054168.1:1876357-1878857 GCA_028751875.1 Rapana venosa | reverse complement strand
CACACTGCACAGCACTGCACCACACCACACCAGACCACCCCATCCCACTACACCTCACCCACCCTGCACTGCACTGGAATGCAATACAATACAACACAATACTACACCATACAGTGCAATACAATAGAGAGTACAATACAATGCGGTACAATACAGTGCACTTCGATACAAATCAATGCAATAAAAATACATTGCAATACTATTACAATGCAATACAGTACAATACAGTACAGTACTATATAATATAATACGATACAATTCAAAACAATACAGTGCACTACAATACAAATCAGTGCAAATCAAAATACAATGTAATACAATACAATGTATACATAGGACTTCATTTCAAAGTCTCAATGAAAAAAAAATTAAAAGTGACTGAATCTGACATAATATTGGCACCAACTGGTTTTCTCTCTCTCTCATCTAAAACAAATCTCTCTCTCTCCTAAAGTGACTCGATCTGCAAATCATCTCACCAAACTCTCTCTCTTCTCTCTCCTCTCTCACACGCACGCACGCACGCACGCGCGCGCGCGCGCGCGCAGCGGCGCGCGCTCACACACACACACTGAAATTTATTCATTATTGGAAAATCCTGTAAATAGTAGTATTTCATGGGAAATTTGAAATACTAAGCTAGCCAAGATATATATTTCTAACGTCGTTTGTAAGTTGCGATTAAATTCTTGAAAGATCAAAATAATATTCTCAAAATGTGACTAGCTCCTTTTCGGAGCCACTTTTCTTGGGAAAATGTTCTTTTTCAATGTTCAGTTTTAAATTCAGTTTTCAAAGAATCTGGACATTGAAATTCACAGGGAACCATTGAACACAGTTTCGCGAAAACCGTCGATTACTGATCTTCTTCTTCTTCCTTTTTGTCATGTTTCTCCCAGGGGAGGTTTGACATTGATGAGCCCTCTCCAACTCTCTCTGTTTTGAGCTTCCTCCTTATTTATGCCCTTTTCTCTAAGATCATCTGCAACACAGGCATCCCAGGTTTTGCTATGTCTTCCCTTTGGTCTCTTTCCATCCACAACGAAGTTCATTGCCCCTTTTAGATTGGGGTCTGCTTTCCTTGAACGGCCCCCAAAACCCCGCAGTCTATTGGGACAGCTACAGACTTTAATCTCAACTTTGCACTTCTCCCGATTTCGAGTTCCTAGGGTTTTCCAAGTCTTTTGTATATATTTTTTGAAAGGGGTTTTTTTTTTGTTTTTTGGTCAACACACCAAGTGTGAAAAGTCCCTTTAAATCGAGCTACAACAAAAACAACAACACACACACACACTCACACCACCTCCACCAACCCCCCACCACACACCAACACAAACACACACACAAAACACACCACCCCACCCCACCCCACCACCACACACAACCCCCACACACACACACACACCACACACACACACACACCACACACACACAAAAAACACACACAACCACCAAACCCCCACCACCCACCCCACCAACCCACCACCCCCCCACACACACTCACCACCCACACCAAAAAACACACCCCCCACCACCCCACCACCCCA
Organism: Rapana venosa; assembly: GCA_028751875.1. NCBI lineage: Eukaryota > Metazoa > Mollusca > Gastropoda > Neogastropoda > Muricidae > Rapana > Rapana venosa. The sequence goes on along the minus strand of CM054168.1, from coordinate 1,877,310 downwards.
CAACACACAACCCCACCACACCCCAAACCACAAACACTCACCACCACACACACAACACCCCCACACACACACAGGCGTCTAAAACATAAAAGTGAACAGACTAAAATTGAATCAAAAACAACAACACACACACATCACACACACACATCATTGCTTTCTGCTCTACATGAACAAGTATCCCCCTGCCCATTGGGGAAGTACTCTAAAAAAGGGGCCCAGAGGGTGGGGGGGGGGGGGGGGGGGGGGGGGGGGGGGGGGGGGGGGGGGGGGGGGGGGGGGGGGGGGGGGGGGGGGGGGGAAAAAACAGAATAAACGCAGCATGCAAACGTGTGGGAAAAGGCAATGTATCCCGGGGGCATTGATCGTTTCTGTGGTAGGAACCATCCCTGTTTCAATAGTTGAAGCTCGCTCTCTCTCTCTCCCCTCACCCTCACTCCTCCTTCCTCTCCTCTCCCCTTTTTCTCTCTCTTTCTCTCTCTTCTCTCTTTTTCTCTCCTCCTCTCCCCTCTTCTCTCTCCTCTCTCCTCTCTCTCTCTCTCCCCCTCTCCCCCTCTCTCTCTCTCTCTCTCTCTCTCAAACAGCCCCCGGCAGTATAAGAAAGCGCCCAGGGGATTTATCGGATTGCAAGAACAAAAAACCAGAAAATAGTGGGGGGGAGGGGGGGGGGGGGGTTTGGTGTGGGGGGTTTGTGGTGGTGGGGGGGGTGATGTGTGTGGGGGGGGGGGAGGGGGGGAGTTGTGTGTGTGTTAGGGGGGGTTTGGGGGGTGAGGGGGAGAGTTAGTGTGAATGTTTAGGTGGGATTATCCGAATTGCAGGAACAAGAAACAAACAGAAAAAATTTTTTATTAGTATTTGGGGTGTGTTGGGGGGGGGGGGGGGGGGGGGGGGAGGGGTTTAAATGTGTGTTTTTGTGACAGGGGGGAGGATATTGAGTGTGGTGTTTTGTGTTGAAG
>CM054168.1:1871524-1875857 GCA_028751875.1 Rapana venosa | reverse complement strand
AAAAGAAAGGGGGTGGTGACAAAAAGAAAATAACAAGGCAGAAACAAAAGACTTGACTTGACTTATGCCTTTGGGTTCCTTGGGGACATGGGGCTGCAACAACACCCTTCCCTCCAACGAACTCTTTTTTTGGGGAGACCCCCTTCACTCGGCCTTGTCATTCCGGCCCCTTTTGTATTTTCGTCAACAAAGGGGAGGGATAAAAAAGAGGAATTCCTACACAAAAATTTCCTAAAGGGGGGGTGTATTTATGTGACACCCCCCCCCCCCCCCCCCCCACCCCCCATCCCCCCCCCTCCCTGGGGTTCCCCGCGGGAAGTTCCATTTGATGTCACAAAATAAACGTTTTTGTAAAAACTTGCCCCCCAGGGCCCAACATAACTCTTTTTGCGTATGACATGGAATAGGACACATGCACGCGAGCATGTCCCAGCCAGTTTTAATAAATAATAAAAAAAAAAAAACAAATATAAAATAATAACAAAATAACAAAAAAATAATAAGAAAAAAAGGGAAATGAAACTTCTTAGCGCTTTATTTTTGAAAAAGACAAATAAAAGCCTTTATTAAAACCCTATCTGACACAGTCATCAAATCAATGTGATAAATAATCAATAGTTTCAACAAACAATATTTACAAAACATGGTGCGCTGCAGACCAAAATCAGAAATACAATGTCAATGTCAACTTTTTTCCAAAAGCAACCCCACCACACCCACACACACACAGGTCGTATACTTAGCGGGGTGATAGACAGGGGTTAGTGAAGGGGGATAGTTCTGAAATTTTTGAAACGGGAGGGGGGAAATCTTGGGGTGAAATAAATATGATTTAAGTGTAAACTGTTTATGGGGGCAGAGAGAGGAGGGGGCTCATTCCAGGGCGATGGACCCGAAAAAAGAAAGAGGCGGCCAAAGGGGATTGGTTTAACTAGGTATGGTAGGACAATATCGCAGCAGACGAGGGGGCGTGAAGGATGCAGGGGAAGACTTCAGAAAATGGAGGTTACAGAACATCGTAGCGTTTTTCACATTCCTGGGTATTTATTATTTTTATTTTTTATTTATTTTTTAAACTTTTTTTTTCGGGAAAAGGAAACGTACTCGTGTGGCTTTTTAAAATTTACATCCAGTCTCCCTTGATGAGTTTTGTCAAAATTTTTGTCATCCGTGCCTTGGCCTACTCTTTCAAAAACGGAAAAGGGTTTTTTAAAGTGTGCGCGGAAAAGTTCTTGCGTGCTTTGCAACACAGAGCCTCGGTTTAAGTCTCATCCTAAGGATTTTGGGGAGGTGGAGTCTGCACTGATGTAACTTCAGGGGAAAAAAATCCCCCTTTAGCGGGGGTTCGAACCGGTTGTCAGATTGTGGGGCAAGTTCTAATCACAGGCTCCCCCCCCCCCCCCCCCCCCCCCCCCCCCCCCCCCCCCCCCCCCCCCCCCCCCTCCCCCCCCCCCCCTGAGTAAAACCCCAAATGGTAAAAAAATTTTTTTCAAAATTTGCCCACAAAAAACCAAAAATTGAAAAAGTGAAAAAACCAAATTAAAAAATCATCCAACCATCTTGACTTCAGGGGGGGGAAAAAACCGAAAACCCTGAAGTGGTACAGGACATCCACGAACATCGGGAAAGGGCCCAAAGATTTGTCCTACTTTTAAAAGGGAACAACAGTACAAAGGAGGGGACAAAGGGAAGAAGGGCAACAGAAAAAACGATGAGAAGACCCTACAACATCAGGAGGGAGGCCGGGGGTTTCCCCGGATTTGGAACAAATCTTCTCAAAGGGAAAAGCAAGAGCACTGCGGGGGAAGTGGAGGAAGCGGGTTGAAAAAATCTTCTTTAATATGTGTGAGGGGGGGAGATTTTTGGGAAAGGGAAAAGGGGGGGGGGGGGGGTTTTGGTCGGGTGTTAAAGGAGGGAAAAACTTCATGTTTGAGTACCCCCCCACCCAAAACCCACACCCCCCCCCAGTCGTTATCTTTGTCTTTAAAAAAAAAAACACTGGAAGTTTTTTCCAACATTGGAACATGTGAACACTCAGGTAAAGGCGCTTGCTTTCCCCCAGCTAAGGTTAATCACCCAAGAGCGGGGTTTAAACCCAGTGGATGGGTGACCCTTTTGTGCCCCTTTGGCTTCGATACAGTCTCTCAGTTCACCCAGGTAAAAGGGGTCCCTTGCCCTTTTTGGGGTCGGGGAAAGGAAAAGCGCGAGGGAGAGGAGAGGGTGCCCCCTCAATATGGGGCCCTAGAGAACTGGGGTTTTTCTGATGCCCCCACTTTCCCAAAGGGATGAAAGGGGTTAAATGGAAAACATTTTTTATCCCTCCCAAAAAACATTTTTTGATTTTTTTTTTTTTTCTTTTCAAGCCCTTTTTGACACAAAAACCCTTTTTAAAATAAATTTTTGTTTTTGTTCAATTTTTTTTGGGACAAAAACATTTAATAAAGCATTTTTTGTTTTCTTTTCAAGTCTTTGGACCAAACCTTTACTATATTATTTTTTGTCTCTAAGTTTTGGGACACAAACACTTTACCATATTTTTTTTTTGTCTGCAAGTCTTTTGACACAAAACGTTTTTCCTTTTGCAAAAACGCTTAATTTTAAGTTTTTTTTTCTGAAAGGTTTTTTTGCCCCCAACCCCACTTTACTTTATTGTTTTTTTATTTTGGTCTGCAATTTGTTTTTTGTTGTTGTTTTTTTTACCCCAAACACTTTCCCCATATTATTTACTTTTTTTGGTCTTCTTCAAGTCTTTTGACAAAAAACGCTTTCCAAATGAAAATTTTTTTCCCTCTTAGTCTTTAAACACACACACACACACACAACACACGCTTCCATATTTTTTTCTGGAAAGCCTTTTCAAAACACAAAGAAAAAACCCAATTTTATTATTTTTTGAAATTCTTTTCCATACAAACGATTTACCATTTTTATTATTTAGTCTGAAGTTTTTGGGTTTTAATTTTGACAAAAAAGTTTTTCCAAATACAGTGTGCTTTCCCCGGGATATTGAAGGTGAGTGACTTTGATAAAATTAAGTGTCCTTTCGAAAATCAAACCTTGGGGGGGGGGTCATTGTAAAATCCCCACCCCCTTAAAAAAAAGCAAGAAATTCCTCTCGCTCCCCCTTCCTCTTCTCCAGTACTGATTTTTGGCAGCTAAAAAAGGGTTTTCCATATTGGCAAAAACTAGCAAACAGATAAAATTTTTGGGATCTTTTTTGGTTTTAATTCCTAAATTTCCCAAAATTTTGGGGGGTAAGTGGTGGGGTTTTGTGTGTGTGTTTTGGTTCGTGGTGTGTTCTTGCGTGTGTGTGTGTGTGGGGGGTTTTGGTGTGTTGTTTTCTTTTTTGGGTTTTAAAACGTCTGTTTCCCCTAAAGGTGACATTAGACCAAGAAAAATTGTTCCCAATAATAGAGAATTTGGGTTGTTTGGCGTGTGTGTTGGGGGGAGGGGGGTGCGTGGTGTGTGGGGTTTGTTGTGTGGTGCTTTTTTGTGGTGTGTGTGGGGTGTGGGTGTGTGTGTGTGTGTGGGGTGTTCCCCTCTGTGTGGGGTGTGGTGTGTGGTTTTGGGGGTGGGTGTTTGTGTGTGTGGTGTGGTGTTGTTTTTGGTGTGTGGGTGTGTGTTGTTTTTCTTTCTTTCTTTCTTTTTTTTAATTTTAAAACATTGTTCAATAAAATGATTAAAACGAAAGTTAAAGTGTTACAAAAAATAGAGACTTGGGGGTGTGCGTTTTGTGTGCGTGCGGTGCCCTTTTTTTGGGGTGTGTGTGTGTGTGTGGTGTGTGTGTGGGGGGTGTGTGTGTGGGGGTTTTCCTTTCTTTTTTTAAAAATTTAAACATCTTTTACCCCAAAGGTATATTAGAAAAGATAAAGTTTTAAAAATATATAGGAACGTGGTGGGGGCGTGTGTGTACGTGTGTGTTGTGTGTGGTGTGTTGTGTTGTGTGTGTGTGTGTGTGTTTTGTGTGTGTGTGTGTGTGGGTGGGGTTTGTTTGTGTGTTGTGTGTTTCTTTTTTTCCCTTTAATTTAAAAACGGTTCACTCAAAGTGATATTAACGAAAGTTAAGTTTTAAAAAAATTTATAGAGAACGGTGTTGCTTTGTGTTACGGTGGTTGTGTGGGGTTGTGTGTGTGTGTGTGTGTGTGTGTGTGTGTGTGTGTGGCGCGCGCGCGCGTGTGTGTGTGTGTGTTGGGGGGAGGGTGTGTGTGCGTGTGTATGTGTTCTTTCTTTAATGTAACGTCTGTTCACTCAAGGTGATAATTATTAGACCAAAGATAAAATGTTACAATATATAGAGAACGTGTGTGTGTGTGTGTGTGTGTGTGTGTGTGTG
>CM054168.1:1786524-1864024 GCA_028751875.1 Rapana venosa | reverse complement strand
CAACACCAACAACAACGGGAATACCACCACCACCCACTACCACTACCACTACCTACCATCAGAGGACAACTCTACCACTACCACCACCACTACCACCACTACCACCACCAGCAACAGCAGCAGCAACAGCAGCAGCGACGATTGCGAATTCACCATCGCGGCAGACCTTACGTTGTACGCCAATCCTTTACGATGTTTGAAGAAAACGGCAAAGACTTCATCAGCAACACAACACAAGACTTCGGGACCAGATATGGTAGCCGCGGATTTGGTCAAATATGGAAGCCCTTTAGATGATGACCGCGCTAGTATTGGTCAAAAATGATGATAGGTGTGTTGTGTTGTGTTGTTTGTGTGTGTGTGGGGTGGGGTGGGGGTGGGTTGGGGGTGGAGGGGGCGGGAGGTGGGGAGGGTAGGGGGGGGGTGGCAGGGGGGGGAGGGGGGGGGGGTTTGTGTGTGTTTTGGTTGGTGTTTTGGTGTTTGTTGGTTGGTGGTTTGGTGTTGTTTGTAGTTGTAGTGGTGGTGTGTGGTTTGGTGTTGTGGTAGTAGTGGTGGTGGTGGAGGTGAATGTGTGTGTAGGGAGGGGGTGGGGGGGGGGAGCTTTTTCGATTTTTTTGTTTTGGTAGGTTGGTGTTGTTGTTGTTGGTGGTGGTGGTGGTGGTGTTGTGGTGGTGGTGTTGTTGTGGTGGAGGTGTGGGGGGGGGGGTAGGGCTTTTTCTATTTTTGTTTTGGTGGGTTGGTGTGGTGGGTGTTGTTGTGGTGGTGTGGTGGTGTTGTGGTGGTAGTGGTGGTGGTGGTGGGTGTGTGTGTGTGGGCGGGGGGGGGGGGGGGGAGCTTTTTTTCGAGTTTTGGTGGTTGGTGGGTGTTGTTGTGAGTTGTTTGTTGTGGTGTGGTGGTTTGTGGTAATGGTGGTGGTGGTGGAGGTGTGTGTGTGTGTGTGTGGGGGGGGGGGGAGCTTTTTCGATTTTTTGGTTTTGGTGGTTGGTGTTGGTGGGTGATGTTGTTGTTTGTGGTGGTATTGGTGGTGGTGGTGGTTTTTGCTGTTATTTTTTTAATGAAGATGATGATAATGGTGATGGTGAATAGCTACAGCGACTATGAACCTGGTGATTAATGTGGATGTTGTTATTGTTTTTTTTTTTTCTTTAAATATCACTAGGGGTTTGGGTTTCGTTTTACGTTGTTTTTTTGGTTGGTTGTAGGGTGGTGGTGGTGGGGGTTGGTTTTTGGTGGTGTGGTGGTGGTGGTGGTGGGGGTGTGGGGTGTGGGGGGGGGGGGGGGGGTTTTTTTTTTTGGTGTGTGGTGGGGTGGGGGTGGTGTGATGGTGGGGTGGGGGTGTGAGGTGTTGGGGGGGGGGGGGGGGGCTTTTGATTCGGTTTTTGTTTGGTGTTGGGGGTTTTGGGTTGGGTTTTGGGGTGTGGTGGTGGTTGTGTTTTTTTGTTGTTTGTGGTGTTGGGGTGTTGGTGGTGGTTTTTGTGGGTGGTTTTGGTGTGGTTGGTGGGGGGGGGACTTTTTGATAGTGTTTTTGGTTTGGGGGTTGGGGGGGGGTTTTTTTGTTTTTTTTTTTGTTGTTTGTTTTTGTGGTGTGGGGGGGTTTTGTTTTCTTTATTTCGTAGGGGATTTTTGCGTGAAATTAGTTTTTGGGAATTTCCCCCAAAGCACCACCAATTTTTGGTTTTTTGTTTTTTTTTTTTGGTTTCCCTTTGGAATTTTATTTTTTTTCTCAAATTTTTGGGGGTTTTTTGTTGCCGGGGTTTTTTGTTAAATGGTTGGGGATTGGTTTATTTTTTTGGGGATGAAGTTTCTTATGGTTGGGGGATGGGGGGGGTTTGGGTCAAGGGGTTGGAATTCCCGGATTTTTCGTTTAGGAGGTGGTTTTGTATGGGGGTTGTTGGTTTTGTTGTAGTTTGTGGTGGTGGAGGTGTTTTGTTTGTTGTTTTGAGTTAAGATGAAAACGGTGATAATGGTAGTAGCTATAACCTGAACTTATTCACCTGAAATTTTTTTTGTTGTTTTTTTGTTGTTTGTTTTTTTTTCTTTGAATAAGTCAAATAAACTATCTAAAAGTAGGATAATTTTAAGCTCTTACGAAGTTTTTTTAATTTTAGCTAAGCGGTAATTATTTTAAAGAAAAAACCCCCCCACCTATCTTAAACCTTCGGATGAGATATAACCGGGCCCCGGTTTCGAAGCATGCAGAACTCTTGCGCACACTTTAAACCCTGTTGGGGCTTTCGGAAGATAGGCCATTTGTGTCCCGGTGGAAACAGATGAAAAAATTGACAAAACCGCATACAGGGCGGGGAATGGATGAAAAAAAAAAAAGCACTTGAGTGCTTTTTCCATTATCCTCGATTAAAAGAAAAAATAAATAACTTAGGATGGTTTTTGTCAATTTGTTGTTTCATTTGGTTTTAATTTTGTCATCGTTGTTGTCTTCTTTTGTGTGTTGTCACTTGTTGTTTTTTGTCTCGTTTGTTGTTGTGTCTCTTTGTTGTTGTTTTGTTGTTTTGTGTGTCCTTTTTTTGTTGTGTTTCATGTTTTGTTTCTTTTTTTTGTTTTGTCCATTGTTGCATCATCTTGTTTAACGTTTGTTTTTGGTTTTTCTTGGAAGGGGGGGGGGGGGGGGGGAGGTGGGGGGGGGGTTTTTGTTGGGGCTTTTGTTTTTTGTTTAGTTTTTTTGGTAGGGAGGGGGAAGGGGTTTGTTGGGGGGCGTTTTTTTTTTTTTAGTAGTTGGGTTTTTTTTTGTGTGGAGGGGAAGAGGGGGGGGGGGGGGGGGGGTGAGGGGGAGGGTTTGTTGGGGGTTTTTTTTTAAATTTTTTTTTTAAAATTTTTGGGATTTTTTTGTTGGGAGGAAAGGGGGGGGGGGGGGGGGGAGGGTTGTTGGTTGGGTTGGGTTTTTTAAAAAATTTTTTTATTATTTTTGGATTTTTGTTTTTTTGAGTGGAAGAGGAGGGGGGGGGGGGAGGGGAAGGGGTTGTTGGGTGGGGGTGGGTTTTTTTTTTTGAAAGGGAAGGCAGGGGAGAGGGGGAAGAGGGGGAGGGGGGGGGGAAGGAACTTTTACCTACAATGCTTTTTTCTTTACCTTTACCTTTCCCCCCCTTGGGGGGGGGGCCCCCCAAAATTTTGCCCGTTTTGTTTTTTTTTTAGGATGTTTGGGAATTTCTTGTTTTGTTTTTTTTTTTGTTGTTTTTTGTTTCGTTCGATTTGTTTGGTTTTTGAAGGGTTCAAAAGAAACTAAGCCCGTTTATCAAAACCTTTTTTGAGGCCAGATTTTTGTAGGTCAGCTGGGTTTTTGGGGTCTGTTTTTTTTTTTTGTTTCGTTTGGGTTTTTTGTTTGTTTTTTGTTTTTTGGGGGAGGGAAGTTGGTGTTTTTTTGGTTTTGGCCTTTTTTTTTTTTTGGGGGGGGGGGGGGCGGTTTTTTCCCCCTCTATGTAGGCTAAAGGCAGCCGTACTATGTCTTCGGTAAAAAAATAATGTATAGAGCAATAGTTTTATTTTGTAATGATTGTTGTTAAGTTTGTAACGCGCTGCGTCATTTTTTGGTTTTCACATCGTAGCATAATCATGATTGTTGTGATATAATTATTGCTTTTAATTATTATGCATTTGCGTTGTAGCCGTCTGTATTACGAGTATGGTCATTTCTTTTTACCACAAGTAGTTTTCTCTGTACAAAAAAATAAATTAATTAAAAAGTTAAAAATTATAACCACTCTTCGAGGTGCGTCAAAACTTCTTTGAGTTTGTGGTGTGTGTGTGTGTGTGTGTGTGTGTTTGTGTGCGTGTGTGTGTGCGAGTTGTGTGCGTGTGTGTGTGTGTGTACCAAAAAAATCTCACCATTGGTGAACCTCGGAGCCATAGCCAAGGAATAGTAATAATAATAATAATAATTTTTTTTTTTTCAATACATATAATAAAATTCCACTCCACTTTTCACCCTCATAATCATTCACGGTAACGTTCAACAACGTTGATGACAACAATAACGATGACAATGACAAAAAACAATGACAACAATAACGATGGCAATAACAAAAAAACAATGACAACAATAACGATGACAATAACAAAAAACAATGACAACAATAACGATGACAATAACAAAAAACAATGACAACAATAACGATGACAATAACAAAAAACAATGACAACAATAACGATGGCAACGACAACGATAAAACAATGATGAGAACAACAATGTTCAACAACATCAACGATGACAACACCACCAATGATGACAATGTCAACGATGACAACATTAACAACAATGATAACAAAAATGACAACAACGATGATGATAACAACGACGACGACAATCACAATAGTAATAATGACAACAATGATGCCAACAACAACAACGATGACAACAACAACGTTCAACAACAACGACGACAATGACAACAATCACGAAAACAATGACAACAACAACAATGACAACAACCACGATGGCAAAACGATGACAACAACCACAATGACAATAACAACAATGACGATAACAATGATGACAACACCAATAACAATGATAACAACTATGACAATAACAACAACAAAAACACCACCAACAACGATGACGACACAATTCTCTTCCCCATACACACACACACACACACACCTCTCTCTCTCTCTCTCTCTCTCTCTCTCTCTCTCTTCTCTCTCTCTCTCTCTCACTCCCACTCCCACACTGCAGACAATGCTGTCCATTTTCTGTTTATTGCCAAGGCTGTAATGTAATATGGGGCAATCATGGTTTGCAACATCAACACATAACGCATCAGTAACAACCATAATAATAACAGGCAGTTCAGTCTTTTTTTCTTTTTTTGTCTCTCATGCAAATTCTGGCCACCAAAAAAAAAAAAAAAAATTTACAGCTTGGAGAATAACCCGCCCACATATGCAAAAAAATTTAAAATATGCAAATGCATGAGGGTAAGTATATGCAAAATAACTTTAACATTACAATTGGTTCCAACTGAAAATATGAGATTACCCAAAGAAAGCAAGCCTTTAAAAACAAAAAAGAAGGTTTTGTTACTTTGAATTGTGAAATAAATGAAAACTGCAACAACAAGATGAAAACAATTCTATTCAAAAAGAATTTTTTGTAAAAATGCAATGCTGTTGAATAAAAAAGATAATTGTAAAGAAGAGAATGACAAATGCAACCCTTAAAAGAGAGAGAGAGAGAGAGAGAGAGGAGAGAGAGAGAGAGAGAGAGGAGAGAGAGAGAGAGAAGAGAGAACCCCAAAAAATTCTACAGAAAAGAATTTTAAAAAATACAGGACAAAAAAAAAATTATTCATAGAAAATAGTGTAACAAAAATCCACGGACCAAAATTAGGACTAATCAAATACAAAAAAAAGAATTGGACGTTATAATTAATAATGAGAAGCTCCATGAATAACACCGTCCAATAAACAACAACAACCACAACAACAACAAAACATGCAGCATGCGTGACATCAACTCCAATCTTGTTGTTGTTATGAGTAGTTAGATCACTGATGATGCTGGTTGTTATCACTTTGTATGGAAACCCCCCCCCCCCCCCCCCCCCCCCCCCCCCCCCACACACACACATATCTTCAATACAGTAACACCAAGCGGTTAAGACCGTTCCACTTCCAAATCCCACGGATCCATAAAGTCGAGGGTTCAAATCTCGGGCAGTGTCATCTAGTGAATTTTAACGGGTCGGGGCATTGTTTACAACATTCCAGATCAACTAGCCTAGTGGTTAGAACATTGCGCTCACAATCTGACGACCCCGGGTTTGATTCCCGTTCAAGGGGGATAATTATTTTCCCCTGGAGTTAACATCAGTGCAGACTCCACTCTCCCCAAAAGTCCTTCGGATGAGACTATAAACCGAGGAGGCCCCGTGTGCGAACGCACGCAGAATATCTTACGCACACGTTTAAATCCTGTTCCACTTTTCGTAAGAGTAGGCCACTGTGTGCCGACGGGAACAGATGACAGAATTTACCAAAACCGCAAACACACGGGGACTGGATGTTTTATAATAAAAAAAAAAGCACGTAAGAGCTTTTTATTCCATTATCCTCGATATAAAAATAGAATACAATAAAATAAATAAATAAACTTTCAAGTGCAGAAGACCTGCCAGTGCCTTACATCCCCTTCATATATATATATATATATATATATATATATATATATAAAGGTAAAGGTGTCCCATAACCAATAAGGTCGTAGGGGAGCGAGGCGTCAGAGACCTCACTTCTCTAGGGCCAGCATATTGAGGGCGGCGCCTACCATCTCCTCTCCCTCGCTGCTTTACCTTCCCTGACCCTAAAGAGGGCAGGTACCCATTTACAGCTGGGTGAACTGGGGAAACTGTACTGAAGCCAAGGCCCAAACGGTCACCCATCCAACTGGTAACCACGCTCGACGCTGCTTAACTTGGCTGGGGGAAAGCGAGTGCTCCGACCACTGGCTATCCGTCCATTATTATATATATATATAATAATAAATACACCACAACAACACACACACACACATGCAGAAGATCAAACCACCCAAATTCAAAGATTCCATAATTCATATCAGCGTTTGGCGAGTTATGGAAACACAGACACACCCAGTATATACACACTGGAACATGCAATGCGGCTACCTTCATGGTGGGCAAAAACGGTGGCGTACGCCAAAATCTCACCCTCGGTGAATCTTTCAGAGCTCTGGCAGAGGAATAAAAAAAATAACAAAACAAAACCAGAACAAAAATAATAATAAACGACATAATGAAAATATATAACAGAAGATGAAAGTGTCTTGGGTCTTATTAATTCATGATAATTAACTACATAATGAAAATGGATAACAGAAGATGAAAGTGTTGTTAATATTAGGACGTAAATCATCAGTGCTTTGTCTTGGGTCTTATTAATTCATGATAATTAACTACATAATGAAAATGGATAACAGAAGATGAAAGTGTTGTTAATATTAGGCTGTAAAATATAATGTTCAGTGCTTTGTCTTGGGTCTTATTCATTCATGATAATTAACTACATAATGAAAATGTATAACAGAAGATGAAAGTGTTGTTAATATTAGGCCGTAAAATATAATGTTCAGCGCTTTGTCTTGGGTCTTATTAATTCATGATAATTAACTACATAATGAAAATGGATAGCAGAAGATGAAAGTGTTGTTAATATTAGGCCGTAAATCATCAGTGCTTTGTCTTGGGTCTTATTAAGTCATGATAATTAAATGATAAAAAATGTGAATAAATTAAACTGGGGTTGTTGCTTTTTTCCTCTTTTTCAACAGACTGTCACTACCGATTTCTCTAAGCATGAATATGTACACACACACACACATACGCACACATATAACACCCCACACATAACATCCCTACACACACACATAAACACCCCTACACACACACATAACACAACTACACACACATAACACAATTACACACACACATAACACACACATAACATCCCTACACACACACAAACACAGACAATACACAGACAAACATACCGCACATGCATGCACACACGCACGCACACATGTAATACACACTCACACCACAACACAGAGGGATTGAATGTAAAATAAAATAAAAAGTAATGGGTGCTTATTCCATTAGCCTCGAAATAAATAAATAGATAAAAGAAACTCACATCACACACAATCTATATATATTATATATATTATATATATATATATATATATATATATATACACACACAGAGAGAGAGAGAGAGAGGAGAGAGAGAGAGAGAGAGAGAGAGAGAGAGAGAGAGAGAGAGAGAAGAGAGAGAGGAGAGAGACACACACAGTATCTCTCTCTCTCTACATATATAACAATTATTAATTAATTTATTTATTTATTAATACCACTTATTTATTTATTTATTTTATTTATAGCACTTTAAGTCACGTCAGATTTCTCTGCGTGAAATTCGGGCTGCTCTCCCTGGTGAGAGCACATCACCACAAGAGCAGCGCCACCCTTTTTTTTTTCTTTTTTTTCTGTCTGCAACTGTATTTGTTTCCCTATCAGAGTAACTTTTTTCTACAGAATTTTGCCAGGTTCAACTCTCTTGTTAACTGCGGGTTCTTTTACATGTGCTGAAAATTTTGTGTAACACACGGGACCTCAGTTTATCGTCTCATCTGAAAGACTAGCGCCCAGACCACCAGTCATGATCTAACGGATGGGGAAAAAAGTTTCGGGCCCAAACGGGATTCGAACCACCGCACACTTCCGACCCAGACTTTTCGCTTTCTAGACAGGCGCGTTACCTCTAGACCACCGATCCACATAGACAAAATAGAAACTCACATCACACACACAGGGGATGGGATAGCCTAGTGGTCAGAACATTGCGCTCGCAATCTGACGACCCGGGTTTGATTCCCGTTCAAGGGGGGGATATTTTCCTCTGGAGTTAACATTAGTGCAGACTCCACTCTCCCCAAAAGTCCTTCGGATGAGACTATAAACCGAGGAGGTCCCGTGTGCGAACGCACGCAGAACATCTTGCGCACACGTTAAATCCTGTTCCACTTTTCGGAAGAGTAGGCCATTGTGTGCCGGTGGGAACAGATGACAGAATTTACAAAACCATATACACATGGGGACTGGGTGTAAAAAAAGCACATAAGTGCTTATTCCATTATCCCCCATATAAAAGAATAAAATAAATAAATAAATAAAATAAAAATAAACAAAACACACTTGTCCTATGACATATCTATAATTATCATGAAAAAACTACTTACTTACTTAGGCGAACTGAAATCTGAGATAAAGACTCATCGCCTCACAAAGACAACCCACAATTTCTGTACAAATGCTGATCCAAACATAGTGAAAGCACTGGGGACCTGTATTTCGTGTAAAAACATTCAACACACACACACACAAAATATGGGATATGTTTTCATGCTGGAGGTTTGAAAGAAAACAACAACAACATATGTGTATAAGTATATGTAAGCATGTACACACACACGTGCGCAGGCGCACGCACAAACACATAGGAATACAGATACAGACACACACACACATACACACACACACGCAGACACACACAGGGATACATACACACACACACACGGACGGGATAGCCTAGTGGTCAGAACATTGCGCTCGCAATCTGACGACCCGGGTTCGATTCCCGTTCAAGGGGGATATTTTCCTCTGGAGTTAACATCAGTGCAGACACCACTCTCCCCAAAAGTCCTTTGGATGAGACTATAAACCAAGGCCCCGTGTGCGAACAACATCTTGCGCACATGTTAAATCCTGTTCCACTTTTCGGAAGAGTAGGCCATTGTGTGCCGGTGGGAATGGATGACAATCTACAAAATTGCATACACACGGGGACTGGATGTAAAAAAAGCGCATAAGTGCTTATTCCATTATCCTCGATATAAAAGAATAAAAATAAATAAATAAATAAATAAAAAACAGACACACACACAAACAAACAAACACAGGGATACACACACACACACACACAGGGATACACACAACACAGGGATACACACACACACACAAAACACACTTCCCACATTAAAATACAGCAGTTCACAATGATATGTTCTACCTTTGAAAACACACCAACAATACAAAACAACAAGATGATTATCAAAGCTAAAAAAAAACCCAAACCAACCATGATATCTTATTTTATACATATCAAAGACATTTCCCCCAAGTCTAAGGCAGTACATTATGTGGATAATATCAACACCAACCAAAAAACGGAAAAAAATGTAAATTGTTCAAATCCAAAAAGCATGTTATAGAAATTTTTCGTTTAAATGTTGGACTTCTAAGCAAAATTCCACATAAGGCTGAAACTCAATATATATATATATGACACTCCACCAGGAAATGAGTCGCTTTGCACCTGACCCACTTTTCCGCTAGGAGCCATTTTAGGCAGGTGGGGGTCAGGTTGTCGATTTTGAAGATTTTGATTGATTATAAAACTACAGCCATTTTTCTACCTTGTACTGAAGTATCAAGGCAGAATTTTGTTTCCTTTTGCTTTGAAAAAAACGTGTTTGAAAACACCCAAGCCCTCATTCTGACCAACCTATTACGATGCTAAACTTGTCAGTTTTTTGTTTTGTCACTTTATTCCCGCAAGTCTATCATTTCAATTTGTAATAACTTTTCATAGAATTGTCCGATTTTCATTCTGTTTTCTGTATTGAATAGCTTTTTATTGCAGAATAATAAAATGTTAATAATTAAAAAATTGACCTCTGGTGCAATGAGACTCATTATGTGGTGGAGTGTCACATCAACAAACAACAACAACAACCAAACAATTGTGGATATTCCCTCTCCCCACTGTTTAACAACCAACCACCCCAACCCCCAAAAAAAAACACACACACAACACACACACACAAAACACACAACACAAAACACACAAAAACACATACACAACCCAAACCAAAACACACAAAAAGGGACCCCCTGCTCTGTGGAATATAATTATCTTTTTAAAATAATCCCATGCAAAAAGCAATAACTTTAAATATTCAACATGAAGACCTGGCAGCCTGTTTACTAGCCCTCTTCCTTTACATTTAATTCACGTTTACCACACGGGTAAACAAACCCAAAAACCACACACCCCCAACCAACCCCCCCCCCCCCCCCCCCCCCACAAAAACACAACAAGAAAGAAAACTGAGAACCTCTCTCTGTCCCAAAAAAAATCCAACCCCCCCCCTCCACCCCCAAAAAATTTCAAAGTACAAAAAAACCCCAACAACAAAACAACAGACAGACAGACAGAGAGAGACAAAAAACACAGCAGAAGAGAAGAGAGGAGAGAGAGAGAGAAGAGAGAGAGAGGAGGAAAGAGAGAGAGAGAGAGAGAAGAAAAGAGAGAGAGAAGAGAAGAGAAGAGAAAAAACCAGACAGAAAGTAATAAAAAGGCAGAAAGAAAGAGAAAAAAAAAGAAAAACGACAAACAGATTTTGACTGACAGACAGACAGAAAAAAAGGCAAAAAAAAAGAGAGAGAAAGAAAAGGAAAGAAAGAGACAAAGAACAAAAAAACCCTAAATCATCATCATATATCAAGATAAACACCCGCTTAAATATCAAACATCCCTACACAATACCCTCGACCCATACCTTCACTAAAACCCAAAGCATATTAATAATATATTAATATATATAATATTATATATATAATATATAAAAATAAACATACAACATACAACACACAAAATACATAAATACATAAAACCAAAAACATACAATATGAATATAATACACACACATAACACCTTCTGTACATAACAACAAAACCACTCGCAATATACCACAAAAGCAATAAAAATAATAAAAAACACAAAAAAAATACTGGAATTTGGCCTTTAACTCAAAAACCCTTTTTGGGTCCCTTTTTGTCATCCAACAAAACTCTTCATTTTTTTCCCCAAAAAATCACATCCCCTCCCCCCCCCCCCCCCCCCCTCACCGAAACCAAAACCCTTAAAAAACACACCCATAAACTGCAAAATTTTCCCCCAACTAAAAAAATAACAATTTAGGAACACCCCTTTTAAGAAAAACAACAACCACACAATTTACGGGAAAGACATTTTTCGGTGCGCCCCTTTCGCAAAAAAAATCAATACGTTTTTTTGTTAACTCGCAAAAATTTTTTTTAAAAAACAACAACCCAAACAATTTCCCATGGGGTATGAAAAGGGAATTTTGAACAGCAAACCCCCCCAGGAGTTTTTTTTTGTTCCCTTTTTTTTTTCCCCCCTTTTAAAAAAAACAAAATTAATTCCAATAAAATTCCAACTTTTAACAATTTTCTCACAACAAATTTTTGTCAACTTCTATACCAAACAAAACCTACCCATGAAACAAACCAAAAAAAAACAACAAAAAAAAAAAAACCCGGAAAAAAAGGGCCCAACAACCCCTCTTGGTTTGGTCCCAAAAACCCCACCTCCCTTTCCCCCCCTCCCTCAAAAATTTTCAGAAAATACTTAAACAATATTTTTGGAAAAGTTTTCTAATTCCCCTCTCCCCCCCCCACCCCTCCAAAAAAAAAATCAACCCATCAACCCCCCCCTCCCTTTCCAAAGAAACCAACAAAAAAAAAAAACCAACAACAAAAAAAATCACAAAATAATAAAGGCAACGGGAGTTTTGTAACGACGCATCACAAGCAAAATTTACGCAATCATGACAAATAACGTCACAAAAACGGTTTTAATTTTAACCCCAATGGCTAAACTTTTTTTTTTTGTGTGTTTTAATATTACATCATTGTTATTTATATTTCAGTCAACCCAAAGGTCGTGAAAACAACACCATAGGGAAATAAAATAAATATCATGACGAAAAAAAAATCAAATTTTCTTTCAAAAAAATGTTTTTTAAAAAATTTGCCGACCCCCACCAAATAAAAAAAAACCCTTCAAAGAGACAAAAAACCCGAGGTTCCCTTGTGAAACACACAGAACCTTGAGCAAAACGCAAAAAACCTTTTTTCCATTTTTTGGAAGAGTCCATTTATGCCATGGGAACAGAAAAAAAATTTTGGAAAATGCATACACACAGGAATGGTTAAAAAAAAAAAATTTTTTTTTAAGCAATGCATGCTTATTCCATTACATCAACAAAAAAAGAATGAATAAAAAAATTTTTAAATTTAAAAAATCCCAAAAAAAACTTTAAATTTAAAAAACTCGAAACAGAAAATAAAAAATTTGGGGCACAATTTATTGAAGCAGTTTTTAAAAAAAAATTGTTCATAAATTCATTCAACAAAAGATAAAAATCAAGGTTTTTTAAATTATGCCCCTGCATGATTGAACGCTTATAAAACCACCCCCCCCCCCCCACTTCCCCCAATCCCTTAAAGAAAAAAAAAAAAAGGAAAAAAAAATAAATCAACCAAACCAAAATATTACAACACAATTACGAACATGTTGATTCCCCATATTTAATACCCATTTAAAGTTTTAACCTTTCCCTACGGGTAACTAACCCCTAAGGGAACCCAAAAACCAAACTACTACCCTTCCCTCCGTATCACCCACACTGGGTTACGGTAACATCTAATGTGGCAGTGTATGGTACTAAAAAAGAGGGTTCCCCTCCCTTAAGGGATTCTCTCCCTTCCCCACCCTTGGATGGACTATAACCGAGGCCCCTCTGGCAAACGAAAACGCAGGGGCATCTGCCACCGTTAAATTCTGTTCCGCTTTTCGAAAGATAGGCCAATGTGACCGGGGAACAATGAAAAAATTTGAAAAAAAACCGCATACCCTGCCTTTGGATGTAAAAAAAAAAGCACATGATGCTTATCCATTATCCTCATATAAAAAAAAAAAAAATTAAAAAATAAATAATTAACGTAGGGAATGTTAAACAATCCCCGCCCCAAAAAACCCAAACAATAATATATACAATCATAGAATAGATAAATATATAAAAACCATACAAACCCCAACACACACACACACACACAACAGCAAAGTGTAGAATCTAACAATGATATCACAAGTCATTTTCGGGCACTCTTTTTAACAGAACACAGTCACATTATTTTTGATTCAAACTGACACCCCCACAACCGACCATCCACCAAAAACAAAAAGAAGTCATTCCAAAAAGACAAAAAAAACCCAACAAAAAAACACAAAAAAACTCGCAAAATCACAATCATAATCCACAAACTAGGGTGTGTGGTGGTGTAACGATTTAAGTTAAAGGTGTTCCCAACCTATATCTGGGGAGGGGGCTCACAACCCCAAAATTCTCAAGGGGGCCCATATTTGAGGGGAGCGCGCCCCTCTCCCCCCCCTGCTGCTTTACCTTCCCCCGACCCTAAAAGAGGGGTATATGTAAAAAGGGAGAAAAAAAGCTGTGGAAAAAAACAAAAGGGAATCAAAAAATTAAGCCCCTTAAAAAAATGCAACAATTTAAAAAAACAACAACATTTTTCAAAAAAAAGTCAAAACAAATTTTTTTTTTTTTCAAAAAGAAAAGAAAAAGTGAAATGGTGGAATTTAAAGAGGGGAAAAAAAAAAAAACGGAAAAACAAAAAAACGAATCTTTTGAACTTTTCAAAAATTTTAAAATTTAAAACTGAAAAAAAAAACCCACCACTCCCTGTACACCCTTTTTTAGTTACAAGTTATCTCTCCCCCTGACGAGTACGTCTTTCCCCCCAAAAAAAAAACCCCCCACTCACCCTCTTTTCCTTTTTTTCCCTTGCTTTCAAATTAGTTTTCTTCCCTTTAAAAAAATTTTTTTGGGGGGCTACAGAAATTTTCGCCAGGTAGGCCCTACACTCCTTGTTGCCCGGGGTTTTTTAATGAAACCCGCATTGGGGCCATTTTTTATTTCATTCTTTTTTTATCGAGGATAAAAGGGAAAAAGCACTTATAAACTTTTTTTTAACATCCAGTCCCCGTGTTTTTGCGGGTTTTTTCAAAACTGTCACCATTCCCACCAGCACACAAAAAGCCTCTCTAAAAAAAAAGCGCAACGATTTTAACATTCGCAAGTGTTCGCGTGCGTTCGCACACGGGGCCTCGTTTTAGTCTCATCCGAAGGAAATTTAAGGGGAGAGTGGAGTCGGGGACCGGTTTTAACCCAGGGAAAATTCCCCATAGTTTTTGCCCGGTAAAACTCACACTCCTTTTCCCCGGGTTTTTAATGTGCACCGCAAGGGGACCCCCCTAGTTTATCATTCATCCAAAAACAGCACCCAATCGCCACCAAGGTCTAGTGAATTTGGGGGGGGAAGAGAGGGGGGGGTGTTGGATTCCAAAAGGGGGTTTTAACCCAGAAATTGGTCCACTGATCTAAACTTCTTCCTTTTTTGCATGTTTCCCCAGGAGTTTGACATTGATGAGCCTTCTCTCCATCTTCCCCCTGTTTTTTACTTCCCCTCCTTATTATGCTACCCCCTTTTCTAAAGACATTGCAATACAGGCAGCCCAGGGTTTTTCAGGTCTTTTCTTTCCCTTTGGTCCTTTCCTCCACTACAAGTCATTGCTCTTTTTATATGTGGGGGTCTCTTTTCTATTTTAACGTGCCCAAAACAGCGCAGTTTCCAAAAAAGCAGACCACCACATCATAAAAAAGCCAAATGATCAGACGCCCAAAAAAACACTTTAAAAATTTTTCCGCTTTTCAGAAGAGTAGGGAAGCCCTGTGTGCTGGTGGGGGAAAGGGTCAAAAATGCATCCACACGGGAGACTGGATTTAAAAAAAAAAAAAAAAAAAAAAAAAAAAAAACGAGTGCTTTTTTCCATTTTCTTTAAATAAACAAATAAATGAAAAAATCCACCTTTCTTGCCCCAAAAAAAACTTTTTAAAAAGAAAATAAACAAAACACCCCAAAAAAAATAAAAAAAATTGAAAAAACAACAACTAGAAACTAAAAAATATATACACAAATAAAATAAAAAATATATGAAAGAATGAAAGGAAGAGAAGAAAAAAATAAACTGTAAAATTTTTTTTTTTAATCACAAACAAAACATATTCACTTCTTTCGCATTATCACCCAACCAAACTGCCATGACAACGTACGCAACATCTCGAAAAACATATTGACAACCATGTTCTAAATGAGCAAAAAAATCCCATGTGTTTTTTTAAATGTTACCGTCAACGAATTGAGAATACAACTGATAAATTTTACTTTTCTCTCCGTCTTAAAAGATTTTTAAAAATCATACCGGGAAAAACTATGATTACAACGACAATCCATGTCCAGTCGAATGAAAGACCAAAATGTAACGATTGCATCTTCACAGAGGATGTACCTTCCTCTCTCCTTTTCCTTGCTCATACAGCAAGTTTGGCAATGTCTGGGTTATGTGGCTAAACACACACACACACATCATGCATGTGCGCACAACAATATATATAGTATAATATATTTTACATAGTTTATTGTTATTATATTATGTTTTATATATAAAAATATAAATATATACACACACACACACATACACATCATACACACATGCAGTACCCCACACGCGCACTCACAAAAACCCCAAACCCAACACACACACACCGCACACACACACACTACACCACACCTGCACACAAACTGTAAAACCCCGCACACACACCAACAAAAACCAAAAAACCCCCAAAACAAACCTTTCACACACAAACAACACACCACCTACACACACCTTACATACACACACGTACACCCCCCCCCCCTGTACACCCCCCCCCACACAACAAAACACACACTGTACATACACACACGCGCACACACACACCAAACAAACACAACAAAACACACTTACAAAACCCTAAAAAAAACAAAACACGGCAAATTTATCAAAACAAACGAAACCTTTTCAACCAAAAAAAGCACTTCCCCCAAAACCCAAAAAAACGAAAAAGATACATGGGAGAAAACAAAAAACGGTCATTTAGGAACCCTTTCCCCCCCCCCCCCCCCCCCCCCCCCCCCCCGATCAATTTTGAACATTTTTTGGAGTCTTTTTTTTTTTTTATAAGGAAAAAAACAAAAGAAAAAAATACAAAGAGAGAACAATACCGATTCTGTATATACAAATAATGAATTTATACTTTTTTGAAATGAAAAACAAAAACAAAAAAGGTCAAACACAACAATTTTTAACTTTACCAGTTTAATTTTAAAAAAAAAAATGATAATAGTAAATGGGAATTTAATCAAGCCTAAATTTTTTGCAAAACAAATCAAAGCGCTTGCACCAACTCATTCTTCACAGTCATTAAAAAACCAGTGACAATTAATAGTTCCCTCAAGTCCAAAAGTGCTCCCACACACACACACACTCACACATAAAATACACCACACACACACACCAACACCAACCCCAACAGGTCCACACCTGGGAGGCGATGAATCTCGGCTGTTGAAGGCGGAAAAGCTATAGATGAAGCAGGAGAGGAAAAACAGGTTGAAATGAATAGTCTTGAGACGGGTTTAAAAATGTCATAAGAAGCTTTGCGAAGAAGAGAGAGAGGGACTTCAAATTTTGTCTACTGAGTCATTCAGCTCTATTTAAGGACAGGGGGGGGGGGGGGGGGATAAATTTTTTTATTTATTTATACCACTTTATGTCACAAGATTTCTCTGCATGAAATTTGGGCTGCTCTCCCCGGGGAGAGCGCGTCGCCACAAGAGCAGCGCCACCCTTTTTGGGGTTGGTTTTTTTTTTGGTCTGCAACTGTATTTGTTTCCCTATTAGTGTGGCATTTTTCTACAGAATTTTGCCAGGGACAGCTCTCTTGTTGCCGTGGGTTCTTTTACATGCACTGAATAATTTTGTGTAACACTGAATAATTTTGTGTAACACATGGGACCTCGGTTTATTGTCTCATCCGAAAGACTACCGCCCAGACCACCACTCATGATCTAATGGAGGGATGGGAGAAAAGTTTCGGGCCCAAACGGGATTCGAGCCACTGCACACTTCCGACCCGGACTTTTCGCTTTCTAGACAGGCGCGTTACCTCTAGACCACCGACCCACTGAGATAACACTGAGAACGTCTGAAAAAGGTATTAGTTTGTCGGCTATCAGGGTGGCTGTAAAGCTGGTATATTGCATAAACCAGACGTGGTAAGTATGATTGTCTAGCTAACCTGTACGTCTAGCTAACCTGATCTCTGTTCCCTAGTCACGGTGGTGGAATCTTGTCAAGAGCTCTTATCTCTTCGCTACCTCGGAGCAGGCTCCCTTGAACTTTTTCTTTCAACGCGACGTGATGGCCGTTTTATATATATATATATCACGAATGCTCGACCTAGCCAGGTTTTTAAAACCACTCTATCAACTTAGCATGTCATGTCATGCAGGAGTGAAGACTGATATAATAATAATGATAATAATAAGAAGAATAATGTATGGAATTTATATGGCGCTGAATCTTGTAAAGCAACAAATCAAAGCGCTTTAAAAAAAAAAAAAAATGTATGCGTGTGTATGCGGTTTTGTAAATTTTGTCATCTGTTCCCACCGGCACACAATGGCCTACTCTTTCGAAACAGCGGAACAGGATTTAACATGTGCGCAAGATGTTCTGCATGCGTTCGCACACGGGGCCTCGGTTTTTAGTCTCATCCGAAGGACTTTTCTTTATGAGTGGAATGGGAGCCGTAACACAAGGAACATCACAGATGAAACAGCAAACCCCCACCCACTGACATCCTCCCCCCCCACACACACACACGTTAGAGTGATGTATTCGTGATCTGCTGACCCGGGTTCCAATCTCGTTCAAGAGGAATTTTTTCCCTCTGGAGTTAACATCAGTGCAAACTCCACTCTCTCCCCCAAAAAGTCTTTCGGATGAGACTATAAACCGAGGTCCCCATGTGTGAACGCACGCGGAACATCTTGCAGCACATGTTAAAACCCGTTCCGCTTTTCGGAAGAGTAGGCCATTGTGTACCGGTTGGGAATGGATGACAGGATTGACCAAACTGCATACACACGGGGGCTGGATGGAAAGAAAAAAAAGCGCATAAATGCTTATTTCATTATCCTCGAAATACAAGAATCAAATAAATAGACACGCAAATGGGAAGACAGGATCACGAATGAAGAACTATGGAGAACGTGCAACGTTGATGATCTGAAGTCTGTAGCTAGTAGCAATAGACTGCGCTGGTTTGGGCACGTTCAACGGAAAGCAGACCACCACATCATAAAAAGAGCAATGAACTTCGTAAGTGGATGGAAAGAGACCACCAAAGGGAAGACCTAGCAAAACCTGGGCTGCCTGTATTGCAGATGATCTTAGAGAAAGGGGGCATAAATAAGGAGGAAGCTCAAAACAGAGAGAGAGATGGAGAAGGCTTATCAATGTCAAACCTCCCTTGGGAGAAACATGACAAAAAAGGAAGAAGATGAAGAAGAAGAAGACAAACCTCTCTCCTGGCAGTACAGATTTTTGGGGGGAGAGGGGGGGGGGGGGGGGCTGAAATTGATCAAGCTCATGGGTAGTTCAACATTTGACACAAGGAACGAATCATCATCATCCTAGACATCCTCTCCTGTTTCATTTCATAGCTATCCCTGCTTTTCAACAGCCAAAAATTCCATCACCCTGCCAAAGTGTATGACCTGTGTGTGTGTGTGTGTGTGTGTGTGTGTGTGTGTGTGTGTGTGTGTGTGTGTGTGGTGTGTGTGGTGCATTTGACTTGTTAGAACTATTACTTGCTATTGGTTGCATGACTGTGTAAGAATGAGTTGAGTGCAAGTGCTTTGATTTGTCTGTGCAAGATACAGCGCTATACAAATTATTATTATTATTATTATTATTAATATTAGACAGCAGTTTTCATGAACCATTCTCTTTCAACTGAAAAAAGTGTTGCTGGGGGTGTGGGGGGGGAGGGGGTGTGTGGGGGGGGGGGGGTGGTAGGTAAAAAAAATCAAAAACTGATTGGTAAAACTGTTTCTTTCTCTCGAAGCATTCTCTTGCAAACTGAAAATAGTATTGCTGGTTTGTTTTTGGGCAAGTACAGAATCAAAATGATCGATACAACTTTCTTTCTTTTTCTTTTAAAAAAAAAATCAAAATCAAAAAGCGTATTCGTGAGCAAAAAAGCAAACAGTCAGCTTCTTGATGGTGTGATTTCGCAAACAGTCATACACAACACAACACAACAACATATTACAGAGATTACTTTCATCCAACACCCCCTCCCCTCCCCGTACTCTGTACAAATGCTTATTGCACCGTCTTGTTTTTTTCTTCTTCTTCTTCCACTACCAGCCTTTCCCCACACCTCTATACGCTCCACACCACACCACACCACCCCCGAAACACCATCCTAATAATAATAACATATGGAATTTATATAGCGCTGAATCTTGTAAAAAAACAAACAAATTGAAGCGCTTGCACTCAAATCATTTACATGCACGCAACTTTCCTTAAACATAATGAACAACAGATTTCAAATCCATGCTTCTCGTCTTCTCTCTGGCAGGCATACTGGCAGGCAGGCAGGCAGGCAGACACATGCAAGCACACCACACACACGTGCACACACACACACACAGAGGCACAAACACACACAATCAAACACACACCTTGCGCACACGTTAAAACCTGTTCCGTTTTTCTGAATTGTGTGCCGGTGGGAATGGATGACAAAATTGACAAAACTGTATACACACAGGGACTGGATTTTAAAAATTTTAAAAAGCACATGAGTGCTCGTTCCAATATCTCTGAAATAAAATGAAATAAAATAACACACATGCACACTCTCTCTCCCCCACACACACACACACACACTCTCTCTCTCTCCACACACACACACACTCTCTCTCTCTCCACACACACACACTCTCTCTCTCTCCACACACACACACACCCCCCCACCCTCCCCCCATTAACCCAATCACCAACTTAAGGGTCGTCTGGTATCAATCAAAATGGATTAAACATGAAAACTGAAGATTCACATACACACACACACAACAACAACTACACATAGTGACTAATACACTTCATATTGTCCTTTAGAATTTGTGAGAGATATAAAAAACAAACCAAAAAAAAAACAAACCACCCTATAAAAAAAAACTACAAAAAAAAAACCCAACAACAACAAAACCTCCTCCCCACCCCCTCCACCTCCACCCCCCCCCTCCACACCACAAATCCAGCATAACTCAGTCCAGGGTCCAGGGTCCAGTGCTGAAATTACTCCTGCCCTTTCTTTTATCAAAGTCCAAGTGTGGTCAGTTTCTGCTGTATAATTATTAGCTACCAGCTGGGATGGAATGGGATGAACAGCAAGCTGAGAGCAGATGAAAGTTTGGGGAAACTGACTGCTGTACCAACACACCTCCCCCCCCCCCATTTCATTCCATGAACAGGGGGAAAAAAATGTGCATGTTTTAAAAAATCGTTCAGATCATCAACGTTTTCTCCATGAAAAAAGCTGACAAGATACCCATTACATTCAACCTAAAATGCAAATCCTAAAAAGAAAATAATAATTTAAAAAACAACAAACCACAACGAAAATGACAACTTCAGCAGAGTAAGCTCAAACCAAAATCAAACGTAACATAATAGCAAACACAATGAAAACCATGTAAAATGCGAAACAAGACTAAAAAAAAAAGAAACCCACAAAATTAGGAGAAGGACCAATAACGTGTCAAACTTTTTTTGTTTGTTCAATTGTTGAAAGACCCCAACAAAAGAAATAAACTAATTTTAATGAACATGCATTATATTAAAAACTCTTTTTTGTCTAAAAAAAAATCCAAATAAAGATAAATAAAGAATAAGACCTCTCTTCTGTACAACAGAAGATGGTTATACCCCCCCCCCCCCCCCTTTCAACACACACACACGCACGCACCACGCACGCACGCACGCACACACCCACACACACTTCAACCACAAGACATCCAAACCCCACCCACCCCCACCACCACCACTACCAAAAAAAAGGCCTATTATTTTAAACGAATTCAGCCTGTAATAAGCATAATTATATCCATGGGTATTTTGTAGAGGGGGTAGTAGTGGTGGGTCAAATGCCTGGTTGTTTTTTTTCAACCTTTCGACGATAAATCTTGCATCTCGCACTGACAAAAGACAACAACATCAAAAACCACATCCCAACAGGACGATCATAAATCTTGCATCTCACACTGACAAAGACAACACCAACAACATTAAACAAAAAAAAACACATATACTTCCAGCAGGAACCTACTTTGTCAAGTCTCTCAAATGGGTCAAAACCATCTTTTCTTCATATTTTTACCCCCCAAAAAGTTAGTTTTAAACAACAGAAATCTGCCTGCACCTTTACCACCTAACTCAGCACACACACACACACACGCACACACACGCACGCGCTTGTGCGTGCATGCACACACCGTCAAAACCATCTTTTCGTCATCTTTTCCCTTCCAAAAGTTAGTTTTAAACAACAGAAATCTGCCTGCACCTTTACCAACTACCTCAGCACACACATACACACACTTTTACCGACTCAACACACACACACAAGCATGCATGCACACACACTGTCAAAACCATCTTTTCCCCTCCAAAAGTTCGTTTTAAACAACAGAAATCTGCCTGCACCTTTACCAACTAACTCAGCACACACACACCTTTACTAACTCAACACACATGCACGCACACACACTGTCAAAACCATCCTTTCTCAATCTTTTCCCCTCCAAAAGTTAGTTTTAAACAACAGAAATCTGCCTGCACCTTTACCGCTTAACTCAGCACACACACACACACACTTTACCAACGCAACAACACACACATGCTTACTCAGCGTGCACCACACACCACACACACACACAACCTTTACCCGACTCAACACACCCACATGCACACACGAGCATGCACACACACACACACACATATTTACCAACTAACTCAGCACACACACACACAAAACATCAAGACCACACACACACACACAACAACCAAAAACCAAAGGCTTCCACCTCACTACAAACCCCACTCACACCACATCCCTGAACATCATCATCGTCGTCGACGACGACGACGGTGGCGCCTCCTGCATCCAGGAGGGTAGATAATCCCGGTCCACCCTCCTCTCCGGCTCTCGGTTGCTACGGCGACCGCTTCCAGAGGCCTGGTTGCCTCCCCTTTCGCGCGCCGTCGCCGAGCGCTTAGACCGCGCGCTCAGTCTATGAGAGGCGTAGTAATACTGATCGGCCGAGCGAGTCTCTTTGTCCATTTCGGCGTTTCTGACGCTGGTTTCGTAACTGGGCAGTTGTTCAAAAGGGCAGGGGGGAGGGGGAGAAGGGAAGGAGGCGCCATAGAGAGTGCTGCCTTCGTCGCGGTGGTAGTAGTGGTGGTGAGGGTCGTCGTCGTTGTTGTTGTTGTCGTCGCTGTCGAAGGCCAGGTTGTGGAAAGAGTTTTTGTGGTTGAGGGCGGTGGTGATGGTGGCGGTGGCGGTGGCGGCGGCGGTGGTAGTGGTGGAGGAGGGGGAGCGACTCCGTATCATGACAAACTCGAGTTCATCGTTGGCAGGGATGGCTGTTTTGGCGGGTGGACACAGACAGAGAGAGAGAGAGGAGAGAGAGAGAGAGAGGGAGAGTGATTAGTGGCGATTTTAAACATGTCTGCATACTTTTGGGTTTTTTTGTTGTAACACACACCAATGGAGAGAGAGAGGGAGACAGAGAGAGAGGAGATAGGGATAGAGAACGGGGTGGGATAGACGACAGGAGAGGAAGGAGAGGGGAAGAGGAGAGAGGAGAGGGAGAGAGAGGGGAGAGGAGAGGAAGAGGGAGGGAAGAGAGAGGGGGGAGGGATAGGGAGAGAGAGAGGGAGGGATAGGAGAGAGAGGGAGGGATAGGGAGAGAGGGAGAGAGAGGGAGGGAGAGAGAGAGGAGGGAGGAGAGATGGGGAGGGAGAGAGAGAGAGAGGGATAGGGAGAGAGAGGGGGGGAGGAGAGAGAGAAGGGAGGGAGGGAGAGAGAGAGAGAGGAGAAGAGGGAGGGAGAGAGAAGGGAGAGAGAGGGGGGAGGGGAAAGAGAGGAAGAGAGAGAGAGAGAAGAGAGAGAGAGAGAGAGAGAGGAGAGAGAGAGAGGAGAGAGAGGGGAGAGAGAGAGGGAGAGAGAGAGAGAGCATGGTTAGTGACATTTTTAAACATGTCAACATACATACTTTTTGTTTTTTACATACACACCAATGGTTACTTTCTGGCAGAAAAATTCTAAACATTTACTGAAATAGCAATTAATGTGTAAATTTCACACATGACAAGCATACATTTCTACATACCAATGGTTACTTATCTGGAAGAAAAGTTTGTGAACATTTACTGAAATCGCGTAACTTTTCAAATTAATGTGTGAATTTCAAACATGTCAGTATAAATTTCTTCTTATCACCAATTAAGTATCTATCACAAGAACAAATTCTGAACATGTACTGAAATTGCAAATTTTCAAATTAATCTGTAAAATTTCAAACGTGTCAACATCATCATATCACTGATTATTTATCTGAAAAGAAAAAAAATCTTGAACATTTAGTTACAACATTTAAAACAGATGTATATATAAATGTCACTCATTACCCTTTTTCATCAGTTCAACATTAGCCAAGTTTGGGTATATTCTATCCAAATATAAGTAAAAGCTCATGATGATCATAATTTAAACAATATTACTTTCTTTTCATAAACAGACTGACATTCAGTGCACTAAAATGCAATTGATCTGAATTTTTATGTAAAATTCAAACAGCCAATACTCAAATATTTATATACATACATATATATATTGGGGGTGGGTGGGTGGGTGGGTATGTATATCACATATGTAAGGCTGACACGATAACTCAAAAGCTATCACAGCATTGAAATAGGGGTTTATTCATTCAATAAGCAGGGAACACAATAACGCAACATGGAGAACATAATCAGCATAGCAACAACAAGCAAGTAGCTTACATTACATTCAAGCACAACATCAACATTCATATGGCAAAAGTGTACATCTTACATTGAGCAAAGCAAAAATTAAATCAACAACTGTTCCAGATTCCAAATGGTAAAAGACTGAATGCTTCAAAAAATTTTAGCATTTAAGACTTCAAAATTCACAATCACCCAATACTCAATCACTCTTTCAAATAGAATTTAAAGGTAAAGGTGTTCCCATAACCTATGTGATCATAGAGGAGTGAGGCATCAGAGACCTCAACTTCTCTAGGGGCCAGCATATTGAGGGCAGTGCCCATCTCCTCTCCCTCGCTGCTTTACCTTCCCTAACCCTAAAAGAGGGCAGGTACCCATTTACAACCTACCAAACATTGCATCAAAAAAACACAACAACACCAATACAACAACAACAACGATGATGAACAAGACTTAAGCTACCAAACAACATCAACGACAAATCAGTAACTGATCTTCAGTTTTCTGGTAGAAAAGAAGACAGAAAAAAAATTACGGAATGTAAATGAAACGCTCTACAAAAAAATAAACCTCTGTCATATCTATGGCACAAACTTACATCATTACCTTCATATCCTGGAGCTTGCAATATAAATAACACAACAACAACAATGATAATAATATTTCTAAAATGTTCTTTCTTTCTTTTTTCTTTAATATCGAGGATAATGGAATAAGCACTTATGTGCTTTTTTTTTTACATCCAGTCCCCGTGTGTATGCGGCTTTGCAAATTTTTGTCATCTGTTCCCACCGGCACACAATGGCCTACTTTACGAAAAGCAGAACAGGATTTAACATGTGCGCAAGATGTTCTGCCTGCGTTCACACACGGGGCCTCAGTTTATAGTCAACAACAAACAACAATAATATATGGAATTTATATAGCGCTTAATCTTGTCAAGCACAACAAATCGAACGTCTTAAATCATTAACATTAATGGTGTATTAATCCTGACAAAAGTGACCGATAATAATACATCCAATATATATATATATATATATATATATATATATATATATATATATATATATATATATAATCCAATTCCAAATACTCTATTATCTCAAAACAGATAAATTCAGTTAGGTTAAGAGCAAATGAATACACATCTGAATGATAAAAAGAATGAATTATGTGTATACATATCATCAGACAGTTTAAGAGTATAAAAGAACAGAGTTCAGTTCACACAAGCTATAGACTTGAAAAGACTCGGGAATAGAAATAGACTTTGGGGGGGGACGGGATAGCCTAGTGGTCAGAGCATTGCGCTGGCAATCTGACGACCCGGGTTCGATTCCCGTGCAAGGGGATATTTTCCCCTGGAGTTAACATCAATGCAGACTCCACTCTCCCCAAAAGTCTTTCGGATGAGACTATAAACCGAGGCCCCGTGTGCGAACGCACGCAGAACATCTTGCGCACACGTTAAAATCCTGTTCCGCTTTTCAGAAGAGTAGGCCATTGTGTGCTGGTGGGAACAGATGACAAAATTTACAAAACCGCATACACACGGGGACTGGATGTAAAAAAGCCCACGAGTGCTTATTCCATTATCCTTGATATAAAAGAATAAATAAAATAAAAGAAAGAAAGAAAAAAAACAACACATGCATGTGTGACAAAGCATATGCGCGATGCATGCACACTCTTAAGCCATCTGCAGTATAAAAAAAAATTTTTTTTTAAAAGCAGCTGGGGGAATGAACTTTGCACACAATCGCACATGCGTTCGCAAGTGTGCGCTTCTGAGACAGCAGGAGAGGAGCAGTGGACACACTGACCATCTTTGAGGACAAGACAAGAAATATATATACTCCGCGTGGAAAAAAGGACACAACA
The DNA here is from genome assembly GCA_028751875.1 of Rapana venosa. Classification (NCBI taxonomy): domain Eukaryota; kingdom Metazoa; phylum Mollusca; class Gastropoda; order Neogastropoda; family Muricidae; genus Rapana; species Rapana venosa. The sequence continues at coordinate 1,837,669 of CM054168.1, read as the reverse complement.
AGCATATTGGGCTCATACCAGCAACATGTTTGTTCACTATTACACACACACACACAAACTGATTGTACAGCTTTCACAATTCGCTTGGCACAAACTGACAGTACGAATGCGCAGAGGTAAAGCATAACATAAAAGACTTCAAAATGCTGCAAAAGGGGGAGAAGGGAGGAGAAAGGGAGTACAAGACAAGAAAGGAGAGGGGGAGAAGGGAAGGGAGCTCAAAAGAAGGAAAAAGGGAGAGGGAGAGAAGGAAGAAGGGAGAGGGAGAGAAGGGGGAGAAGGGAGAGGGAGAGAAGGGAGAAGGAGAGGAGAGAAGGGGAGAAGGGAGAGGGAGAGAAGGGGAGAAGGGAGAGGGAGAGAGGGGGAGAAGAGAGGGAGCACAAGAGAAGGGAGAGGAGAGAAGGAAGAAGGGAGAGGAGAAGAAGGGAGAGGGGAAGAAGAAAGAAGGAAGAGAACACAAGAGAAGGAAGATGGGGGAGAGAGGGAGAAGGGAAGATGGGGGAGAGAGGGAGAAGGAAGATGGGGAGAAGGAAGATGGGGGAGAAGGCAGAAGGAGAGGGGGAGAAAGGAAGAGGGGAGAAGAAGAGGGGGAGAAGGAAGAGGGGGAGAAGGAAGATGGGAGAGAAGGGAGAAGAAGATGGGGGGAAGGGAGAGGAGGGAGAAGGGAGAAGGAAGATTGGGGGAGAAGGGCGAAGAAGGAGGAGGGGGAGAAGGAAGATGGGGGAGAAGGGAGAGATGGGGAGAAGGGAAGGGAAGATGGGGGAGAAGGGAGAAGTGGAAGGATGGGGAGAAGGGAGAAGTGAAGATGGGGGAGAAGGGAGAAGGAAGATGGGGGAGAAGGAGATGGAAGATGGGGGAGGGAGAAGGAAGATGGGGGAAGGAGAGGGAAGATGGGGGAGAAGGGAGAGTGGGGGAAGGAAGACTGGGGAGAAGGGATGAAGAAGATGGGGAGAGAAGGAAAGGAGATGGGGAGAAGGGAGAAGGAAGATGGGGGAGAAGGGAGTGGAAGATGGGGAGAAGGGAGAAGGAAGATGGGGGAAGGGAGAGGGAAGATGGGGAGAAGGAGAAGGAGATGGGAGAAGGGAGATGGGGAGAAGGAAGATGGGGAGAAGGGAGAAGGAAGATGGGGGAGAAGAAGATGGGGGAGAAGGAGAAGGAAGATGGGGAGAAGGAAGATGGGGGAGAAGGGAGAAGGAAGATGGGAGAAGGAAATGGGGAGACAGGAGAAGGAAGATGGGGGAGAAGGGAGAGGGAAGATGGGGGAGAAGGGAGATGGAAGATGGGGGAGAAGGAGATGAAGATGGGAAGAAGGAGAGGGGGGAGAAGGAAGAAGATGGGGTGAAGGGAGATGGGGAGAAGGAAGATGGGGGAGAAGGGAGAAGGAAGATGGGGAGAAGGAGATGGGGGAGAAGGGAAGAAGATGGGGGAGAGGGAGAGGAAGATGGGGGAGAAGGGAGAGGGAAGATAGGGGGAGAATGAGAAGGGAGATGGGGGAGGGAGAGCAAGATGGGGGAGAAGGGAGGGCAAGATGGGAGAGGAGAGGCAAGATGGGGGAGAAGGGAGGGCAAGATGGGGAAAGGGAGAGGCAAGATGGGGAGAACAAGACAAGGAAGATGGTGAAGGGAGAAGGAAGATGGGGGAGAGGGAGAAGGAAGATGGGGGAGAAGAAAGGCAGGGTAGGCCACATTCTACTTCTGATTGTCTTGAAGTCTCAGGTCACAAGTTCGAATCTTGGAAGCATTTTGAGGGTTTAGGGAAGGGTTTTTAAACAAATTTTAAAACTTGTTATGATCTCCCAGGTCAACTTTGCATGCATGCAGGCCTGAAAATGCCTTCCCCCCACCCCCACCCCCCTTTCATGTCCATGCAGGACGATCAAATATGCACTATGAAAAAAATTTCTGTAACGAAGGTCGGTACTCAAGTTGGCAGAGTTTGGTGTCATGATCGATTATATGTCACACACAGACACAGAGAGACACACAGACAGAATCAGTCACACAGACACACAAAGACACAGACAGACAGAATCAGTCACACAGACAGAATCAGTTACACACACAGACAGACAGGGTAGACAGACAAGACAAAGAAATGTATTGTAAGATGAAAATATAGAGACAAAGAAATTGCACAGCCCGATCAATACGGAAAAAAAAAAAAAGTCACATGGGGAATCCAATCCTCAGCCATGCAAACACACAGACTCTAAAACCATGACCTGGCCAAGGGTAAAGCAAGCCACAACAACAACAACAACCAACAACAACAACAAACCAACCAACCAAACAAAAAACAAAACCAAAAAACAAAACAACAACAACAAAATCAACAAAAAAACAAAACAACAACAACACACACATACACACGCACCTATAAACACACACACACACCAACACACCTACACCAACACCTACACACACACACAACCTACCCCCCACCCCCCCTCCCACCCACTACACACACACACCCTACACACACACACACCTACCCACACACACACACCCTACACACACATAAAGGAAGACAACCCTAGTATTTTTTTTTTTTTGGTTATGAAAAAAACCCACCATACACTACACTAGCAAATAAGTCAACACAGTTTAAAAAAAAAAAATGTTTAAGGTAAAGGTGTCCCTTAACCTATAAGGTCATAGGGGAGTGAGGCATCAGACACCTCAGCTTCTCTAGGGCCAGCGTATTGAGGGCGGCGCCCATCTCCTCTCCCTCGCTGCTTTACCTTCCCTGACCCTAAAGAGGGCAGGTACCTATTAACAGCTGGGTGAACTGGGGGACTGTACTGCAGCCAAGGCGCGCAAACGGTCACCCATCCAAGTGGTAACCACGCTCGACGCTGCTTAACCTTAGCTTGAGGAAAAGTGAGTGCTCTGACCACTGAGCTATCCCGTCCCCCAACGCAGTCAACAAATAATAATAATAATAATGATAAAAAATGGTGCATGATATGAAGCTCCATACATTTTTTTAAATCACACTGTACTGTTTTACATGATACTTCACACACCAAATATATGTGTTAATGTATGTACATTTTGCCAAAATGAGCAAATATACATGATGAAAGCACAAATCACCTGTTTCATGTAATTCTATATAACTGCTTTTGCATACGCTCAACACTAGTTATTATTACATATGAGAGAGAGAGAGAGAGAGAGAGAATGTGTGTGTGTAGTGTGTGTGTTTATTTATTTATTTATTTTATTTATTTATTCTTTTATATCGAGGATAATGGAATAAGCATACATGTGCTTTTTTACATCCAGTCCCCGTGTGTATGCGGTTGTGTAAATTTTGTGTGTGTCAGAGTGTGTAGTGTAGTGTGTGTGTAGTGTGTGTGTGTGAGTGTGTGTGAGTGAGTGCGTGTGTATTAATGCGCATACACACAACAAGCACGCATACATACTTTTGTGTATGTGCACGCGCGCACATTTGCATGTGTACGAGTGGTGTCTGTGTGTCTTGAGTATCTGTGTGTCCTGATATCTGTGTGTCTTTCTGTGTACACATGTTCATAAATACACTTTTCTAAAAAAAAGTACAATACCATTCTCTTCCCTTTAGCTAACCTAAACACTTCATTCATCAATCCTTCAGATGAGACTATAAACCAAGGTCCCACGTACGAACGCACGCAGAACACCTTGCGCACATTAAAACCTGTTCCGCTCTTTTTTTAAGAGCAGGCCATTGTGTACCGGTGGGAGCGGATGACAACATTTACAAAACTGCATACACAAAGGGACTGGATGTAAAAAAGCACATGAGTGCTTATTCCATTATCCTCGATTAAAAAAAAAGTCATCTGAGCGCTTTGATTTGTTGCTTTACAAGATTCAGCGCTATATAAATTCCATACATTATTATTAAAACCCTTTCCGCTTTTTTTAAGAGTAGGCCATTGTGTACCGGTGGGAACGGATGACAACATTTACAAAACTGCAACCACACGGGGACTGGATGGAAAAAAAACAAAAAAAAGAAGCACATTATCCTCGAAAATAAAAGAATAAATAAATTACATTTTCTACTCTGCCCCTGACACACACACACCAAAAAGTCCTTCGGATGAGACTATAAACCAAGGCCCCATGTGCGAACGCACGCAGAACATCTTGCGCACACGTTAAATCCTGTTCCGCTTTTCCAAAGAGTAGGCCATTGTGTGCCGGTGGGAACGGATGACAACATTTACAAAACTGCAACCACACAGGGACTGGATGGGGGGAAAAAAAAAGAAGCCCATTATCCTCAAAAATAAAAGAACAAATAAATTACATTTTCTACTCTGCCCCTGACACACACACACACCAAAAAAACTGAAAAACAAAAACACGCCAAATCATGAGATACGCTCCTTCACCTTCCCCCCCCCCCCCCCCCCCCTACACTCCCCTAGGCCCCCATTTCCCCACTATCAGAAGCAGACGTTAAATAATACAATGTATAATACAATGCGACCATCAAATTATTCCGAGGTCGCACGATGGTTATCAAGAAGAGCGGCTGAATCTGCAATGTGGTCACATGACGAGCAATACTAACTTGGGAAAAAGAACAAAAATATTATGTCCTTGAAATTATACAACTGAGGATTATGTTGGGTTTGGTTGGTGTTTTTTTGGTGTTGACAATTCTAATCCCTTTTTCTCTGTTTAATGATTTGGTTGGGGGGTTTGGGTGGGGGTTTTTTTGGGTGTGGATTGTTCTGAATTTTACTTTTTTTTAAATGACAAGGGGAGAGGGAAGGATAAGGGGAAGAGGGAAGGAGAGAGGGGAGGAGAGAGAGCAAGAGAGAGAGTGTGTGTGTGTGAGAGAGAGATAGACAGACAGACAGAAACAGAGACAGATACACAGAGCGAGAGAGAGAGAAAGAGAGAGACAGACAGACACAGACAGTGACACAGAGAGAGGGAGAGGAGAGACAGACAGATAGATGCAGACAAAGAGAGAGAAAGAGAGAGAGGGAGAGGAGAGACGACAGACAGATGCAGACAAAGAGAGAGAAAGAGAGAGAGAGAGAGAGAGAGAGAGAGAGAGAGAGAGAGAGAGAGAGAGAGAGAAGAGAGAGAGAGAGAGGAGAGAGAGGGAGAGGAGAGACGACAGACAGATGCAGACAAAGAGAGGGAGGGAGGGAGAGAGAGAGAGAGAGAGAGAGAGAGAGAGAGAGAGAGAGAGAGAGAGAGAGAGAGAAGAGAGAGAGAGAGAGAGAGAGAGGAGAGACGGAGACAGAGAAAAGACAGAGACAGAGACAGACAGAACAACAATGAACCCCCCCAAAAAGCAAAAAACAGACTTAGAGAAAAGACAGAGAGAGAGAAGAGAGAGAGAGAGAGAGAGAGAGAGAGAGAGAGAGAGAGAGAGAGGTAGAGAGAGAGAGAAAGACAGAGACAGAGAAAGAGAGAGAGAGAGTTATGCATACATGTAAATGAGCAAGGGAAGAAATCCTCAAGGGGATATAATTATGAGACAGACGATGTCGGGCATTCCTCAGCTGAACTCCCTGGGGGTCACCCACAACAGAACATACATGTACTCTAGTCTGTCTGTCCGTCCGTCTGACTCATCACAGGAGGAAGGGAGGTGGCAGGATGGTTAAGACGTTCGCCTGCCAACAAGTAAACCGTGAGGTTCTGGGTTCGATTCCCAGCCTCGCCCTTTCTTCCCAGTTTGACCACAAAAAAATCGAACTTAATGTCAAAGTCCTTCGGATGAGACTATAAACCCAAGGCCCCGTGTGTCGAACGCATGCAGAACATCTTGCGCACACGTTAAATCCTGTTCTGCTTTTCGGAAGAGTAGGCCATTGTGTGCCGGTGGGAACAGATGACAGAATTTACAAAACCCGCATACACACGGGGACTGGATGTAAAAAAGCACATGAGTGCTTATTCCATTATCCTCGATATAAAAGAATAAATAAATACATAAATAAATCATACCTGCCTTTCATTTTCCACACAGATTCAAGCTGACAATAATAAATTTATATATAACTCTCAAAACATTGTCCGATAGATTGGTGGAATATGGGTCGACTAAAACGTTGTGGATAATTTTTTTTTTTTTAAGTTGTGTTTTCTTTATGTTGTCCCAGACAGATGATGGGGTTTTTTCCCCTTCTATTTTCTGATTTACATTGCTTTTTTTTTCTTTCCCCAGAACACTCCCCCCCCCCCCTCCTCTCTCTTTCTGTGTCGCTGTCTGTCTCATTGTTATATGGTCATTGCATATAAATGTACATTAAAGTGTCAACTTACTGTTTTTAACTGAATGATTATATATATACATTTTACAAATATTTACTTTTACTTTGATTAATACTCTGCTCTCTCTCTGTCTCTCTCCCCTCTTTTCTCCTCCTCCTTCTTCTCCTCCTCTTTTCTTCCACCCCTCCACCCCCTTCTCTTTTTCTTCTCCTCCTCTTCCTCTCTCACCCTCCTATCTCTCTTCCTCCTCTCTCCTCCTTCCCTTTTTGCCTCCTCTCCCTCTCTCTCCCCCCCTCCCTCTCTCCCTCATCCTTTCTCTCTCTCTCGCATACATACACACACTCACTCACTCATATTCTCTCCCTCAATGACTGTATAGGTTTAGATTTCTTCTTTGTTTTGTTTCTTGTTTTTATTGTGTGGATGTATGGGTATTAAATTTATTTCATTATCATGACATATAATTTGAAACGAATATAATCTAAAATGAGTATCGATGGATCGCATACTGTTTTTGGGAATTATATATTGGATATTATCTCTGAAATACACACACAACACTCTCTCTGTCTCTCTGTCTCTTTCTCACCTTTATCGTCTCGCTTATAGTTATAGTGTATCCTGATGAAGGATTCATATTTTATATTTTCAATACTTTATTGGACTTGCCTCTGTACATAAGTTTTAATGAGTGCCCTATTTCAATATCTTATAGTTATGTGTAACAAGTATGTGTACCATTTGACATTGTGTAGATGTTTATCTTTATGACTTATTAAGTTTGGTTGTGTTATTTTTCTTGGCTCTGTTGTTGTTCTTGTTGTTGTTGTTTGTCTGTTTTTCTCTTCTTCTGTTGGTTGGTTTTTCTTTCTCTTTGTTTTGTTTGTTTTGGTTAGGGTTTTTTTGGGGGGTGGGGGTGGGGGGTGGGTATTTTAGGGGTTTTCTTTTATTTGCTTGCTTTGGGGGGGGGGGGGGGGGGGTTGTTGGGGGGAGCTGTTTGAAAAGGTTATTTCCCCTTGTTTTTATTGTGAAACTGTATAAGTATTGGGTTATTATTATTAAGATGTATCCCTAACGGGCGGGGACTGGATGTAAAAAAGCACATATGTGCTTATTCATTATCCTCGAAATAAAAGAATTTGTCATTGTCATTGTCTCCCTCCCTCTTTCCACCCCTCATCTCCCTCTCATCCCTCTCTCTCTCCTCCCACTACTTCTCCTCTCTCCCACATGCCTCTCACTGCCCACAGCTGTGGCCCCAGTTGTTGAACAATTAAACCCTTCATTCTCTCTCTCTCTACAGAGACAGATACTGCTGCCAACCAACCAACCCCCACACACACACACACACAGGCAGTCCAGTGGGGTTTGTTTGTCACACATAACACATGACCCTCCGCCACAAAATGAGTCATGACGCACCGCACGTCAATCTTTTAAGTTTGTGAACACGTCATTAATTTGTGATAAAAAAAGATGATTCCATACCCAAAAAAAGACAGATTGAAAAAATAAAAAAAACTCGTCCATTTTTTTTTAGTTGTTAACATAGTACCTTTTGAATGAGGACCAATAGTACCAATAGACTGCGCTGGTTTGGGCACGTTTAACGGAAAGCAGACAACACCACATCATAAAAAGAGCAACGAACTTCGTAAGTGGATGGGAAGAGACCAAAGGGAAGAAGACCTAGCAAGACCTGGGCTGCCTGTATTGCAGATGATCTTAGAGAAAGGGGCATAAATAAGGAGGAAGCTCAAACAGTAGAGAGATGGAGAAGGTTCATCGATGTCAAACCTCGCCTGGGAGAAACATGACAAAAAAGGAAGAAGAATGAGACTATAACACCGAACGCATGCGGAACATCTTGCGCACACATGTTTAAAAACCTGTTCTGCCTTTTAGAAAAAGACTAGGCCATTGTGTGCCAGTAAGGAGCGGATGACAGGACAACAACAACAACAACAAAAATTTCCTGAGCATGCACACAGGTGTCATGTTTGCTAGACATCATTCCCAAAGTCAGAATACGGCTACCTAAAAGGTAGTGGAGGGGTGGGGAAGGAGGTGGGGGAGGGGGGGGGGGAGTAGGGGGGAAGAAAAGATTGCATTATATGTATAAATCTCACAACTGGTCAGCCTTGGAGCTCTAACCAAGAAACACACAAGAAGACAAATTTACAAAACCGCATACACACATGGACTGGATGTTTGTATGACTGTGTAAGAATGAGTTGAGTGCAAGCGATCTGATTTGTCTCTGCAAGATATAGCGCTATATAAATTCCATTTATTATTATTATTATGTAAAAAAAAGCACGTAAGTGCTTATTCCATTATCCTCGATATTTAAAAGAATTAGATAAAATTAAATAAATAAACAAACAAACAAAAACCACCACCGCCACCAACAACAACAACGCAGAACATCTTGCGCGCACGTTAAAATCCTGTTCCGCTTTTCGTAAGAGTAGGCCATTGTGTGCGGTGGGAACAGATGACAAAATTTACAAAACCCGCATACACACGGGGACTGGATGTAAAAAAAAAGCATATTAGTGCTTCTTCCATTATCCTCGATATAAAAAAATTTAATCCATTTTTAAAAAGTTGTTACCATGTAATTACTCTGTGGTAAAAAGGTTCTTCAGTACCAACAAGATAGTAATAACCAAACAATTATATGGAAATTTATAACAAACTAAAGCGCTAGACTCCAGGAAATAACAGAATGAGAAATCAACAAATTTTTCATCGTGTCAGGGGAATGGGGGGGGTGGAGAGGGATGGCAGGATGAGGGGTTGGGCATTTTTAAATCCAACGTGTTCTTAAAGCAAAAAAAAAAAAAAAAGGAAACAAAATTACACCTTGATGCTTCAGTTCCACAGTCTTCCGAGACTGAAGGGTGCCTGTAAAACTTCAGTGTGTGTGTGTGTGTGTGTGCGTGTGCGTGCGTGCGTGCACATTTGGACTAGATGGAACTATTAATTGTTACTGGTTGTATGACTGCGTAAGAATGAGTTGAGTGCAAGCGCTTTGATTTTGTCTCTGCAAGATATAGCGCTATATAAATTCCATTTATTATTATATGGTAAAAGAAAGCTTAACAGTTTTATAATCAATCAAAATTATAAAACTGACGATCTGAACCCCCCCCCCCCCCCCCCCCCCCCCCCCGACACACACACACTGTCTAAAGTGGCTCCTAATGAAACAGTGGGTCAGATGCTATACGATTCATTTTGAGGTGAGTGTCCTCTCTCTCTCCTCTCCTCCTCTCTCTCTATTGTGAGACTGTAAAAAGTATTTGGTTATTATTATTAAGATGTATCCCTAACGGGCGGGACTGGATGTAAAAAAGCACATGTGTGCTTATTCATTATCCTCGAAATAAAAGAATTTGTCATTGTCATTGTCTCTCTCTCTCTCTCACACACACTGCACCCCAAAAAACAGATGACAGAACTTACAAAATCGCATACACACAGGGGCTGGGTGTAAAAAGAAAAGGAAAAAAAGCACGTAAATGCTTATTCCATTCTCCTCGATATAAAAGAATAAAATATAAAATAAAATAAAACACACACACACAAAAACAGCACATACGCACACACAACTACACAACAGCACACATACACACACACCACACATAAACAGCACACACACACACACAAAAGCACATCACACATAAACAGCATACACACACACACCACACATAAACAGCATACACACATAAACAGCATACACACATAAACAGCACACACACATAAACAGCATACACATACACACACACCACACATTAACAACATACACACATAAACACACACACACACACCACACATAACAGCATAACACACCACAAAAACACACACACACACATAAACAGCACACACACACACATACACATCAGCACACACACGAACTAAACACTCCACACACACACACACTCCACACACACACAATGCACTACACACACCACACACAACAGCACACACACACACAAACACTACCACACAACACCTCCACTGTTGCCCTCCCCCCCTCCCTTGCCTCCCCTTTCCACATGTGTTAAGTACTGTCAATGACCAGCATCTCTTTTCTTTCTTATCTTTTTTTAAAAAAAACCTAGGATTGGGGGAGGGGGGGGGGTGTCAGTGGGTGCAGTGGACAAAAGACAGCACCGGTCACTGTTTTATTGTGGGTTATGTATGGTGATGTTTTGTCCATTGTTTGTTCACTGAGACAGAGACCAAGAGAGAGGGGGGGGGGGGAGGGAGAGAGAAGGAGGGAGAGAGAGGGAGAGAAGGAAGGATGAGGGAGGGAGGGAGGGGGAGGGAGGGAGAGAGAGAGAGAGAGAGAGAGAGAGAGAGAGGGAAGGGGAGAGACAGACAGCAGACAGCAGCCGGACAGACAGACAGGCAGGCAGACAGTGTATGAATGTTTTGAGAAAAGGGATGAAGAGAAGTAAAATAAATGCAACATGCCTTTGGCTAGCGTACACATCATTTTGAGCCAAACATCTGGATAATTATGACTGATGTTTGTTTTGTTGTTGTGTCAAATAAGTCTACGTGACTTAAATGGCAATAACATATTCTGAATCTGAATCTGACAGACAGACAGACAGAGAGAGACAGACAGAGTCAGAGAGAGGGGGGAGGGAGGAGGAAGGAGGGAGGGAGGGAGGAGAGAGAGAGAGAGAGGAAGAGAGAGAGGGTGGGAGGGGAGAGAGATAGAGAGGGAGGAGAGAGAGGGGGAGAGAGAGAGAGAGAGAGAGAGAGAGAGAGAGGGAGGGAGGAAGAGAGAGAGAGGGAGAGAGAGGAGAGAGAGAGAGAGGGAGAGAGAGGGAAGGGAGGAGGAGAGAGACAGACGAGACAGAGAGAGGAGGGGGGTAAGGGGATAAGGAGAGAAGGGGGGGAGATCGAGAGAAGAGAGAGAATGGGGAGAGAGGGAGGAGAGGGAAGGAGAGAGAGTGGGGAAGAAACAGAGAAACAGAACACACAAAGATGTAATAAGGAATGGGGGAGAGAGACAGACAGACAGACAGACGCATAATGAGACTTATACAAGGGGGGGGGGGGGGTGGGTGGGGAAGAGACAGAGAAACATGTTTACACATACATTTGAAACACACTCTATACATACAGTGATACACAGCTCACTCATGACACCTTCTGCCCAATGATTAAATTAAATGCTCGAAGAATTCAGGAAAAAACCCAAAAATTAATGTGAAAAATCATTTAAAACGCAAACCTCAGAAAAAGCCAGTCAAAAACTCTAGCTACGAAACATTTGGGAGAAAAAAATTATAAAGAAAAAAAAAGCAAAAAATGCGAAATTAAAAAAGCTACACTATACACTCACAAAAGAAAACAAAGCCTCCAATGGCCTTGAAAATTAAAACATATGGACAACAACTGCTATGCAAAATAAGCAACAAATAAAAAAAAGAAAACACACACACTCACACACTGTACACAACACACACAGTACACATACATACTCTACACATACACACACTGTACACATACACACACACAGTACACATACTGTACACATACACACACGCACACACAACACACACAATACACAAACACACACACACACTGTACACACACACACACAAAGCAGGAAGGGGAAGAAAAGCACCCCCCAAAAATCAAAAACCACACACACATACACACACACAAATGAATTAAAAAATCCCCACGAAACCAAAAAATCAACCAAGGATAGAAAACAATACAAGCACCAAAAAAACACCCCAACAACAACAAAATCCACACCCAAAAAAAATCCACACACACACACACATACACAAATGACTAAGGATGCAACCAAAAACACAAAAATAAACAAATAAATAAAATCCACCCACAAAACCAAAACAAAACCAACAAAAAGCTAAGGAACCAACACACACACAAAGCAGACAACAACGACAACAAACCACCATGCCCATCCCCCCACCCACTCCCCCACCACCACACCACCACCCCCACACAAAAAAAGCCATACCACCTCCACCCCACACCACCCCCCTCACCACACCACAACCAGCCATCTCTCCTCTCCCACACACACAAAAAAAAACCCTGCTCAAGCCCTCCCTCACCAGCCAACCAGCCAGCCAGCCAACCAGCCAGGCAACCAGGCCAGGAAAACCAGCAGTCAGGTCATGCCTGCACAAGATGCTCTTGGTCCGACCCGGGCGTGCTGAGACGAAGGTATGGCTGCGTTGTGGTAGCCGAACTCAGGCTCCCGGTGGACTCGAACCCAGCCGTGCCGCCACTAGGCTCCTCGCTCCGCGCTCCTCCAGCCATCATCATCATCGTCGTCGTCATCGAGGAGGAAGAAGAAGAGGAGGAGGAGACGAGAGAGACGGGTCGGCGAGAGGAGTCCTGGTGAGGGTGGTGAGGGTGGTGGTTGGGGTGGTGTTGGGGGTGGAGGTGGGTGTGCTCGTTGCCGAAAGACCCGGACCATTCCATGGACTCGTGGTAGGAGATGTAGGTCGGAAGGCACCAACTGTCTCGTGTGGCTACTGGCTGGTACCTCCCCTTTGCCCCCCCTTCCTTCTTCCCCCTCGCCGTGGTTGTCGTGGAGGAGGAGGAGGAGGAGGTGGGTGGTGGAGGAGGTGGGGGGGAGGGGAGGGGGGTCGCGGAAGCGGGAGGAGGAGGAGGAGAGTGGGGGGAGGGGGCGGGGGTAGGTGCGGGCGTTGACCAGATACTTACTTGCGTCTTCTTCTTCCAGCGAGGCCTGGATCACCGAGACAGCCACGCCCAGTCCCACCAACTGAACGAAACAACAAACCAACAATAAAACAACAAAATAACAAACAAAAATATATCGTGGCTGTTGTCATTTCATAACTTAACCTCCCCCCCCCCCCACACACCCACCCTCCCCCAACAAACAAAAATATATCGCGACTGTTAGCATTTCATAACTAACCCCACCTCCCCCCACAAACAAAAATATCATGACTGTTATCATTTCATAACTACCCCCCCCCCCCCACCCTCCCTCCCATTTCATAAGTACCCCCACCACCCCCCGACACCCTCCCCCAAAAAACAAAAAATATCAGGACTGTTATCATTTCATAACTAACACCCCCCACCCTCCCTCAACAAACAAAAATATCATGACTGTTTTCATTTCATAACTAACCCCCACCCCCCTCCCCCAACAAACAAAAATATCACGACTGTTATCATTTCATAACTAACCCCCCACCCCCCCACACACCCTCCCTCCCTCCCCCAACAAACAAAAATATCATGACTGTTAGCATTTAATAACCCCCCCCCCCCCCCCCCCAACAACAAAAATATCACGACTGTTATCATTTAATAACTAACCCCCCCCCCCCCCCCCCCCCCCCCCCCAACAAACAATCACGGCTGTTATAATTTCATAACTAACCCCCACACACACACCCCCTCCCCCAACAAACAAAAAATATCATGACTTATCATTTCATAACTACCCCCACACCCTCCCCCAACAAACAAAAATATCACGACTGTTAGCATTTCATCACCAAGCCCCACACTCCCTTACCCAACAAACAAAAATATCACGACTTATCATTTCATAACTACCCCCACCCCCACCCCCAACAAACAAAAATATCATGACTGTTATCATTTCATAACTAACACCACCCCCCCACACCCTCCCCCAACAAACAAAAAATATCACGACTGTTATATTTCATAACCCCCACACACACACCCTCCCCCAACAAACAAACATATCACGACTGTTATCATTTCATAACTACCCCCCCCAAGCTCCCCACCCTCCCTCCCCCAACAAACAAAAATATCATGACTGATGTCATTTCATAACTAACCCCACCCTCCCTCCCCCAACAAACAAAAATATCATGACTGATATCATTTCATAACTACCCCCCCCCCCCCACACCCTCCCCCAACAAACAAAAAATATCACGACTGTTACCATTTCATAACTAACCCCCCCACCCCCCACCCCCACACCCTCCCTCCCCCAACAACAAAAATATCATGACTGTTATCATTTCATAACTACCCCAACCCCCCCACCTCCCCCAACAACAAAAAATATCACGACTGTTATTTCATAACTACCCCCACCCTCCCTCCCCCAACAAACAAAAATATATCACGACTGTTATCATTTCATAACTACCCCCACCCTCCCTCCCCCAACAAACAAAAAATATCACGACTATAAACATTTCATAACTAACCCCCCCTCCCCCCCCTCCCACCTCCACACCCTCCCCCAACAACAAAATATCATGACTTATCATTTCATAACTAACACACCCCCCCCCTTAACAAACAAAAATATCATGACTGTTATCATTTCATAACTACCCTCACCCCCCCCCCCCCCCCACATCCTCCCTCCCCCAACAAAAATATCACGACAGTTATCATTTCATAACTACCCCCCCCCCACCCCCCCCCCCACCCACACACCCTCCCACAACAACAAAAAATATCACGACTGTTATCATTTCATAACTACCCCCCCCCCCCCCCCCCCCTCCCACCCACACACTCTCCCACAACAACAAAAATATCATGACTTATCATTTCATAACTACCCCCCCCCCCCTCCCCCCCAACAAACAAAAATATCACAACCATTTCATAACTACCCCCACCCCCCCCACCCCCAACAAACAAAAAATATCGCGACTGTTATCATTTCATAACTACCCCCACCCCCACCCCCCAACAAACAAAAATATCACGACTGTTAGCATTTCATAACTAACCCCCCCCCCCCCCCACACACACACACACACACACCCTCCCCTAACAAACAAAAATATCACGACTTATCATTTCATAACTACCCCCACCCCCTCCCCCAACAAACAAAAAATATCACGACTGTTATTTCATAACTAACCCCCCCCCCACACACACCCTCCCCCAACAAACAAAAATATCACGATTATTATCATTTCATAACCACTACCCCACCCCCACCCCCCTCCCCACCCCCTCCCTCCCCCACCCCCTCCCCTCCCCCACCCTCCCCCACCCAAAATTATTTTCCTCTGAAGTCGGAATATGGCTGCCTGTATGGTGAGGTTACTACGCTTGGGGTTCTCATCTCATCATCTCATCTCATCTGCTCCCATAACCCCCTCCGGGGTCGTAGGGGCACTGCAGTGACGAACGTTGCACCAGCTGGCTCCATTTGCGGCGGTTGTGTGCAAGCGCCTGGGTTGTGGAGAGAGAAGCTCTTCCCTGTCCATTCAGTGATGTTGTCTTCTGCCCATTTCTTCCTCTGTCTGCCTCGCCTTCTCTTCCCCTGCACTGTTCCTTTCAGTGTGGTCTTGGAGAGCCCATCTGATCTAGTCACATGCCCGTTAACCATCTGAGCTTCCTTTTCTTGACTGTGGTGGTCAGCAGGTTTTCGTAGTGCTTTACTTGTTGGGTGATGACGGTTTGTAGGACTTCTTCGTTGTTGGTGGTGTGGTCCGTGTATGAAATGCCAAAGGTTGGGGGTTTCACAAGCACACAAATAATAATAATAATAATAATAATGTATGGAATTTATATAGCGCTGAATCTTGTAAAGCAACAAATCAAAGCGCTCAGATTTTTTTTTTTTTTTTATAAACATTTTTTTATGTGCACATACACACACACAAAGAAGAAGTGCGGGACGGGATAGCTCAGTGGTCGGAGCACTCGCTTTCCCCCAGCCAAGTTAAGCAGCGTCGAGCGTGGTTACCAGTTGGATGGGTGACCGTTTGCGCTGCCTTGGCTTCAGGACAGTTCCCCCAGTTTACCCAGCTGTAAATGGGTACCTGCCCTCTTTAGGGTCAGGGAAGGTAAAGCAGCGAGGGAGAGGAGATGGGCGCCACTGCCCTCAATATGCTGGCCCTAGAGAAGTGAGGTCTCTGACGCCTCGCTCCCCTACGACCTTATAGGTTATGGGACTCCTTACCTTACCTTACCTTACACACACACACACAGAGAAAAGCCACACAACAACAAAAAACCACCCCACCAAAGACTCACGGCTAACAAAACTTGCACAGCCGCGTGGATGACCTCCACATACTAGTACTGCTGAATACACCCTTCCACGTACTGTTCCGGTAAACCTTGGAGCGTTCGCAGCTGTCAGTGTCCCCCACTTTCAGCTACTCTCAGCTGCTATCCATCCCATCCCAGCTGGTGCTAATTATTACAGCAGAAACTGACTGCATTTGGACTTGGTAAAAAGGAAGGGGTGGGCTAATTTTAGCACAGGGCCCTTGACTGACTTATGCTGGATATGTAATGCTGTGGGAGCTGAGGAATGAAAAGAACAATAAAAAAAAAAATATTTATGAAAAATGTCCATAAGTAAAGGTAAAGGTAAAGGTGTGTTCCCATAACCTATGTGGTCGTAGGGGAGTGAAGCGTCACAGACCTCAACTTCTCAAGGAGCCAGGACATTGAGGGCAGCGGCGCCCATCTCCTCCTCTCCCTCGCTGCTTTACCTTCCCTGACCCGGGCAAGGTACCCATTGACAGCTGGGTGAACTGGGGGAGGGACTGTACTGAAGCCAAACGGGTCACCCATCCAAGCGGTAACCACGCTCGACGCTGCTTAACCTTAGCTTGGGGGAAAGAAAGCGAGTGAGTGCTCTGACCACTGAGCTGTTATCCCGTCCCCCATCATTTCCACATGTACACCCACACAAGAAACAGAGACCAAGACTCACGGCTAACAACACTTGCACGGCCGCGTGGATGACCTCCACGTAGTAGTACTGCAGGATACACACACCCCACACACCACACCCCACACACAAATACACACCACACACAGGAGAAAACCCAACACCAACAACAAAAAACCAACACCACCACACAAAGACTCACGGCTAACAACACTTGCACGGCCGCGTGGATGACCTCCACGTAGTAGTACTGCAGGATACACCCTTCCACGTACTCTTCCGGAGGAATAGGCCGGCCAGCGTCGGGGGGCGTGGAGGAGGAGGAGGAGGAGGAGGAGGAGAGCCAGCTGGTGTTGGTGATGTTGCAGCCAATGCCATGCTCCAGCCACCACGACTTGCTCTCCGTGCCGATGGTCAGGATGTAGCGGTTTCGGTTCTGGGTGGGTACGTACATACGTACATGCGTGAGTGCGGTAAGTGAGTGAGTGCGTGAGTGAGTGCGGAGGAGGAGGAGGAAGAGGAAGGAAAGGGGAGGAGTTCATTTTTTTTCGAGGGCCCGGATGATGACGATGATGATGGGGGTGAAGTTGTTGGGTGGGAGGTGGGGGGGGGTGGGGGTGGGGGTGGGGGGGGGGGGGGGTAGGTGAGCGGGGTTGGGGGTGGGGGGGGGGGGAGGGGGGTTTGTGGTGGTGGGTGGGTTGAAGTTGGGGGGGGGTGGGGATGGGGATGGGGGGAAAGGGAAAAGGGTAGGTGGGGGGGGTGGGGTGGTGGGTGTGGGATGGGGGGAGGTAATGGGTGGTGTGGGGGGCGTGGGTGGTATGGGGGGTGACGTGTGTGTTAGTGTTGTGTTTGGTGGGGATGGGGTGGGTGTGTTTTGTCTGTGTGTGTGTGGGTGGGGGTGGGGGGGGGGGGGTGTGTGTGTAGTATGTATGTTTCTCTGTGTGTGGGGGCGTCCCAACACGTGATTGTATTGTGTGAGTGCATGGGTGTGAGTGCGTGCATTTGGTGTATATGTGTGTGTTTTTTTGGTGGTTGGTGGGTGGGTGGGTGTGTGTGTGAGTGTATGTTTTTTGTGTGTGTGTTTTGGGGGTGTGTGGGGGGGGGGGGGGGGGGGGGGTTGGGGGGGGGGGGTATGGTGGGGTGGTGGTGCATTTGGAGAGTGAGTGGTGTGGCATGCATGTATGCTAATATAATGTATAATGGGGTACATTTTAAATATCTACACTAATTACACATGCGGAAAACTGGCAAACTTAAATTTAACAATTTTACATTTTTTCCAAAAATAACTTGAATTAAACTTAAATTGCAATTTACAATTCAAATCACATGCATGATTCAGTGCACACAAAAAAAATAATTTCACATATATAATTTTCACTTCCCCAAATATGTTTAAATTTGGGCTGAAAACAATAATTTTTTTAAAAATTAAACAGTAAAAGATTCCATTAGTGCAGGGTTATAAAAAAATTGTCAATATTTGTTCAACACTGTGCTCTTAAACAGGATTGTTCCTTCCCTCACACAAACACTTTCTTTTACATTAATGTACATGTGTACAGCGCATGTACTGTACACAGCTAGATCTACATACAGAATACAACCCATTGCGTACAGTACACAGAAGCACTTATTTATAAATCAAGACATAAAATGAATTCTCTCTCTCTCTCCCTCCCTTCTTCCTCTCTGTCTCTCTCTCTCCCTCTCTGATCTCTCTCTCTCTCTCCCCCATCTGTCCCTCTCTCTGTCTCTATCTCTGTCTGTCTCAGTGTCTGTCTGTCTGTCTCCCATCTCCCTCTCTCTCCACACACACACACACCAAAGTCTTTTACGGAAAAAAGTATGTTATTTATTCACCACTAGGAAAAGAAACGCGCATGTGTGCGCACACACACAGACACACACACAGTGGTTAGAACACTGCGCTCGCAATCTGACAACCCAGGTTCGATTCCCATCCTCGGGGATATTTTCCCCTGGAGTTAACATCAGTGCAGACTCCACTCTCCCCAAAAGTCCTTCGGATGAGACTATATACCGAGATCCCATGTGTGAACGCACGCAGAACATCTTGCGCACACATTAAATCCTGTTCCACTTCTCGTAAGAGTAGGCCATTGTGTGCCGGTGGAGAACATACAACAAAATTTACAAAACCGCATACACACTGGGACTAGATGTAAAACAGCACACACATGCTTATTCCATTATCCTCGATATAAAAGAATTAAATAAAATTAAAAAAAATAAAACACACAACAACACCACACACACAACACCACACACACACACACCACACACACACACACAAAACAACACACACATACACACACACGCACACACACACACACACACACACACGTGACTTACCCTATTCAATATACCAACTTCCAGATACAGGCAGATAACAAAGATGTTCCATCCAAGCCACAGTAAGCTCCATATTGCATACTGGGGACATACAATAACAATATCAATGATATTATCATCATTATGATCACAGTCATCATCACCATCATACCACCACCACTATCACCATAATTGTCATCATTATGAATGCAAAACTATACAG
Source organism: Rapana venosa (assembly GCA_028751875.1). NCBI lineage: Eukaryota > Metazoa > Mollusca > Gastropoda > Neogastropoda > Muricidae > Rapana > Rapana venosa. The sequence goes on along the minus strand of CM054168.1, from coordinate 1,818,171 downwards.
TATACAGCATGTACAGCCATTGCATACTAAAACAACTGTGGAAATTCTTCATCGTCATTAAAAACGCACTATCACTCAGTATCAGTATTACTATTAGCATTACCAGTACCTTCATCATCATATCTACTTCTATTTTAATATTTACGATTATATCTCAAACAAGCACTCACTCATGAAACACACATTACACACACACACATTTGTGTATACATACCCATACCCACACAAATGCATTTTAAATAAATATAAGTATACACACCCACAGACTGTATCAATGTACACACAAACACACTCTCTCTCTCTCTCAATGATCACACACACACACACACACACATCATCACACACACACATCATCCCACACTACACCACCCCACCCAACCCCACCATACCACACACACCCTCCCACACACACACACACACACTACACTACACTACACTATACACACATACACTACACACACACACACTACACACACTACACTATACACACCCACACCCACACATCCCCCCACCCCACACAACACCATACCACACACCCACCCCAGAAACACACACACACACACTACACACACACACCACACTACACACACACACTACACAACACTATACACACAGAGTACACTACACACACACTACACTATACACACCCACACCATCCCCCACCCCACACAACACCATACCACACACCCACCCCAGAAACACACCCCACCCCAGAAACACACACACTACACACACACAACCACACTACACACACACTACACTACATCACACTACACTACACTATACACACACACACACTACACACACACTACACTATACACACACGCCATACACACTACACCACACACACACAAACACACACTACACTACACCACACTACACTACACTACAAACACACATACACACCTACATCCACACCATCCCCCACCCCACACAACACCATACCACACCCTCCCACACACACACACACACACACCACACTACACTACACACACACACACCACACTACACACACACACACACCACACTACACTATACACACACTATACACCACACACTACACACACACACCACACTACACTACACACACCACACTACACTATAACACACCCACACCATCCCCCCACCACACACAACACCATACCACACACACACACACTATACACACACTACACTCCACACCACACTACACCACACACATACACACACACCCACCATCCCCCCACCTCACACAACACCATACCACACACCCACCCCAGAAACACACACACACACACACCACACTACACTACACACACACACCACACTACACACACACACACATTACATCCCCCCCCCACACACACACACTCCACACACACTCCACACACACACACACTCCACACACACACACACACTACACACACACTCCACACACACACTACACACACACACACTCCACACACACACACAACACTACACACACACTCCACACACACACTACACACACACTCCACACACTCCACACACTACACACACACACCACACTACACACACACACATTACATCCCCCCCCACACACACACACACTACACACACATTCCACACACACACACACTCCACACACACACACACTACACTCCACACACACACACTACACACACACTACACACACACTCCACACACACTCCACACAACACACACACACACACACACACCACACTACCCCCCCCCACACACACACACACACACTACACACACACCACACACACCACACACACACACACTACACTACACACACACACACACACTGACCACGACAACGAAAGAGCGATAGTGCTGGCAGGCCCCAAACAGGCCCAGGATAACAGCAATGATCTGGAAGAAGTTTCCAATGATGGGCGCCCACATGTACCCCAGAAAATCAAACACCTGCCGCTCCACTGTGGATAGCTGTCAAGTGCGAACACATTTTTGGAACAGTTAGGTAGTGAGTCAGTCACTGCAGGGAAAGAATGTTTTAAAAAAATATATATATATCATGGACTAAAAGATGAACCCTAGAATATGCTGCCACACAGTCAATGATTTAATAATAATATAGCGTTATTATCTTGCAGAGACAAATCAAAGCGCTTTGCATTCTCATCTCAATTCTTACAGTCATGCAACCAGTAACAATTAATAGTTCCAACAAGTCCAAATGTGCACGCACGCACACACACACACACACACACACACAAAGGTCATACATCCTGGCAGGGCGATAGAATCTCGGCTGATTTCTGTAACAAATAGTCATAAATATTCGTTTTCATATCTTAATTTTATCACCCAGTAATATACATAGGCCTACAACATGAACATTGATTAAATATACATGTATGTATGTGATTCTGAATTAAAAAGGATGCGCAAGCAAACATCCCTAGTAAAGAATTAGATATTTCCAATCATATCCAAATATCTATAAAATTAGAGATGTTTATTAATTATTTACATCACAATACCTCTTCATACTCAAAAATCAACTGCATTGAATAAAACACCTTTTTTTGAAAGACAAATTTTATCAATTTATGACAACTTTGATGTATTTTTTTCAGGGATAATAGTTTCATAAAACATGGGGGAGGGGGGGGGACTAAAAGGCTTACAGAGCATGCCAAAATATAGTGAATTAGATTAAATCAAAACGAAAAGACCAATAACATCAAAATGTGTGAATCACTGAATGGAGATGGGATGAACATATTCCTGCTATTACTGAAAGTAACACTATAGTACTCTGTAACCCTTGGAAATAGATTATCAGTCAAGCAATCAATCAAGCAATTTGCATTTGTTTGTGTGTGTGTGTGTGTGTTAGTTCTTCAGTCTAACGTCCTTCCACTAAAAAGTGATATCAGACGGTTAAAGTGTGTGTGTGTTGTGTGTGTGTGTGTGTGTGTGTGTGTGTGTGCATGTGTGTGTGAGTGTGTATGAGAATGTGTATACATCCATACATGTATTGTGTGCATGTATGAGTGTGTGTATGTGCATGTATGAGTGTGTATGTGCATGTATCATTGTATGAGTGTGTGTGTATGTGTGTGTGTGTGTGTGAGTTTGTGTGTGTGAATGAGTGTGAGTATATGAGCAAAACTGTGGGCATGTGTGGGCGTGTGTGAGTGTGTGTGTGTGTGTGTGTGTGTGTATGAAAACTATGTCACTATGTAATATACATCGTATGTGAAGAAAATTTGGAATTGCCACTGCCAATAAGTGAATAACTAAGAATTTTTTGCCCAGATCATACATTAAATGTATATTTGGGCAAATTGATGCCACCAAACTTATGTCTTCACTTCAAATTTAAATCCTGATCACACTGAAGTTCTCGACTCCGTCAGGCCTACATATTACGCCTTTAAAAAAAAATGCCGAATCTGCATTCCTTTAGCATTCATTCTGACAAGTTGTTGACAAGATGTCTCTAACAACTGGGGGTGGGAGGGGGGGGGGGGGGGGGGGGGGGGAGGGGGGGGTGGGGGGGGGGGGGGGGGGGGGGAGGGGGGAGGAGACAAAAAGTCCAAAGGGAAACAAAATTAGAAGAGCATGATCGCAATAAACGCCAACATGATGTTTTGCAATGATTAAACTCAAAACATCCCACGTTGTCAACAATCTAGTAATGAACGGAAGCACGATTGTTAATGTTACTAAGCAAAATGGCCTCTCAAAAGCGATCGTACGATTTTTGACACCATTTGAAAACAAATCGATTTTAAACTCACCAACTGGAATGTAAAGACAGCCACCAGGGCTGTCTTTATCGTTCGTGTGAGATATTTTCCAGACATCTTGGTTTTCTTCACATTTCAGCAGTTATTGATCGCTGCCGTTGCATCACCGAAGATCGAAAGCTATCGTAATGGAAGAGACTGGTGATGTGTTTTCTTGTTGACATCGCCCACGTGAACAAAGAACTATGCGCACACAAATATAGTGCACAGTTCTCTTTTTTAAAACAAGCTTAACATTACATAAAAGTTGATAAGATCAGAAAAATGAAAATGACATAAGGTATTAGACTCTATTTATTTTCATAAAAATTGCAATTTTTTATTTCCGTTCTTTGTCTGTCGTTCCATGTATTTATATCTTATGTTAATAAGGTCAAATGAGGTCAAATCGTGTCACCGGCGTGCGGGTTAAAGGGGGTAATGAAGCTAAAATTATGTGCTCACATTAAATATGGCCAATGTTTTCATTTTCTTTTGTTCTTACATTTTATTTTTTCTTTCATTTTTAAGCAAAACATGTGATATACAAAAGATAAACATCGTGTGAACAAATCATTCATGTATTTGCTATATAAAGCTGCACTGAATGTGGTATATGTGACGAAATCAAATAAATATGTTTTGCCTTTTGTTTTTCTTTCCCTTTAAAAAAAAAATGCTATCATCATTATTCAGATGGGATGGCTTGAGCAATTACATTGCTCATTCAATACACAACCTGGAGTTGTTGTTGTTGGTGTTTAAAAAAAAAAAAGATTTTGACTTTGAAGATCTCACAATGAGACCCATCACAAGCTTTTTTTTCTTCTCCTGTACATGCATTAAACACTTGAACAGACTTCATTTTTCAAGGGGTTGTAACAATAGTGCTGAAATCATCATACAGGAAACAATGTGTGTGTGTGTGTGTGTGTGTATGCGTGTTTCTGTGTTCTTTTATTTCGAGGATAATGGAATAAGCAGTCATGTGCTTTTTTTTACATCAGCCCCAGTGTATGCTGTTTTGTAAATGTTGTCATCCATTCCCACTGGCACACAATGGCCTACTCTTCCAAAATGTGTGTGGGTGCGTTTGTTTTATTTGTTGGAGTTTGTTGTGTTTTTTTGTTTTTGTTGTTGTTGGTTTTGTTTTTGGGTGGGTTTTTCTTGGGGGGGGGGGGGGGGGGGGGGGGGGGAAGTAAAGGGCTTATTCTGTTGTTTGGTTTTGTGAGGTTTTTTATTTAGCTTTTTGGTGTTATTTTGCTTTCCTTGGAGGTGTAGTGTTTTTATTTTGGGGAAAGGAAACATGGATAAAGGTTGAGAGGGGGTGGTTTTATGCTGGTAAAGGAAGATAATTCAAATACCTGAATGGACAAATATGGTCATGTCCCTTTATAAAAATAATGTCATTGTTGTCATTACTGTTTAATATGCTATCACAGCCTAGGTTTGGGGTTGTTTTTTTTTTATCTCTCCTGCTGTTATATGTCAAACAGGCTTGTTCCAGTAAATTTTGGTTGTATGCACAAACAGAAATGGCTAAGCTTGAATGATACCCAAATTTTCAGCGTTTCTTGCTGGAAGTAAATTTTTTGTACAAACACACACATGCATCCATGCACACACACACACACACACACACACAACACATAACACACACACACTCATTAAATTTTGACACAGAAATGTCAAGATTCAAAGTATAAATCTTTAATGCTGCAAAAGGAGCGATTTATGAACATATCAATATACATTAACAATGATAGCAAATATTAAATGTAATAAAAATAATTGCTTTGAAAAATATAACAAGATATTGGCTTTTTGCAATGATAACCAAAGCCATATCCCAAATATTTATTAAGAAACAAATTTGTTCAGCACTTCCATATCAAACTTCTTTATACACAGATCTTCAGTATCACTATACATTAATAACACAACAATAATAATAATAATACATAACAATGTTTGAAAGAAATGTTTTGAAACATGTATGAGAAGAAATAAGAGAAAATTTTTGTATTTGTTAACCCCTCCCCAAAATATACTTTAGCGATAATCTCTGAGTCATAAGCTTCAATGTCAATATCAATAAGTAATGATATATGTATCAAAAACTTCTATCACATTGTTTAAAGTTTACATGAGATTTTAAGCAAGTTGATTCCTATAACACACACACACATACACGCATGTATGCATGCACTCGCCCCCCCCCCCCCCCCCCCCCAAAACACACACACACACAACAACGCACACACAAAAAGGGTGGAAGGGAATACAAAAAATATATAAGTGTGTGTGTGTGTGTGTGTGTGTGTGTGTGTGTGTGTGTGTGTGTGTGTGTGAGTGTGAATGTGAGGATTGAGTGGGGGTGGAGGATTTTTCTGCATCATGGAAAAAAAATATGCACATAAAACTACAAAAGTGAGTTTCTATACCTCTAAAGGTGTAAACTGTCATTCGTCAAATCCATTTTTTTCTTGGTTTTTTTAACACCTCCCCCCAAAAAACAACAACAAATCCAAAAAAAAACCTGAACAAACCAGCAAGTTTCTCTTTACAAAATATCACATTCATGATTTCCTTGAATGCAAAGCGCTTCAATTTGTCTTTGCGAGATATAGCGCTGTATAAATTCCATGTATTGTTATTTATTATTATTATCATTATTATTATTATCTCCTGAACTCTGTCCATCTCCATGACATCACATTTCTATCTACATGACATCTCCACAACTCTGTCCATCTCCATAACTCTATCCATCTACACGACATCTCCACAACTCTATCCATCTACATGACACCTCCACAACTCTGGCCATCTCCATGACATCTCCGTCCATCTACATGACATCTCCACAATTCTGTCCATCTGCACGACATCTCCGTAACTCTTATCTACATAGCTATCTCCACAACTCTGTCCCATCCCCATACTATCTCCACAACTCTGTCCATCTCCATGACATCTCCGCAATTCTCTCCATCTCCATGACATCTCCACAACTTTGTCCATCTCCATGACATCTCCACAATTCTGTCTATCTGCATGCCATCTCCATAACTCTTATCTACATAGCTATCTCCACAACTCTGTCCCATCCCCATACTATCTCCACAACTCTGTCCCATCTTCATACTATCTCCACAACTCTGTCCCATCTTCATACTATCTCCACAACTCTGTCCCATCTCCATACTATCTCCACAACTCTTTCCATCTCTATCTGCATGACATCTCCATAACTCTTATCTACATAGCTATCTCCACAACTCTGTCCCATCTCCATGACTATCTCCCTAACTCTGTCCCTCCCCATGACATCTTCACAACTCTGTCCATCTGCATGACATCTCCACAACTCTGTCCCATCTCCATACTATCTCCACAACTGTCCCATTGCCATGACATCTCCACAATTCTGTCCATCTGGATGACATCTCCACAACTCTGTCCCATCTCCACACTATTCTCCGCAACTCTGTCCATCTCCATTACATCTCCGTAACCCTAACCCCTTACCCTAACCTAACCCTAACCCAACCCTAAACCTAACCGTAACGGAACCCTAACCCTATCTCCATGATATCTCCATAACTCTATCTACATAGCTATCTCCACAACTCTGTCCCATTGCCATGATCTGCACAACGGTCATAGCATCTCCACAACACCGTCCATCTCTGTCGATATACTGTATACAGTAGTTTATAGTACTTAGTTTATATTATGTTTGTTTTTGGTAGTTGTTGCCCCTGACGGAAGTAGAGGGCGTGAGAGCTGTCAAGATGGCGTATGTATCAGCATCTCAATGATAAACCTGTCTCCCCTCACGAATCGCCTGCATGTGGTTTATGCAGTGAGCAAGAGTTATCAACATAATCTCTACGCTACCTCCACAACTTTTGTCCATCTCCATAGCTATCTCCAATCATCTTCATCAAAAGAAAACTCCCAATTTTTTTTTTTAAACCAGCAATCAACGGACTGTATGATAAGGTCAACACTGAATTTCTATCAAAACCACATTTCTGTACTCTGAAAAATTAAGAAAAAGTGCTACAAAATTGAAATTTACAACAACAACAAAAAAGTGAAATTCTGCACACACGCACACACACACACACACACAACACACACACACAAATTCATGAGAAAAAAAAATCTTTCAACCTAAATTTTATCAAAAAATCAACATCGCACTAAAAAGTTTTTAAAAAAATAAACCCAAACAAACTCTGAACAACGTGCACACACAAATTGAATTTCTACTAAAAATACAAGGTCCCACTCAAAATTTCCTTTTCTTAATCAGAAAAAGATGCTATCAAAAATACTATTTCACACACATAAAATATTCCAAAAAAAGTGCTATAATGAAAGTCATGACAGATTCAAATCCTGAGACGCATTATTCAAGATTCAATTTGCTGAAACAGGCTTCTGAGTGATTTTGGATCAGTCAGCTTTTCGGAGAAGAATGTCGCTGCATTGGTAAAACATCGCTGGAGCTTTAGGATTGTTGGTGACGTAGCGAGTCTGCAAGAAGATGAAAGAATAGAAAGATGATTATGCGTACATCACGGTTTGCTGGTGCGATAACGCGAACAATGCTATTGCCATGACCAGTACTCAATACTACATTTCTATGACACTTCTGTTAAGAATTATTATTATAAGGACAACCATAATGATCCAACTTTCATGCCCCTCCCCCCTTCCACCAATATGCCCCCCCTCCCCCCCCCCCCCCCCCCCCCCCCCCCCCCCCCCCCCGAAAAATTCCAAACAACAATCTCTAAAAATATTTTTGTTTTAATAATAAAAACTGCAATTTTCTTTTACTTTCTTTTTTCTTTTTCTTCTTTTTAAAAAACAAAACAAAATCACATACAACACTTTGCAAAACAGAAATTATTAAGAAAAAAAAACACTAAAAATATGGCAAACTTTAACATTTAATATGCACAGACTCTGTGAAGTTATCTACCTTTAAAAGAGAAATGTCTTCTTTGATAACTTTCACCTATCTTCATAATTTTGAAATATCAATATTTTCTGAAAAAGGAAATAACAAAAGGAAATATGCCTGAAATACCCCCCATCCCCTTGCAAAAAACAACAACCCAAAAACCACCACCATCAACAACAAAAACCAGCAAACAAACCAAAAACAAACAAAAACCGTTGAAAAAGCATGGCATTTTGAAAATGACTAGTGAAACGATATTGATGATTACATAGACTGACCAGTCAGTAAGTCATATGATATATATCCACCTGCATATGCACACACACACACACATACAACACATACTCATCAATGCACACATGCATTGACAGTGATTCAGACATACACACATAGTTATTTGCATGAAAACACACACACACACACACACACACACTTTGACTGACACATACCTTCAATACAAGCTTTTGTTACACACACACACATGCATCTCTATTATAATTATCTTTTGTCTTAATTGACTTAATTTGCTTGTTTGATAGTTATTGTGTGAATATATTATATTTAAAAAGCGCTATTTGAAGAGTATGAGCGCATATAAGCACACGTTTGCTGGGTGGCGGAGGAGAGGAGGGATGTCATTGCAGGCAATAATTATTGTCAGTAATGACGCAACGAATGCCTAGTATTTTCTAACGTTCTGTTCCTGTACCTTTTTATTATCTAAAGTATGAACGTGAAAGAATGGATGATATAGTAGGTGAGTAATTTGTTTGTCTTGACGTTTTACGATTTTTTTTTTTTAATTCTTAAAACTTTCTTTATTTAAGTGTGTGTGTGTACGCGTGCATGCACGCGCGCAGGTGTGTATGTATATGTGAGTAATTTGTATTTTCCAATGTATCATCTTATCGATTTTCCTCTTTTTACTGGTTCAATTTATTGGTAAAGGTTGCAATAAAGTAGTATTTCAGTATAATAATTAAGAAATTTGTTCTTAGATACATGGCTTGATGAAAAAAAAATGCATTGCTTATTCAATGTACCATCTGGAAATAAAAATTTGACTTGACTTGACTTGACATGACATGCACACACACACACACACATACACAAGCACACACACACACACGCACACACACAAGCACATACCTGGATCACCAACGGCAAAGGTCTGGAAAAAAACAAAAACAAAACAAAATCAAATTATCACTTTCATCTGTTATTCATACCTACAACACCCCTAACCACCCCACCCCACCCCACCCCCCTCCCACCCATCATCAAAGATTTTTTTTAAATGCATGACAATCAACGTGAAAAACACTTCAGACACAACGAAAGAGAAAAACCAAAGCAACAAACACTGGGTATGTAGGGGCAGGGGAAAAAGAGAGAAAATATTAACAGCAGCAACACAGCACTTCATCAGCCAGACGGCCCATTTCACTTCACTTCACTTCACTTCCTTCCTTTACTTCCCCAAGAAGTCTTCGGGAGACTTGTTTTGAGCTGTTCAGGAGGTATGTCTTCAGTAGTTGTTGTTGTGTGTTAATATTAACAGAAACAACACAGCACTTCATAAGCCAGATGGCCCATTTCACTTCATTTCACTTCACTTCCTTCCTTCACTTCCCCAACAAGTCTTCGGGAGACTTGTTTTGAGCTGTTCAGGAGGTATATGTCTTCAGTAGTTGTTGTGTGGTGTTGTGTGTTCCTCAGCTTTACACCCTGGGGGTCACCCAGAAACATGCACTCTTTGACTCGCTCATCCATCCCACCTGGGAATCACCACCGTGAGATAGGAAGTACACTGGATGAGAAGTTTGGATGATGGTGGCACACACGTGCGTATGTGCGTGCGTGTGTGCGCACACACACACACACAGTGACACTCACTCACTCACACACACATTCACTCTCACACACATTTAAACTCACACACACTCACTCTCACATTCACTCACTCACACACACATTCACTCTCCGCATACACATGGGAACTGGATGTAAAAAAGCATGTGAGTGCTTATTCCATTATCCTCGATATAAAAAAAACGCTTTGATTTGTTGCTTGACAAGATTCAGCGCTATATAAATTCCATTCCATACACACACACATTCACTCTCACACACACATTTAAACTCAAACACACACACTCTCTCTCACGTTCACTCACTTACACACACACACACACTCTCACACACACATTTAAACTCACACCACACACTTACTCTCACTCACTCTCACACATTCACACTTACTCTCACTCACTCTCACACGCACATTTAAACTCACATACACTCACTCTCACATTCACTCACTCACACACACACACACTCACTCTCACACACACATTTAAACTCACACGCACACTCACATTCACTCACTCACACACACACATTCACTCTCTCTCTCACACACACACACACACATTTAAACTCGCACACACACTCTCTCACTCTCACATTCACTCACTCACACACACACATTCACTCTCACACACACATTTAAACTCTCTCTCACACACACACACAAACACTCACTCTCACATTCACTCACTCACACACACACACATTCACTCTCACACACACATTAAAACTTGCACACACTCTCACATTCACTCACTCACACACACATTCACTCACTCACACACATTTAAACTCACACACACACTCGCTCACTGACTCACTCTTACATTCACTCACTCACTCACACAGTGACACACATTCACTCTCACACACACATTTAAACTCACACGCACACACTCACTCTCACAAACACACACTCTCACACACACTCTCACATTCACTCACACACACACATTCACTCTCACACACACATTCACTCTCACACACACACACATGTAAACTCACACACACTCACATTCACTCACTCTCACACACACATTCACTCTCACACACACATTTAAACTCTCCTCACACACACACTCTCACATTCACTCACTCACTCACACATTCACTCACTCACACACACATTTAAACTCACACACACTCACTCATTCTCACATTCACTCACACACACATTTTAACTCTCACACACACACTCTCACACATTCACTCACACACTGACACACAACCATTAAAAGAATACCACTCACACAGGCAAAACTGTGGGCATCTCATTTTGAATAGGGTTGACTGACAATGACAATTGTGAAGGTCCCCCCCCCCCCCCCCACTCTTTTAAGAGGTGGGGGGGGGGGGGGGGGGGGGGCGGGGGTGTGTGTAAAGCTGAGCACCCACCTATTTATTTTACGAGAGAATGAGTGTGAATGGTTTTCTTAATGTAGATATAATCAGTGTTTAGATACTTTAACGGTGGACTTGGAAGGTTTTATACATGACTTTTTTTTTTAAAAAAGAGTAACAGCATTTTTAGTGAGAAGCCCTTTTTTTTTCATATCGAGGATAATGGAATAAGCGCTCATGTGCTTATTTTTTACATCCAGTCCCTGTGTCTATGCGGTTTTATACATTCTGTCACCCGTTCCCACCGGCACACAATGGCCTGCTCTTAATAAAAGCGGAACAGGATTTAACATGTGGGCAAGAAGATGTTCTGCGTGCGTTTGCACATGGGGCATCCTCGGTTTATAGTCTCATCCGAAGGACTTTTGGGGAGAGTGGAGTCTGCACTGATAGAGGAAAATATCCCCTTGAGCGGGAATCAAACCCGGGGTCGTCAGATTGCGAGCGCAACGTTCTAACCACTAGGCTATCCCGTACCCCCCCCCCACCTTATGGCATGCCTAAAGGGACATAAGTCCTCCTTTTATTCCCAGTTTTCTTTTATCCCTTTGACCTCCCTTATTTTTTGCTAGTCTTCCTATACACTACGTGTAGAAAGACTTTAAACAAAACAAAACAGACAGAAAGACAGACAGACAGACAGGCAGGCAAAGCCTGCGACTCACTTGTCGCCCAGGGCAACGTCGGGGAGGGTGATGGTGGCGGTGTACAAGGTCAAGGACGGAACATTGGAATCGGCAATCCTGTACAGCTCTGTGAAAGTGCTCCCCTCGCTCTTCGCCATCGCTACCGTCCAGTACCCCTGGAAAAGAACCATTTTTCTTCTTTTTGTTTGTTCCGGGTTTTTTTTTTCCCCGTTCCTCAGCTCGAGGATTGCGAGTGCTTGGAAGAAATGGAAAGAATTGGCAAGTCTGCTCGTAAAAATCAGAAAAATCCCACTGGAGAGAGAGACGATGTCTGATATATTATACAAGGCCTGCATCAGACCTGTTCTCCTGTATGGCTCGGAGACATGGGTTTGCACAAAAACCGTCGAACGTTTGTTGAAGAGCTGTGTGAAAACCTGAATGCTACGCTACATGACAAAAGATCAAATGGGAAGACAGGATCACGAATGAAGAAGTATGGAGAATGTGCAAAGTTGGATGATCTGAAGTCTGTAGCTAGTAGCAATAGACTGCGCTGGTTTTGGGCACGTTCAACCGAAAGCAGACCACCACGTCATAAAAAGAGCAATGAACTTCGTAGAGGATGGAAAGAGACCAAAGGGAAGACCTAGCAAACCTGGGCTGCCTGTATTGCAGATGATCTTAAGAGAAAGGGGGCATAAATAAGGAGGAAACTCAAAACAGAGAGAGATGGAGAAGGCTCATCAATGTCAAAACCTCCCCTGGGAGAAACATGACAAAAAAGGAAGAAGAAGAAGAAGCTAGAGCTCCAAAGTTTACCATGGTAAGATTTAGCGTACGCGACCATTTTTGCCCACCATGAAGTTATGTCTGTCAGCAGAAATCCAGGAAAGCTGGACATCAACATCAACGCACCCAGCTGAAACAGACCAAAGAATTTAAATACCTTGGCAGCCTCTTCACTGAAGATGGAAAATTGGACCGAGAGATAGAAACAAGATGCCAGAAAGCGAACGCAGTCAGTTACCAACTCGCCCCCCTTCTAAAACATTCCAGCAACCCAATGAGCACCAAGGCAAAACTCATCAACGCCATGTTCATTCCAACACTCACATACCAGTGTCAGACATGGGCCCTAACAAAAGCCTTAGAGAGAAAATTGGTCACATGTGAAATGCGCTGCCTGAGAAAAGCTGTCAACAAGACCAGACGCGACAAGATCAAGAATGAGGTGATCAGAGACATGGTTGGACTAACACCAATTCTCCACCATATCGAACAACAAAGGATCAGGTGGTTTGGTCACCTCACTAGAATGCCGCCCAACCAACCAGCCCTACGGGCATACACCACCAAACACAATGGCTGGAAAGCCAGAGGTAGACCAAGGAGACGATGGAGCGACTCCGTGGCTGACACCCTGCAGCCCATGACCTGTCACTACATCAAGCCTCCCGCCTTGCTGCAGACAGACGTCTGTGTCTCCCCGCGACGCCAAAAGGCACCAGCGGCAGATGAAAGAAGAAGAAGAAGATGAAGATAGCCACATTCCGACTTCTGGGAATGTAAGCTGTGTATGTTTACGTCTCCGTAACCCACGTCACACGAACATCCATCCGGACTGGCCAAGACTTGTCCTACTACAGGGAACAAACAGTACAAGGAGGGAGACGAAGAAGAGGAGGCAGACAGAGAAAACGATGGGAAGACAACATCAGAGAGTGGAGGACTGGTGGTAGCCTTGAGTGGAACGATTTGCTACGTAAAGTAGAGGAGTGGAGGAAGCTGGATGCAAAATCTTCAGGCACCCCCCCATGGTCCAGGTGGGATAGGTGAAGAAGGGGAAGGAACCCACTGAACACCGACATGAATTACACAATCTTTAAACATGCATATTTAATCTTCTGCATGTGTGTATATATAGCGCTTCGATTTGTTGTTTTACAGATTGAGCGCTATATAATTCCATATTTTTATTATATTACGATATTATGGTATAGCATTGCTTTTCCCAGATCAAGTTAATAGATGATGTATTACCAGTTATGTGACTTTGCATTTTATAATTATTATTATTAATTACTTAGGTGGGGAAGGAATGCAAGGGGTAGGAGATCGCCCTTGTAATTAGCCCAGGAAGTGAGGTTTAAAAAAACTCCTCCCACCCTTAAATTAGTAGGACTCCTCCGAGATTTGAACCTATGAATTTTCATTTGATTCATATACTGAAGCAAATTAACATGCACTCGCAATTAGAGTCCGGCAAAAGGTAAAAATCCTCCATTAACACCAACAATTAACCACACCAGACCCATGAAAAAGGAAGGAAGGTGGCAAAAAGATTTTAAGACTCGCCTGCCAACAAGTAAACCGTGAGGTTCTGGGTTCGATTCCCCAGCCTCCTCGCCCCTTTCTTCCCAGTTTGACCCCCCCAAAAAATCAAACTGAATGTCAAAGTCCTTCGGATGAGACTATAAAAGCGCTTTGATTTGTTGCTTTACAAGATTCAGCGCTATATAAATTCCATACCTTATTATTATTATTATTATTATTAAACCGAGGCCCCGTGTTCGAACGCATGCAGAACATCTTGCGCACACACGTTAAATCCTGTTCCGCTTTTCGGAAGAGTAGGCCATTGTGAGCCGGTGGGAACGGATGACAAAATTTACAAAACCGCATACACACGGGGACTGGATGTAAAAAAAAAAAGCGCATGAGTGTTTATTCCATTATCCTCGATATAAAAGAATAAATTAAGGTTAAGGTTAAGGAGTCCCATAACCTATAAGGTTGTAGGGGAGCGAGGCGTCAGAGACCTCACTTCTCTAGGGCCAGCATATTGACGGCGGCGCCCATCTCCTCTCCCTCGTTGCTTTACCTTCCCTGACCCTAAAGAGGGCATGTACCCATTTACAGCTGGGTGAACTGGGGGAACTGTACTGAAGCCAAGGCGCGCAAACGGTCACCCATCCAAGTGGCAAACATGCTCGACGCTGCTTAACTTGGCTGGGGGAAAGCGAGTGCTCCGGCCACTGAGCTATTCCGTCCCCTTAAAAGAATAAATAAATTTTTTTTAAAGCAACAAAACAACCCCCCCCCCCCCCCCCAAAACAAACAACAACAAAAAACCCCCATCCAACCCACCCACATCTATGGCTTCCATATAATTATATATAATTAGCACTTACGGGGTTAGCAGCATCAAAATGGTTCAGATTCTTCTGAAACACCACCGTGAAGTTGGATCCTGCCCTGTTGAGCACACAAAAAAGAGAACACACGCGCATGAGGCACGCATGATGCGCGAACACATTGTGAACACATAGGTACATCACTCGCAGCGTGCACAAAATCCAGCATTTATTTATTTTATTTTATTCTTTTATATCAAGGATAGTGGAATCAGCACTTATGTGGGTTTTTTATTACATCCAGTCCCCGTGTCTATGCGGATTTGTGAATTCTGTCATCTTGTTCCCACCGGCACACGATGGCCAACTCTTACGAAAAGCGGAACAGGATTTAACATGTGCGCAAGATGTTCTGCGTGCGTTCACACACACGGGACCTCGGTTTATCGTCTCATCCGAAGGCCTTTTGGGGAGAGTGGAGTCAGCACTGATGTTAACTCCAGAGGAAAAGATCCCCTTGAACGGGAATTGAACCCTGGTCGTCAGATTGCGAGCGCAATGTTCTGACCACTAGGCTATCCCGTCCCCCTTAATAAATAAAACAACCAGCATAACTCAGTCAAGGGTCCAGGGCCCAGTGCTAAAATTGTCGCACCCCTTCCTTTTACCTAGTTCAAGTGTGGTCAGTTCCTGCTGTTATTATTATTATTATTATTATTATAATATATGGGTTTTACATAAAGCTGAATCTTTTTTAAAAAAACCCAAATCGAAGCACTTGCACTCAAATCATTTACACGCATGCAACTCTCCCTAAACATAATGAACAACAGATTTCAAATCCATGCGCGCGCACGCACATACGCACGCACACACATTCGCGAACACACTTAGGAGGTGAAGGATGCTGTTGAAAATTAGGGACAGATATGAGGGGAAAGTCTCGGGTAGGAAATAAGTGTGTTTTGAGGCTGAATTTGAAGGTATCAAATGAGGGCTTTTGGCGAAGTGAAAGAGGGAGGTCATTCCAGGTGGATGGACCAGAAACAGAGAAAGAGCAATGGCCAACAGTGGTTTGTTTGAAAGCACAAAGTATCTGTGGCTGAATGAAGGGAACAGGATGGAGTGTACAGGTGAAGACAGTTACAAAGATAAGAAGGTGCAGATTTGTGGAGACATGAAACAGAGGGTACTGATCTTATACTTCAGTCTTTGTGAGACAGGCAGCCAGTGAAGAGATCGCAGAAGAGGAGTGATGTGTTCAGATTTTTCTTTCTTAGGACCAGTCAAGCTGCACAGTTTTGTATGCGTTGAAGAGAGTGGATAGATGATGCTGGTAGGCCAACCAAAAGAGAATTACAGTAGTCTAAACGTGAAAGAATGAGAGACGTGACAAGCTTGGAAGTTGCATCAGTGGACAGATACTTGCGAATCGCAATTATCATCATAATCATCATCATTATTATTATTATTATTATTATTGTTATTATTATTATCATTAGCATCATCATCATTATTATTGTTATTATTATTATTATCATCATTTTTTTATTTTTATTATTTTTGTTATTATTATTATTAGCATCATCATCATTTTTTATTATTATTGTTATATTAAAAGCCCCAGCTGGCTGGCCTGGAAAGGAGCAATAACAAATGAGAGGAGCTGAAGTGGGGGGGGGGGGGAGGGAGGGGGGGGGGGATGGAGGGGGTAAAATGACAGCTGTGTGCATTCATGCATGCATGCTTGCTTGCACATGATGTGAGCCTGTACATGTTATGTATACCAATATATTTTTTTAAAAACGTATTTTAAAAACTATTCTGATGTGTTTTTATTGTTTTTACTACCCAGTAAACTTAAATGGTATGGGCATGTCACAAGATCCAAAGGTCTTGCAAAGACAGTTTTACAAGGCACTGTCCAAGGAGGAAGAAGAAGAGGCAGACCAAGGAAGAGCTGGGAGGATAACATCAGCGAATGGACAGGCCTAGAACTCAACAAAACCCTGAGAAAGGCAGAACAGAGAGAGGAATGGAGGGAACTGGTTGTTGAGTCTTTGAGGGTGCCCCCACGGTCGTCAGACTACGGGACAGATAGATAGATAGATAAGACTATCCAGTAGTACAAACTGGAAAGCTTCAGAAAAAAAGAAGAAAATATATCACAATGATGAGGTAACTTACAGAAAGAGTTTGATAATTACTTGATCATGTCATAGGATTACAGAAAGTCACACACACACACACACACACACACACACACATATACATACACACATACATACATACACATACATACATACATACATACATACATACATACATACATGCATACATACATACAAGAGAGAGAGAGAGAGAGAGAGAGAGAGAGAGAGAGAGAGAGAGAGAGAGAGAGAGAGAGAGAGAGAGAGAGAGAGCTTTTCATGATCATAACAACAAAACCATTTCAGAATTATATCAATATGATATAACATAACCATACCCTTTCAAAAATGCATCACAACCATACCATTTCCTAATTTATATATATATAATATATATATAATATATATATTATATATATATATAATATATAATATATATATATAATTATGCTCTAGCTATACAATTTTATTTTATATTATATCCTACTCATACCACTGACAGTGACCACTGTCTATAATCCTATTTCTATAATCAGTATGATAAATTATACCCTTGCCATGCCATTTCTCAAATCATTATATCCCAGTCACACAAAGGTGTCCTAAATTGATAAATTTATAATCCTATTTCAATAAATCGGTGGATCGGTGGTCTAGAGGTAACGCGCCTGTCTAGAATGCGAAAAGTCCGGGTCGGGTGTGTGCGTGGTTCGTATCCCGTTTGGGCCCGAAACTTTTCCCCATCCATTAGACCATGAGTGGTGGTCTGGGCGCTAGTCTTTCGGATGAGACGATAAACCGAGGTCCCGTGTGTTACACAATATTTTCAGCGCACGTAAAAGAACCCACGGCAACAAGGGAGTTGTCCCTGGCAAAATTCTTAGGAAAAAGCCACTCTGATAGGGAAACAAATACAGTTGCAGACAAAAAAGAAACCAAAAAGAAAAAAAAAAGAAAAAAAAAGGGTGGCGCTGCTCTTGTGGCGACGCGCTCTCCCCGGGGAGAGCAGCCCGAATTTCACGCAGAGAAATCTTGTGACTTAAAGTGGTATAAAAATAAATTTAAAAATAATAAAAAAATAAATATTACTGCCGTAACCATGCCACTTTCATAAATCATTATAAAATATTTATATCCTACTCACACCAGTGTCCTATACTTAATTTCTGTAATTATATACCCTAGCTATGCCATTTCATAAAATTATATCATATTCACGCCATGGACAGCATTCTATATCATCATAATTTATTTATAATGATGATTATGCCTTAGCCATACAGTTTTCATAATTAATTATATATATTCTACTCACACCAGAGACAGTGTCCTATAATTCTATGTCTATAATTATTATAATTTATTTATAATGATGATTATGCCCTAGCCATACAATTTTCATAATTAATTATATATCTCCTACTCACACCAGAGACAGTGTCCTATAATTCTATGTCTATAATTATTATAATTTATTTATAATGATTATGCCCTAGCCATACAATTTTCATAATTAATAATTATATCTCCTACTCACACCAGAGACAGTGTCCTATTTCTATAATTATTATAATCTATTCATAATTATGATTATGCCCTAACCATACAAGTTTCATAATTACATCACCTACTCACACCACAGTGTCCTATAATTCTATGTCTATAATTATTATAAATTATTTATAATGATGATTATGCCCTAGCCATACAATTTTCATAATTAATAATTATATCTCCTACTCACACCACAGACAGTGTCCTATTTCTATAATTATTATAATTTATTTATAATGATGATTATGCCCTAGCCATACAATTTTCATAATTAATTATATCACCTACTCACACCAGAGACAGTGTCCTATTTCTATAATTATTATAATTTATTTATAATGATGATTATGCCCTAGCCATACAATTTTCATAATTATATCTCCTATTCACACCAGAGACAGTGTCCTATATTTCTATATTATAATTTATTTATAATGATGATTATGCCCTAGCCATAACAATTTTCATAATTATATCACCTACTCACATCAGATACAGTGTCCTATTTCTATATTATAATTTATTTATAATGGTGATTATGCCCAAGCCATACAATGTTCATAATTATTAATTATATATCCTACTCACACCAGTGACAGTGTCCTATTTCTATATTATAATCTATTCATAATGATGGTTATGCCCTAGCAATACAATTTTCATAATTAATTATATCACCTACTCACACCAGAGACAGTGTCCTATTTCTATAATTATCACAATTTATTTATAATGATGATTATGCCCTAGCCCTACAATTTTCATAATTAATAATTATATCACCTAGTCACACCAGAGACAGTGTCCTATTTCTATAATTATTATATTTATAATGATGATTATGCCCTAGCCCTATAATTTTCATAATTAATTATATATATCCCCTACTCACACCACAGACAGTGTCCTATTTCTATAATTATTATAATTTATAATGATGATTATGCCCTAGCCATACACTTTTCATAATTAATTATCTATATCACCTACTCACACCAGAGACAGTGTCCTATTTCTATAATTATTATAATTTATTCATAATGATGATTATGCCCTAGCCATACAATTTTCATAATCAATTATATATCCTACTCACACTACAGAGAGTGTCCTATTTTTATAATTATCATAATTTATTTATAATGATGATTATGCCCTAGCCATACAATTTTCATAAATAATTATATCACCTACTCACACCAGTGACAGTCGGCTGGTGGATGGAGTGGTGCCTCCACATGGTCCCTTCAGCAAGATACAGCTGTCACTCCCTGCACACAAGCATGCATGCACGCACACACATGCATGCACACACACGTACGTATGCACACATGCACACACACACCACACACACACAAAGTCACTCATACACACATGTAGTCACTCACACACACACAAAGTCACACACAAATTCACTCACACAACACAAAGTCACACACACACACACATACTATATTTGTAAAATACAACAACCAATACTGCAATAGTCATGTTATTTTTTATTGTGGACATTTAAAAGCATTTTTACCCGCTGTACCAAGTTTGTCACTGGATCAGATTTTGTCTGAACCATTGTTACTGTTGGACATTGTGTTAGGATTGATAAGAAGTCTGATAATTCAGTTTTTGTAGTATGTTAAAGTTAGTTTTTATTAAGTACTGTTATCTGACACTTTTCTGTTACTGTTTGCGTTCTCTTGTTTATATTACTTTTTTCCGTCTAAAATCACTAAATGTGAATAGACGCTACACAGAAGATATCATACACACACACATATTCATCCCATGCAGTTCACACTTTTATCATCCAAATAAATCAGTCAATACATTGGAATCGATGAAGTTTAAACCACAACACTTAATTTTTTTAAAATCAAAATAAAAGAATAAAAGAATTACCAGAAATGAGGCCTTGACCTTCATTATTCATCAGCCATTAAAAGAATCAAAATAAAAGAATAAAATAAATAAAATAATTACCAGAAATGAGGCCCTGACCTTCACTATTTATCAGCCATTAAAGTAGAACATGGGTGCAATTCTAGTTTAAATTTTTTTTTAAAGGTAAACATTTGAATTTTCTGACAGTATCATTGTATGTAAAAATTAGATGTGTACTCAAAGACCTTAACTGCATAGCATATTCCATGAAAACATAGGTTAATTTTTGTCATTCCTTGCCAATTAAAAAGAGTTTTTGATGATAAACAGATAAAGGGTCTGGCAGGCCATACTGAATTGAAGATAATAGATTTGGTGACCATATTTAACTATTTGCAAGGCAATCAAGACAAATAATGAAAATATGCTTTTTGGGTTTTTTTGTTTTTGTTTTGTTTGCCTGTTGTTGTTGTTGTTTTGTTGTTGTTGTTTTTTGGGGGGTAGGTTTTACCTATGATGCTTTACTAAACTGTGACAACACTATCAAAATATAAAACCTTTTCAGAACTTAGAACTTAAAGGACATGTTTTCTTTCTTTCTAGGCTTAGTGTAAGTGTGCAAGTCTTTTGTAACTGAACTTATGAATAATGATCTTGTGCATGATCTTATGAATAATGACACTGATAGTAGGGCCTTCAAACAGCTCCAAAAGAAGTGAGTGGACAGTTCAATCTGTTCAGTTCAATCTGCAATGCTAATTGAAGTTGTCACGCAAAAAAAATCCAACGCCTACCCAGTTTCTGCTATGAATTTCTGCAAAATTACATAAGGTTTGTGTCTGAAACTCATCTCTAAAAGAAAACAGATGATTTCTTTCAAATATTCTGGTAAATGATGTAAACACTGGACCTGAGCAATAATACTGACCTTTAGCCGTGAACTGAATGATTTGACAGTAACCAAAGCAAGGGAAACTACTCTGAGTCAGTCACCTACTGTTATCTAACACCATGTTTTTAATTATTATTATTAATGACAGCAAATAGATTAAATCGCAATGAAATTTTGTTTTACAAACATCGATAAGACAATAAGCAACAGTATATTACGACTCTGCGTTCACAATGAAATAAACGAAAGCCGAAACTCTTTTTGTATCAAACATGAACACAAGCTAGCAGACGAAAAGTTCAGCTTTGGTCAACGCATTGGTCTTGGCTCACCTGGCTTGTTAATGTTTTTCAAAGGAGTTCGTTGCGGAGGACTCAGCATGCACAGATGTGCAGTGCAGATGTATACGCTGCAAAAAAGAACGATGATTTTCGCAAGCATGGTTGAAGTTTGCAAATAACTTTCTTCGAAGAAGAGAACGTTTGCGTTGTAGCGCCTTAATCTTCCTTCTTCCGCCGAGAGGTCTCGTGGTTGGCTACATAAGTTCACCCAATGTCTTGTGACTACATTTCATGTGACGGGTCAAATGTATGGCAAACGTTTGGCGACAAAACTTTAAGAAATAACAAACAAACAAAAAGTCGGGTGGAGGTTAGAGGGGAGGGGGGGGGGGGGGGGTAGAGTGGAGTGGAGCATAGTAGTAAATGTGGTGTGGTGCAATTTGATAAGTGTAAGGTAAAACAGTCTATATACTGCACTGTGCTTGTAGTGTAGTGTGGTGTGGTGTAGTGTAGTGTTGTAAGAATGCTACAAATGACTACTTGAATAAGCAGTGCATTGCTTTTTTGTCATCAAGTCATGCATCTAGGGACAAAGACAACGTTGCCAATGATATCTAACTACAACATCATTGCAACAACCAATAAGAATACAATAGACTTACTACTACTACTACTACTAATAATAATAATAAAGCAACACACACACACGTGATTAGTGATTAGTGCGTGTGTATGTACACTTTTTATTTAATAGTCTGAATTTATTAGTGCGTGTGTATATACACGTTTTGTTTAATAGTCTGAATCTCTCTCTCATCTCTCTCTCTCTCTCTCTCCTCTCTCTCTCTCTCTCTCTCTCTCTCTCTCTCTCTCTCTCTCTCTCTACATGTCCCAAAGAGTATACCAACTTTCTAAAATCAAGCACTTTCTTGACTTTCATTCAAGGAAACTATTTCTTCCAATCTTATATACAATCCTCAATAGACTTTGCTTCTACCCTGTGGGATTCTGCTAGTGCAAACACTATTGAAACCGTTACTGAGTCTGTACAAGCGTGCTCTCAAACTGGTCCCTTTTAAAAAAGACAAGCTTATTAGAAGCTGACTATACTCAATTAAATATTCTCCCCTTACACCAACGACTAAAATATAACAAAGGAGTTTAGATGTTCAAGATCATGACAGAACCGTTCCATCATACTTACAAGACAAATTCCCCTAAACCAATCCAGAAATACTAATAAAGCCCAGTGTCCCTATTCCGAGAATAGACTTATTCAAATCTAGTCTACTTTACTCAGGCCCTATGCTGTGGAACTCCCTTCCAGATTCAGTTAAACAACATCAATCAATAACAATCTACAAAACTCAATTATCAACTCACTTGATACATCAAAAATAACAAACCACAGTCCATAGCCTTAAAAACAAAGTTGTATATCCTCCCTTACCTATCTGCCCTTTCCATCTTACCTATCTGCCCTTCCCTTTCCCTTCACCTGTCTGTATGTCAGACTGTTGTCCTCTCTCTCTCTCTCTCTCTCTCAAATTTAGCAAAGTGTAAGCTTTTAAATTTTTTTAAAATTTTTTTTTTAACTACACTATAGTTATAAGAAATATATCTATCATAACAACAATATGTGTTAATCTGTACGAGTATAATGAAAAAGAGTGTTGACAGTGGTATATGTGCTGTTTTTAGAATGTATTCAGTATTTTTTTTTATGTCCTTCTTGTTTGTTTTTTTACAAACAAAAGCATTAAATCTTAACACACACAACAAACACACACACAAACACTCACACACACACACACACCACCCCCTCTCTCTCCCACTCTCTCTCATTCCCCCCCCCCCCCCCCCCCCCCCCCCCCCATCTCTCTCTCTTACTCACAATGTATAGATGTTCTTTTTATGACTTTAGTTGATTTTTTTCTCCTTATTGTAAGAGGGGTATTGATATTGGGCTTATTCTTTTCATGGCGTTCAATTTTACAGTATATTTTGAAAGAATATTTATGGTGATCCTGTGCTGTCTTTAAATTATATATTTAGTATTATCCTTGAAACACACACACACCCTGTGCTCAATTTTATGATCTATAAGTTCTCTCTCTCTCCCCTCTCTCTCTCCTCTTCCTCTCTCCCCTCCCCTCTCTCTCTCTCTCTCTCTCTCTATCCCCTCTCTCGCTCTCTCTCTCTCTCTCTCTCTCTCTCTCTGTTGTTATTGCTGTAGTTTTTTACTTGTTTTTTGTTGTTGATTTGTTTGAGTTTTTTGTTTGTTTGTTTTTTTGTTTTGGTGTGTGTGTGTTTGTGTGTGTGTGGTGTGTGTGTGTGTGTGTGTATGTGGAGGGGGGAACATGTTGGGTTTAAACCTCAATGACTGTATAGGTTTAGATTTCTTCTTTGTTTTGTTTCTTGTTTTTATTGTGTGATGTTGGTTAATTAAATTTTTTTCATTATCATGACATATAATTTGAAACGAATATAATCCTAAAATGAGTGTTGATGGATCGTATACTGTTTTGGGAATTATATATTGGAAAATTATCTCTGAAATGCACACACACACTCTCTCTGTTTCTCTTCTCTTTCTCACCTTTTATCGTCTCGCTTATCCCGATGAAGGATTCATATTTTATAAATTTCATTACTTTATTGGACTTGCCTCTGTACATAAGTTTTAATGATGCCCTATTTCAATATCTTATAGTTATGTGTAAAAGTATAAAGTACCATTGACATGTGTAGATGTTTACTTTATGACTTATTAAGTTTGGTTGTGTTATTTTTCTTGGCTCTGTTGTTGTTCTTGGTGTTGTTGTTTGTCTGTTTTTTCTCTTTTTTATCTCTTCTGTTGGTTTGGTTTTTCCTTCTCTTTGTTTGTTGTTTGTTTTGGTTAGGGGTTTTTTGGGGGGTGGGGGGTGGGTATTTTAGGGTTTTCTTTTATTTGCTTGCTTTTTCGGGGGGGGGGGGGGGGGGGGGGTGGTTGTTTGTTTGGGGGGGGGGGGAGCTGTTTTGAAAAGGGTTATTTCCCCTTGTTTTTATTGTGAGACTGTATAAGTATTGGGTTATTATTATTAAGATGTATCCCTAACGGGCGGGGACTGGATGTAAAAAAGCACATATGTGCTTATTCATTATCCTCGAAATAAAAGAATTTGTCATTGTCATTGTCTTGTCTCTCTCTCTCTCTCTCTCTCTCTCTCTCTCTCTCTCTCTCTCTCTCTCTCTCTCTCTCTCTCTCTCTCCTTCTCCTTCTTCTTCGTTTTCTTCTTCTTCTTTTTCTTCTCCTTTTTCTTCTTCTTTTTCTTCTTTCACAGTGTATTATTTTCATGTGCAGTAAATAATACAGTACCAACGTCACCCAGCAAACAACTGCACATGCAG
This sequence comes from Rapana venosa, assembly GCA_028751875.1. NCBI lineage: Eukaryota > Metazoa > Mollusca > Gastropoda > Neogastropoda > Muricidae > Rapana > Rapana venosa. The sequence continues at coordinate 1,792,266 of CM054168.1, read as the reverse complement.
ATGGAGGGGGGGGAGGGGGGGGGGGACGCGGAGCAAAATTGGGATACCCCAAGCTGAAAGAAATAAGCCAACTTATTAGCCAGTGATTTAGAGAGAGAGAGAGAGAGAGAGAGAGAGGAGAGAGAGAGAGAGAGAGAGAGAGAGAGAGAGAGAGAGAGAGAATGACAATGACAAATACTTTATTTCGAGGATAATGAATAAGCACCCATGTGCTTTTTTACATCCAGTCCCCGCCCTTAGGTATATAATAATAAAATAAAATAAACCAATACCAATACACTCACATTGTAAACGAAAAAAAACCCTCACACACAAACGCAAAAACCTTCGAAAGAGAGACAGACAGAGAGAGAGAGAGACAGACAGAGAGAAACAGAGCAGTAACAAGAGAGAAAAAAATAACGCTAATGCGCCATGATGCACTTGGATATGAACTCTGCTCCCCCACAGAGGGTGTTGAACTGTGTTGGCAAGCCCCATCATGTTCCATTATTTTCTGATTTGGCGAGGACTGACACAAGATCGTTCCACCTGAGACTACAGGTAACTTGTTGTGTAAGCTGATTTAATAATAATAATAATGTATGGAATTTTGTAAAGCAACAAATCAAAGCGCTCAGATGACATTTAAATTCGTGTGTATGGGTTTTTTAAAATTCTGTCAGCTGCTCCCACGGGCATACAATGGCCCACCCCTTCAAACAGCGGAACAGGACCCAACGTGTGCGCAAGATGCTCTGCATGCGCTCGCACACGGGGCCTCGGTTTATAGTCTCATCCGAAGGACTTTGACATTCAGTTCGATTTTTTTGTCAAACTGGGAAGAAAGGGCGAGGCTGGGAATCGAACCCAGAGCCTCACGGTTTACTTGTTGGCTTGTTGGCTTCTTGATTTGTTATTCATGATCATGTTTGAAATGATGATAATGGAATTGATAAAAACCCCTTTTTTAACGTGTAAACAGGATGTTGTGCATGTTAAATCAGACAAGGGGACCTCCAGAACCCCCCCCCCAAAAAAAAAAAACCACCCAAAAAGCAACCCCCCCCCCCCCCAATAAAAACAACACAAACAAACCCACAACAACAACAACAAACAAACACAAAAACAACCCCACCAGCAACCCCCAAACAAACAAAAACCACCCAACAAACAAAAGTGGTGGTGCTATTCATAACTTGTCCAAATATTAATTTTTGTGTGTGTGCGTAAATTTACTATAGTACTATACTCCGCCATACGTTATAATCTGGCGACGGTTTTGTTGTTGTTGTTAGTTTGTTCCTTAGCTAGTGCTTGAGCCTCTCCAGTGGTGAGATTTTTGCGTATGTGACCGTTTTTGCCTCCACATAGGGAGCAGAGTGACACAAGATGTTGCCTACTTTCAGTATACAAGTAGCGCCAAGGCCCACGAAGCAAACAGAATTGCGGCAGCTGAGCAACGCATGCAAACAGGAAAGATAGAGCCTCCAAGTCTCCAAAAGCGGCCACTATACCCTGTCCATCCTGCTCAAGAACTTTTCACGCGCAGATTGGCCAAATAAGTCATCTTTTTACACCCACAGAAATGGACCCTCCCAATCCCAGGATGAATAGATGGTCATCATCGATCCCGATGGACGAAGAAGAAGAAGAAGCTGTTTGATGGTACAGTCCCTAAATCGGATAGTTATGCTGGGACTGTAACAGAACCAATCGATTAACCATCTCCTTTACCAGTAGCCTAAACAAGGACTGCTCCCTTTGACAACCGGAAGAATTGCGAACTCCCTTTCTTTCAATGCAAATGGCGGCTTGGTTACCGAGTGTATGTTATTTCACTTTCAAGTTTTATCATGTGTGGGCCCAGCTTTATTTAGAGGCTTTTAGGGTCATTCAGTTATGTTTTAGTGAAAACTATGCCCAGTGAACAGTATGGGCCTTCAAAGCCTAATTAGCGCAAATTTTGTGGAAATAGGTACTCAAAAGAGGCAGAGGAATGAGGAGGGAACATCGAATGACTAAACTGAAACTAGTGAAAGTGAAACCCAGTACAGAAAGTTAGGTTTGGTACAAGTGAAACACCACTCGATTAGAACAAAAACTAAAGAACCATTACTTGTACAAACTTATCTTAGATTCAGATTGCATAGGTGAACACCTTCTCTGGAAAAACTCCCAACCCCACTTAACAGTGAATCCGAATGTGGGTCCCAGAATCTGTAAACTTAGATTATATAGTTTAAGAATGTATACATTCCTCACTTCGTCTTTAGACTTCTGGAGTAGCCTGAATGACCAGGAACTTTTTTTCCCATAGCAGGAGCCCAGCATAAAATGAAAAAACAGTAGGTAAAATTATTTACATGCATGTACACACACACACACACACACACACACACACACACACACACTTTAAACACATCAATGCACGCACGTGCTGCATACTGGCATACAACGCACACACGACTTGTACATAGACACATGCAGTAGAATACACAACACAATAATCACTGATTAATAAAGTACTAACCAACCTAACAATTTTTTTTGTTCACAGGAATGCACAAGACAGAGGATATACACTGATAGTGATGCACTCCCTTCGCTCGCTTCAGCCTCTTAACCCACATCTGGAATCTAGAAAGCAGAAAAGCTGGGATTCATCTCACTACTCGCCTCTACACCTTGAGCTACAAAGTTGAGGCAGAAGTGACGAAAACAGACATAGCCCCACAGTTTCAACATTTCCCACAGAATCGTCTTGACCAAAGGCAAAGCCCTGTCTGGTGTCTTGCAGGCCTTCCAATTCAACAGAAATACTGACCTGAACCGACCTCTACTCCTGCAGTGAATCCGGCCTCCCATTGCAGTGCAGTGTGCTTGGCAATGAGACCGACTCCCTGGCGAAGGAAAGCATGAAGCGAGGCAGGTGGTTAGGTCTACCAGTTGTTCTTGAAGCCAAGACTGTTGTCGTCAAGGCCTAACACTAACAGCAGAGCCAAGGAATAATAATAATAATGTATGGAATTTATATAGCGCTGAATCTTGTAAAGCAACAAATCAAAGCGCTCAGATGACTTTAAAAAAAATATGCGTGTGTATGCGGTTTTTTAAATATTGTCATCTGTTCCCACCGGCACACTATGGCCTACTCTTTCGAACAGTGGAACAGGATTTAACGTGTGCGCAAGATGTTCTGCATGCGTTCATACAGTAGCAAAGATCTACACACCAGGTCGGATTCCAATTACCTGCCGACGTGTGTATGAAACAAGCCACAAAGAGCAGTGGTACCCTTGCAAAGACTGGCAGCGAGACAACAGAACATACAGACATACCTACAGCCCTGCTAGCTGCAAAATATATTCCTAAGATCTCCAGACAACAGAAACATATGCTGCAATCCTGCTAGCTACATGAACCATTCCAAAGATCTCCAGACAACAGAACATACATACCTACAACCCTGCCAGCTACATGAACCATTCCAAAGATCTCCAGACAACAGAACATACATACCTACAACCCTGCCAGCTACATGAACCATTCCAAAGATCTCCAGACAACAGAACATACATACCTACAACCCTGCCAGCTACATGAACCATTCCAAAGATCTCCAGACAACAGAACATACATACCTACAACCCTGCCAGCTACATGAACCATACCGAAAGAGGATTCTTCTTCCCCGAACGCTCAGACAGCAACTATTGTTGTCTGTTATATGAGCGAAAATGCGTCACCACGCTGCCGTTAATTAAGCGCCTGACAAGTCAGGGAGGCCCAGCATCATCCGACTTCGGCACAAGAGAGAATAGTTACCTTTTAAGTTCTTTCTGGAAAAAAGGTAGGAGAATGGACCAAGAAGGCAGAAAATAGACACAAGAAGGAGGATGTGGTGACAGGAAGAAAAAGGAGCAAGGCAGAAACAAAGATAGTGATAGAAAAAGAGGAAATTTCTAGCACAGAATGTGGGGATGCTATTTATACTGATAGGCCCCCCAGGCATTCCCTCGGGGAACCGAAAGAGGGTGTAGCCCTGACCCCACCGTCCCAGTGGTCGAGCCGAGCTCTCCACGTCACCTTGGAGAACCTTCAGAACACCCCTGCCTTGATCATCATCGTCAGAGGGGACTGGGGCCATCCATCTTACAACCAACGCAGAAGCGAAACGGGAACCTCACATCATCATCATCATCATCATCATCATCATCATCAGACCCGTGACCTTGGCGGTCGTGGAGGAGGAGACACGAAAGACGATGCCGTGGTAAGCCTCCTCCTCCATCCATCTCGGTCCTCGGCTCTGCGCAGTAGTGCAGTAGTCATTCATCCTGGTCCGTTCTCTGATGTTGTCCATCCATGACTCACAGTCACTGGCAAAAACTCCGGCCAACAAGCTTCTTCAAGTTCTTGCAGCTGTGGATGCTATATACTGTGATGGGGGGGCGTGCAAGTTCCAACTATCATCTGAATTGTGAGTATGATGAAATATGGAATTTTTGCAGACCCGGATAGTGATGCGTGGTATTATCACATCGATGTGTAGTTTTAAGTAGATATACTATTTGTAGTTAACTAGCTGGCAGCAATAGTTGAGCACACACACGCACATGCACACACATGCGCGCACATACACACAGAGACACATACACTCGCGCGCGCAACACACACACACACACACATACACACACACACACACACACACACACACACACACACACACACACACACACACACACACACACACACACACCCGTTCAAGGAGATATTTTCCCCTGGAGTTAACATCAGTGCAGACTCCTCTCTCCCCAAAAGTCCTTCGGATGAGACTATAAACCGAGGCCCCGGGTGCGAACGCACGCAGAACATCTTGCGCACACGTTAAATCCTGTTCCGCTTTTCGTAAGAGTAGGCCATTGTGTGCCGGTGGGAACAGATGACAGAATTTACAAAACCGCATACATACGGGGACTGGATGTAAAAAAGCATATAAGTGCTTATTCCATTATCCTCGATATAAAAGAATAAAATAAATAAATAAAACATGCATGCGCGCGCGCGCGCACACACACACACACACACACACACACACACACACACACACACACACACACACACACACCGGTGGGAACGGGTGACAGAATTTACAAAACTGCATACACGCGGGGACTGGATGTAAAAATTAAAAAGAAGAGTAATTGTCAGTGGTTTACGAGAATGTCTTGGAGGGGACAGAACTACATCAAGGAACCAGGGAAAACAGGACTAAATTCGCCATTTGCCTCCCTTGCACTGTAAAACCTCTTTGAGATAGATGGTCGCACTGCATGAAGTATGTTCGCCATACACACAGGGAACCTGACGACAGTATACACGTTGATATCTATATATATATATATATATATAGATATATCTATAGATATATAGATATATATATATATATATCTCTCTCTCTCTCTCTCTCTCTCTCTCTCACACACACACACGAGCATAGGTGTGCACGCACATTCACAGACTCAGACAGATACACAGACGCGCGCGCGCGCGCGCACGCACGCACACATGCATGCACACATACGCACACACGCACATGTCCATACACACACACACACACACACACTGCGCACACACGCACGCGCGCGCGCGCACACACACACACACGTACACACGCACACACACACAGACACACGCGCACAGATACAGAGAGACACACACGCACACGCACGCACACACACACGTCCACGTACATACACA
>CM054168.1:1756524-1759024 GCA_028751875.1 Rapana venosa | reverse complement strand
ATACATAATTGTGTGTGTGGGTGGGTGCGTGGGTGTGTGAAATAAGTCTGTGTTCTAGTCAACTGTCTTAAAACATTGAATTCATATATTGGTGTATGGTGTGGGTGTGCGTGGGCGTGTTCGCACACACACGTACGTGCGTGTGTACGTGCTGCGTATATGCGTGCGTAAAAATAAGTTTTTATGTCTTCTAGTCAATGGGTTTAAAATTGTGTTCACAATTGATGTGTGTGCGTGCGGGCGTTTGCGTGTGTGTGCGCATGCGCGCGTGTGTGTGGTGTGTGTGTGTGTGTGTGTGTGTGTGTGTGTGTGTGTGTGTGTGTGTGTGTGTGTGTGTTCGTGACATTTTATTTGAAAACCAATATGAAATATAGCTTTTGTGTCTTTGATATATTTGATGTGTATCAATCTGCCTGTCAGTATTGTAATTGCCCTTCATGGGATGATTAAAGTGTTTTTGACTTGACTTGACTTGACTTGACTTGACATGTGTATGCAGTTTTGTAAATGTTGTCAACTGTGTGTGTGTGTGTGTGTGTGTGTGTGTGTGTGTGTGTGTGTGTGTGTGTGTGTGTGTGTAGTGTAGTGTGTGTGTGTGTGTTAAAGGGTGTGTGTGTGTTTATTTTATTTATTTATTTTTAATTTTATTTTATTCTTTCATTTCAAGGATCATGGAATAAGCATCCGTGTGCTTTTTTTTTTAAACACCCAGTCCCCGTGTGCATGCAGTGTGTGTGTGTGTGTGTGTGTGTGTGTGTGTGTGTGTGTGTGTGTGTGTGTGTGTGTGTGCGTGCGGGGGGTAAGGTGTGTGTGTGTGTGTATGTGTGAGAGTGTAGTGTGTGTGTATATGTGTTTGTTGTTGTGCGTGCCACATTTAGGACACCAATGTATATTGATGCTTGTTGATATGTGTATGTATGTATGTGTGTGTGTGTGTGTGTGCGCGCGCGCGTGCGTGGGTGTGTGTGTGTGTGTGAGTGTAGTGTGTGTGTATTATGTGTGTGTTGTGTCTGTGTGCGTTCCACATTTAGGACACCAATGTATATTGATGCTTGTTGATATGCGTATGTTGTGTGTGTGTGTGTGTGTGCGCGCTGCGCGGTACATGCGGCGTGGTGTGTGGTGTGTGTGTGTGTGGTGTGTGTTGTGCGTGTGTGTGTGTAGCAGAGGTCAATCAAACAGTCGCTGTTGGCGTGTGGAGGTTATTACCAGTTCGCTTTGTTTGAACCTGCAGTGGACATGCAACACCTTTACTAGCCACACAGGATGGTGTGCATGGAAAAAATTCTGTTGCGTCTCTCTCATGTCCTCCTAGGGTCTTTGGGACATGAGGGACTGAGTGAGTGAGTGGTGGTTGGATCGTAGTGACCAAAAACAAGTCAGTGTGTTCTCTTCGCTGCATGCAATAAACAATTTCAGACTTTATGGTTTATGTGCCATGATTAGTTTCAGTTTGTTTTCTTGGGGTGGGGTGTTGTGGTGGGGGGGGTGGGTGTGGTAGGGTGAGGTTGGAGTTGGGGGGTGGGGGGTTGAGTTGGGTGGGGTGGGGGGGGGGGTGGGGGGCGGGATTGAGGGTGGTGGTGGTGGTGGTTTCAGGCCCAAAGCTGGTTTTTGTACATGTGTAGTTTTTCCAGTTCTTAGTTTACGTCCTTCCACTAAATAGTGATATCAGAATTGTGTGTGTGGTGTGTGTGTGTGTGGTGAGTGGTGTGTGGTGTGTGCACGCGTGGGCATAGACGCGCGCACGCGTCGCAATCACGACACACAGACATTCACACTTAACACACAGAGGCGCGCGCGCGCGCGCGCACACACAAGCACAATACACACAACAACCAACATAACAGCATCAACGACGACGACAACAACGACGACGACAAACAAACAATAACAACAAAAAGCACGGATTATATATGTGTAATATTACTTACTGTAATACATACGTAAATAAATACGCAGTATAGTGCCTCCCATCCCACCCACCCCACGCGCACAAGCTGCAGCGCGCGCATACACACACACACACACCCAAACAACACACACACAACACCCCAAACACACACCCCCAACAACCAACACACAACAAACACACACACCAACAACACCACACACAATCACATAACGACACATAATAGATACTAAATCGCACATGTACAACCACCCATCTCAGCAACAACGCGACAAACAACACAACGTGCGCACACAAAACCCAATACACATAGATACGTATTACCTTCTTTTATGAATAGTACAGATAAATCGTGTTAAGCGTCTTCCTGCGCTCACACATGCAGACGAACTACACCGACACACACACATACACCACACTCACACATGCGCGCGCACGCCGCACATCACACAACATAGCCGAAGTACACACATACATATACACGCAAAAGTGTCGACACAACGACACTACGTGCGACAATGAAAACAAACAAACGCGCAACAAACACAAACCACACGCACACAAAACATGCAAGCCGCGCCGCGTACAACA
>CM054168.1:1726524-1734024 GCA_028751875.1 Rapana venosa | reverse complement strand
GAGAGAGAGAGAGAGAGATTTCACTCCTTTTAAGGTCAGCAGAAAAGGTGACAATCTGGAGCTTAGAATGTCACTTCAACATTTTTTGTTAGGAGGAGTTCTGACCATGAATACGCGCCATTCATATTTTTTTCTCTCTTTTTACCCATAACCCATGTTCTATACCTTGTTGTGCTCTGTAATCTATTTCGGAGCTTACCACCACGTTCCCCCCCCCCCTTTCTCCCTTTTCCTTCCCTCCCCCCCCCCTCCCTCCCCCCCCCCTTCCCCTACCCCCCCCCCCCCACCCCAATATGCGTCTTAAATCAAATCATTTTTTGTTGCAGGGCAAAATTCCCTCTGCTTTCCCTCACGACTAGGATAGGAATAAGACTCTAGGCTTTTTAAACCCAGTCCCCTGTGTATGGGGGTTTTTGGGAATTCGTCATCTTTCCCCCCCGCACACAACCCCACTCTTTCAAAACAACAGGAATTTAACTTCCAAGTTTCTTTTCTTTCCACCCCTCCTCTTTTTCTCCCCCCGGGACTTTTGGGGAGAGTGGAGCGAGATTTAACCCCAGGGAAAAAATCCCCCTGAAAGAAGGGAGGGGGGGGGGGGAAAGGAAAGAAAAGGATTCCTCTTTAAAAGGTGGGGGTTTTCATCGGGCTGGGGGTTCACTTTGTTGGAGGGGTCTCCCTGCCCGGGGAAAGGGGACCATGTTTTCCCTTTTTACCCAACAACATACTATGAATCCGAAAATATGTGGGTTTACCCCACGATCCTTTTTTTTTTTTCTTTCCCCTGCCCTCCCCCCCTCTCTCACCCCCCCCCCCCCCACCCCCACCCCCAAACCCAACAAAAGGGGGGGAGCAGACCTTTTGTGCCAACACCACACAACAAAAAACACCGGCTCCCCCCCCCCCCCCCCCCCCACACACCCAACACATTAAGGTCCCCGCTGCTGTAAAAAGGGGTTGTATGTTAAAGATTGGGGGTTTCCCGTGATTACTGGGGGAAATTATCTTGAAATTTCCCTTATTTCCCCTTTTTTTTCTCCATTTTTTCCCCTTTTCTTTTTTTTTTTTTTTTTTTTTTTCCTTTTTGTAATTTTTCTTTGTTAACTCTCCTCCTCCCCTTTTTCTCCCCTTTTTCTCTTTTCTCCCCTTCTTTTCCTTTTCTTTCCCTCCCTCCTTTTTTTTTTTCTTTTTCCCCTTCCCTTTCCCTCCCCCTCTCCCCCCCCCCCCCCCCCCCCTTTCCCCCCCCTTTCGCCCCCTTTTTTTTTTTAAAAAAGGGAACAAAACAACAGCTTTCCCCCCCCCCCCCCCCTTTTCCTTCGTCCCCGCTGTGTCTTGTTGTCCTTTTTTTCCCTTTCCTTCGTTTCCTTTTTTTTTTTGTTTTTTTCTGATTCTTTTTTTTTCTTTCTTTTCTGTTCCTTTCTTTTCCCTTCCCCCTTTTCTTTTCTTTTTTCCCCTTTTTCTTTTTTTTTTCCCCTTCTCCTGTCTCTCTCTTTCTCCCTTTTCTTTTCTCTTCCCTCGCTCTCTCTTTTTTCTCCCCCCCTCCTCTCCCCCCTCTCTCTCCCCCCTCTTCTTTTTCTTCTCTCTTCTCCTTTTTCTTCCCTTTTTCTCTGCTCTCTCTCCTCTCCCACCCCCCCTCTCTCTTTTCTCTCCCTCTCCCTCCCCCCTTTTTTTTTCCCCCCCCCCCCACCCCCCCCTTCCCCCCTTTTTCCCCCCCCCCCCCCCCCCCCCCCCCCCCCCCGGGGCCCCCAATCCCCCCCCCCTTTTTTTCCCCCCCCCCCCCCTTTTTTTCCCCCCCTCCCCCTTTTTCCCCCTTTTTTCCCCATCCCCCCCCTCCCCCCCCCCCCCCCCCCCCCCCCCCCCCCCAAATTTCCCCCCCCCCCCATCCCCCCCCCCCCCTTTTCCCCCCCCCCTCCCTTCCCCCCTCTCCCTCCCTTTTTTTCCCCCCCCCCTTTTTCCCCCTTTCCCCCTTTTCCTCCTCTGTCCAAACTGTAAAGATGAACGTTAGTAAAAAAAAAAAAAAAAACCCCAAAAAAAAATTTTTTCAAGTTTTTTTTTGTTGGTAAAAAATACATTTTTTTTGCGGGCATTAAAACCCCGCCTGTTTTTTGGTTTTTTTAAAGTGTTTTTGGGGGTTTTTTTGGGTGTTGTGGTAAGGTGTTTTTTTTGTGGTTGTTTGTTTGTTTTTTTGTTTTTTGAATTGTTTTTTTTGGGTGTATGTGTTTTTTTTTGTTTGGTTTGGTGGGGTTTGTTTGGGGTTTTTTTCCTTGGGGGGGTTGGTGGATTGAAGGTGTAGTGGGTTTTTTTTTAAAAAAAAAAAGGGGGGGGGGTTTGGTTTGGGGGGGTTTGGGGTGTGGTGGGGTTTGGGTGGGGTGGGTGGGGAGTGGGGTGTTGGTGTGGTGGGGTTGGGGGTGGGGGGGTTGTGGGGGTTGGTGGTGGGGGTGTGGGTGTGGTGTGGGGTGGGGGGGGGGGGGGGTTTGGGTGTGGTTGGTGTGGTGTAGTGTGTGTGGTGGGGTGGGTGTGTGTGGTGTGGTGTTTTGGGTGTGGGTGGTGTTGTGGTGGGGTGTTGGGTGGTGTGGTGTGGGTGGGGGGGTTTGGGTGTGGTGTGTGGGTTGGGTGTGGGGGATGTGGTGTGGTGGTGTGGTTGTTGGTGGTGGGTGTGGTGTGGTTTTGGTGGGTTTGGTGGTGGGTGGTGGGGTTGGTGTGTGGGGTTTTTGGTGGGTGTGGGTGGTGTGGTGTGGGGTTGTGGTGGGGGGGTGGGGTTGTGTGGTGGGTGTGTGTGGGGGTGTGGTGTGTTGGGGTGTGGTGGGGGTGTGGGGTAGTGTGGTTTGTGGTGGTGGGTGTGTGGGTGTGGTGGAGTGTGGTGTGGTGTGTTGGTGTGGGTGGTGTGGGTGGGGTGTGGGGGGTGTAGTGATTTTGGTGTGGTGTGGTGTTGGGGTGGTGGGTGTGTGTGGTGTGGTGGGGTGTGGGGGGTGTGGGGTGGGGTGGGGTGGGGTTTGGTTTTGGGTTTTTGGTGTGGGGGTTGTGTGGTGGGTTTGTGGTGTGGGGTGTGTGTGGTGTGGTGGTGTGGTGTTGTGGTGGGGGTTGTGGGGGGTTTTGTGGTGTGGTGGGTGTGGGTGGTGTGTTGGTGTGGGGGGTTGGGTGTGGTGTGTGTGGTGGTGGGTGGTGGGTGTTTTGTGGGGGGAGGTGGGTGGTTTGTGTGGTGTGGTTGGTGTGGTGTGGGGGGGGTGTTTTGGGGGGGTGTGTGTGGTGTGGTGTATGTGGGGGTTAGTGGGGTTTGGGTGGTGTTGTGTGGGGGTTTGGGTGTGTGTGGTGTGGTGTGTTTTTTGGGGGGTGTTGTGGGTGGGTGTGGTGTGGGTGTAGGTGGGGGTGTGGTGTGGTGTGGTGTGGGGTGTGGGGGTGTGTGTGGGGGTTTTGGTGTGGTGGGTGTGGTGTGGGTTGGTGGGGTTTTGTGGGGGTGTGGTGTGGTTGGTGGGTTTTGTGTGTTTTTGGGTTGTGGTTTTGTGGGTGGGGGGGGGGTTTTGTGGTGGGTGTGGGGGGTTGGGTGAGTGTGGTTTTGTGGGGGGTGGGGTGTGGGGTGGTTGGTGGGGGTGGGGGTTTGTGGTGGTGGTGGTGTGGTGGGTGGTGTTTGGTGAAAATGTTTTTGGGGGTTGTGTGGGTTTTGGTGGGAGTTTGGGTTGTGGTTTTTGGGTGTGGGTGGTGTGTTGTGGTGTGGGGGTGTGGGGGGTTTGGGTGTGTGTGGTTTTACGGAGTGGGGGGGTGTGGTGTGTGGGTTGTGGGTGTTGGGGGTGGTGTGGTGTGGGGGGGTTGTGGTGTGGGTGTGTTGTGGTTTTTTGGGGGAAAGTTTGTGGTTGGGTGGGTGGTTGGGTGTGGTGTGGTGGTGTGGGTTTTGTGGTGGTGGAGTGGGTTGGGTGTGGGGGTGTGGTTTGGGTGGGGGGGGGGGGTTAGTTGGTGGGGTTTTATTGGTGTTTGTTTTTTTTGGGGGTTTTTTGTTTTTTGTGGTGGTTGGGGGTGGGGTTTGGTTGGTTTGAGGTTTTTTGGTGATTTTTGTTTTGGGGTTTGGGGTTTTTGGGTTATTTTTTTGGGGGTGTTTGTTTGGGTTGTTGTGGGGGGGTTTTTGGGTTTTTTTTTTTGGGTTTTTGGGGGTGTTGGTGAAAAAGAAGAAATCAAAAAAAATAAAAAAAGCAGAGAAAGGTTTTCTAGTTTACCTTGACCCCCCCCCCCCCACACCCCCACCCACCCAATACACACACACACCACACCCCCCCCACCCAACACCCACCCACCCCACCCAACACATTACACCTTTACTTTACACTACTTTACCTATAAAGGGGCTTTACACTAAAATACACCTACTGCCTACACAACACACCACACCAAAACTACACCCCCCCAACCACACCACACACCCACACCACACCACACTACACTACACACACCACACCACACAAACCTACCACCCACCCCCACACCACAACACCACACCACCCCCAACCCACAACCCCACACTACACTACACCACCAAAACCCCCCCAACACCCTACTACCCCAACCACACCACACCAAAATACTTTACACTGCATTACTTTAAACACAATTTACACATATTACACTGCATTACACTATAATACACCGACTCTCGCACTGCACTGCACTACACACACTACTTTTCTTTACACCAAATCACTGAACAGCACTAAAACTGCACTGCACTGCACCACTGCATTGCACGCACTCACTGCACTGCACTGCACGTTTGCACTGAACTACACTACCCCACACTACACTTCCCCACCCCACACCACCCCAAAAACCAACCACACTCCCTTCCCCTCCACACACTCCACCCACTCCACTCCACACCACACAACACCACACCACACAACAACCCACACCACACAACACACCACACCACACCACACAACAACCACCCACACCACACCACACAACACCACACCACACACCCCACACTTCCCCACTCCACTCCACCCCACACCACACCCACCACACCACACACACTACACACACCACACAACACCACACCACACCACCCCACCTCCACCACACCCCCAAACGTTACACACCCCAAAACCAACCCCACACCACACTCCACTCTCTACACCACACCACACTACACCAAACACCACCCCACACACACTACACACACCACCCCACCCCACACACACCACACCACCCCACACTACACACACTACCCCACACCACACTACCTACACTACACCACACCACACCACACTAACCCACCACACCCACCACACCACACCACCCCACACTACCCCACCCCACACCCTACTACACCACCCAAAACCCAAACTCCCCCCACACCCTCCATCCACTCCACACACCAACCCACCACCCCACACACACTTCCTACATTACAGTACATTACACCCACCCCACTACACTACACCACACCACACTCCACTCCACTCCAATACACTCCACTACACTACACTAAAATGCTTAACTCAGCAAGCTATCTAATCTTATAATTATACTTAAAACTTGAAAGCATGTTGTATCCGGTTGTCATTGAATGGTGGAAAAAAAAAGAAAAGAAAATGGCTTGATGCGAGATTGCAGGATGTCGTAAAAGTGATGCACCATACTATTAAAAATATTTGATGGCTTGCATGACCCTTTCTTCTTTTTGATAAATCAGATAAAGAAAAGTAAATACAATGAAACAACATTTTGAAATAATATGGAATAAACTAGCCAAAAATAAATAAATAATAATAAGTGCAATGCTAAACGGGGTTGGAAACTCTGTCTGACTGTCTGTCTGTCTGTCTGTCTGTCTGTCTCTCTCTGTCTGTCTCTCCGTCTCTGTCTCTGTCTCCATCTCTGTCTCTCTGTCTCTTCTCGTCTCTCTCTCTCTCTCCCTCTCCCTCTCTCCTCTCTCTCTTTTAGGCCTCACTTTTATTTTCTGGGGGTTTTTTTCTTCTTCTTTTTCTTCGTCTTCGTCTTCTTCTTTTTCTTCTTCTTCTTTGTCTTCGTTTTTTTTTTCTCTTCTTTTTTTGCTTCTTCTTCTTTTTTTCTTTTTCTTCTTCTTCTTTTTCTTCTTTTTCTTCTTCTCTTCTTTTTTTTCTTCTTCTTTTTCTTTCTTTGCATTTCTTCTTCTTTGCATTCTTTTCATTTCTTCTTCTTTGCATTCTTTTCTTTGCATTCTTCTTCTCCTTTGTTTCTTTTTCGCATTTTTCTTTCCTTCTTTGCATTCTTTTTTGCATTTTTTCTTCCTTCTTCTTCTACTTCTTCTTCTTTTCTTCTTCTTTTTCTTCTTCTTCGCATTCTTCTTCGCATTTTTCGCATTTTTCGCATTCTTCTTCGCATTCTTTTTTGCATTCTTCGCATTTTTACATTCTTCTTCTTCTTTTCATTCTTCTTCCCTTTTTTTCGATTCTTCTCGCATTTTTCTTTGTATTTTTCTTTGAATTCTTCTTTGCATTCTTTTCTTTGCATTCTTCTCTTTCATTTCTTCTTCTTTGCTTTTTGCATTCTCTTGTTCTTTGCATTCTTCTTTGCATTTTTCTTCTTCTTTGCAATTTCTTCTTCTTTTTTCCCTTCTTCTTCGATTTTTCGCATTCTTCTTTGAATTCTTCTTTGCATTTTTTCTTCTTTGTATTTCTTCTTTTTTGCATTTTTGCATTTCTTCTTCTTTCATTCTTCTTCTTCTTTGATTCTTCTTTTCATCTTTTTTGCATTCTTCTTTTTCTTCTTCTTGTTGTTCTTGTTACTTTTTCTGTTGTTCTTGCTGTTTTTTTGTTTTGTTGTTGTTTTTGTTCTTCTTCTTCTTTTTCTCTTTTTCTTCTTCTTCTTCTTCTTCTTTTCCCGTCTGTCTGTCTGTCTGTCTGTTTTCTGTGCTCTGGGGCCCTCTTCCCCCCTTCTCCCTGTCTCTCCCCCCCTCCCGTCCCCTCTCCTCCCTTTCCCCCCTTCTTCTCCCCCTCTCTATCTGCCTCTCTCTCCTATCTCCCCCTTTTCCCCTCCCTCTCTCTCTCATCTCCTCTCTCTTCTTCCCCCTTCCTCTCCCTCTCCCCCTCTCCCTCTCCCTGCCTCCCTCTAACCCCCCCCCCCCCCCCCCCCGCGTCCTCCCCCCTCCCTCTCCTCCTCAGTTTCAACATACACTGTATAATTATGAGCACCTTGTCAACCCCCTGTGGGGGAGAAACATCTCCCTTTGTCACCTGTTTTTAATAGCAAAATTGTGTAAAAATAAAGCTGAAACCCGCCCGTCTACTATCCGTACCTATGCGTCGGGGCCCGTCTGTCTGTCGTCGGGCGTTTGTTTGTGTGTCCTGTCGTCTGCTGTTTCTCTTCATCATTTCATGCACACAGCACAACTACACGACTCTTCTCTCATTCCTTTTCTTTTAATTCTCTTTCATTCTCCTCTCTTCACCTCTCTCTCCTCTCTATCTCCTCTCTATCCTCTCTCTATCTCACTCACTTCCCTCTCTCTCTCATCTCTCTCTCTCCTCCCCTCCC
>CM054168.1:1711524-1714024 GCA_028751875.1 Rapana venosa | reverse complement strand
ACATACACACACATTTAAACGCCCGGATAGCCACGATGCACCCACCCCAAAACCCAACACACCATCTCTCACAAAAACACATCACCACCCCCTTAATAACACACAAAACACACACCCCCCCACCACACAACACACACACAACCATCCTGGATCTTTACCATTCGAAAGGACATTTCCTACCTAAAAGGGATAATAACACATGCCCATAATTATAAAAATTTTCAAAAACCGTACTTTTTTACAGACAAAAACCAGGAAAAAAAAATTATTTGATTTTTCAAACAGAAAAGCCAAAAGCATCAAGGAAAAAGCCCCAGCCCTAACATCAGCTATTTAAAAAAATAAACACACAGAACGGGCTTTTTTTCCGCTCTCATTGCACACACTGTAATGGGCGCTCTTACACTCACTAAACACACACATACACACACTATACACAAAAAATTCATGCATCCCAAAATCCTATATAAAACTTTAAATTAAAATTGATACAAAAGTCCACAAAAAGAAAATTAAAATTTGGGCCAACAGAAAAAAGGGAAAATTTTAACAATCCAAAACCATTCTCCCATTAAAAACCCAAAATAAAACCCAAAACCCTTTCATTTTAAGGGGGGAAAACTAAAACAATTTTCATTTTTTAAAAAAAAATCAAAACAAGAAAGGGGGCCACCCCACACACACACATTTTTAAAAAAAAGCAAGCTCACAAAGGGTCATTACAGAGAGAGAAAAGAAGAGAGAGAAGAGAGAGGAGAGGAGAGAGGAGAGAGAGAGAGAGAAAAGAGGAGAAGAGGGGAGAGAGAGAGAGAGAGAGGGAAATTTTTAAAATGAAAAGGGGGGAGGAATAAAAATTTAATTTAAAAATTTTCCAACAGATCAATTGGGGATTTTTATTTTTGATGCTTTAAAGTGGATGAAAAAAGGACTTTTAAAGATTGTTAATGATTGGAGTTGTCCTAAATGAGTCGGGAAGGGGAAAGTTCCACAGCACGGGGCCTTTAAAGAAAAGCTAGATTTGAAAAATTTCTATTCTTGGGATTGGGACACATGGTTTTTGGGTTTTTCGGGAAATGTTTCATTGGGGAACTTGTTTTTTAAAGGATGAGGAAAAAGGTTCCTGTCATTATTTTAAAAATCATGTGCCTTTTTAAATCTTAGTTTTTGGGTGTGGGGGAAAAGAATTTTAACTGGGTAAAATCCACTTTGTAAGGTAGTTTTCTTTCAGAAACCATTTTAAGAGCACGTTTTACGATTTAAATAATGGTTTCATAGTTTTTGGGTTTTTAAGGAAAAACCCCACAGGGTTGAAGCAAACCCTATTAGGTTTGGAAATATAACCCTTGAAAGAAAAGGAGAGAGAAAAGGAGAGAGAGAGAAAAGAGGAGGGGAGAGAGAGAAAAGGGGGAAAAGAGAACAACAATAAAACAATATCCATCATTAAATCTTCAACCCTTTTGGCCTTTTTGGGCACGTGGGGGCGGCAAAAAAATGTTCTAAAGCCCCCTTTTTCAGAAGCGGCCCAGGACAGCCCAGGAATGGATAACAATGAAAAATTAAAAAAAGTGTTTTCAGGCCACCAGCCCCTAAAAAGGGGGTAAAACCCAAAACAAAATATAAAAAGGGAACCCAAAAAAAAAACATGACATTATTATGGTTTCCCCAAAAACATAACTCATGTGAACATGGGAAATCCAAAAAAGGAGACCAAATTATCTATTTTAAAAGCATTTGGGGGGCATTAAACATTAAATCAATATCCCAAATTTTTCCAATTTTTTAAAACATATTCCTGGAAAAACTATCAAAGCTTTGGGAAAAGAAAAAAGCTGACATTGGGGAAGGGAAAACCTAAAACCTTTTTTTTTAGCAAACTCACATTATGGTTTTTTAAATTTAGGTGCAAATACTTGGGTTTTCTTAAATCAGTATAAAGAATGCGCTTTTTAAAAGAAAATGACCCTCATCTTCCAATACATTACACAGCTTACACATGTGGTCAATATTTTTCTTACAAGTTCTTTAAAAGATGATCCATTATTGGTAGTAAGCCAAGACGAAGTTTTATTAAATAGAGAGAGAGGTGTGGGGGGGGGGGGGGGGGGGGATCAAATTAAATCAAATAAGTCTTGTTCTGTGATTTTGATGATACTGGTGTCTGTTGCTTTGTTTTGGTGGGTTGTTTGTTTGTTGGTCTTTTTACATCCAGTCTCCGTCCGTCCACCGTTATCAGGGATTAAAGTCATAAGAAAAAACAACAACAACAATCAAGAAACCGAAAATAAACTAAAGAATAAATGAAAACAAAACAGACCCCCCCCCCCCCCCACACACACACACTACACTAAAATCAAGCAAACACACATTCTCTCTTTCTCTCTCTGTCTTACACACACAGACACACACACACACAAAACACACACACACACAAACACAGCTCCCCCACACTACACACACACACACACACACACACACACATACACATACACACACACACACA
>CM054168.1:1691524-1701524 GCA_028751875.1 Rapana venosa | reverse complement strand
CAGCTGTCAATGGGTACCTGCCCTCTTTAGGGTCAGGGAAGGTAAAGCAGCGAGGGAGAGGAGGAGATGGGCGCCGCTGCCCTCAATATGCTGGCTTCCGGAGAAGCTGAGGTCTCTGACGCCTCGCTCCCCTATGACCGCATAGGTTATGGGGCTCCTTTACCTTTTACTTTTACACACCGACATCTTTATATTAGAATGACTTACCATGGACAAAAGTGGAAACAAATCAAGTCAAGTCAAGTCAAGTCAAGTCAAAAGCACTTTAATCATCCCATGAAGGGCAATTACAATACTGACAGGCACACACATTGATACGTATAATTATATCGAAAGGCACAAGAAAGCTACATTTCACATTGGTTTAATTAATTAAACATTCCAAGATAACTTCAAATTAAAAATAGCGCGCGCGCGCGCGCGCACGCACACACACACACACACACACACACACACACTCACACACGCACGCACGCACGCACGCACGGACGCACGCACGCACTCACACACATACACACACACACACACACACACACACACACACACACACTCTCTCTCTCTCTCTCTCTCTCTCTCTCACATACACACACACAAAACACAGAGGATTTTTCTCATTCATTGTGTGTGTGTTCCTGCATGCACGTGTGCGCATATGATTGCGTGTATATGTATGTGTGCGTGCGTGTATGTACACTTGCGCGAATGCATGCATGTGTATATGTGTGCGTGCTTGCGTGCGTACGTGCGGGTGCCAGTGTGCATAGTTTGGTTTGAGGGTAACACACCCTTCATACTCTTACAGAACATCTTGCGCACACGTCAAAACCCGTTCCGCTTTTCAGAAAAGTAGGCATTTGTGTATGTGTGCCAGAGGGAACGGATGACAAGATTGACCAAAACTGTATACACACAGGGACTGAATGTAAAAATATTAAAAAAAAGAAACACGCGAGTGCTTCTTCTAGACTTCTCGAATTTGAAAATGAAATAATATTAAAAGCAATAAGTAAAATAAACGCGACGATGATGACAATAAATATTCAGTTAATAATTATAGAGGGAAAAAACCTGATCAAATAATAAAAATAATGATGTATGGAATTTATATAGCGCTGAATCTTGTAAAGCAACAAATCAAAGCGCTCAGGTGACTTTTTAAAATTTTATTTTATTTTTTATGCGTGTGTATGCAGTTTTAAAAAAAATTGTCATCTGTTCCCACCGGCACACAATGGCATACTCTTTCGAACAGCGGAACAGGTTTTAACATGTGCGCAAGATGTTCTGCATGCGTTCGCACACGGGGCCTCGGGTTTATATAGTCTCATCCGAAGGACTTTGACATTCAGTTCGATTTTTTTGGTCAAACTGGGAAGAAAGGGCGAGGAGGCTGGGAATCGAACCCAGAGCCTCACGGTTTACTTGTTAGGCAGGCAAACGTCTTGACCATCCTGCCACCTTCCTTCACAGAAGTAACATTAATGTTCTCTACTTTGCGAACCAGAAGTTACAGTACAAGTGGGTGACACAGTTACACAGATAAAAGCTGTTAGCCTTGATTGGCATGTCATCATAGGTTGTTATGAAATAATAACGTCTGGCTGTGACCTTTTTATTATTATTTTATTTATTTATTTTATTAACCTGTCTGTCTGTGTGTGTGTCTTTCTGTCTGTCAGTGTGTGTGTGTGTGTGTGTGTGTGTGTGTGTGTGTGTGTCAGTGTGTGTGTGTGTGTGTGTGTGTTGTCAGTGTGTGTGTGTGTGTGTGTGTGTGTGTGTGTGGTGTGTCAGTGTGTGTGCGTGTGTGTGGGTGTGGGTGTTTGTGGGTGTGTGGGTGCGTGTGTCAGTGTGTGTGTGTCTGTCTATCTGTCTGTCTGTGTTTCTACCTTTAGAGAGAGAGAGAGAGAGAGGAGAGAGAGAGAGGAGAGAGAGGAGAGAGAGAGAGAGAGAGAGAGAGAGGAGAGAGAGAGAGAGAGAGTTTCTTCTTTAATTTAACATCTTCTCACGAAAGAGAGAGTTTGTATGTGTGTCTGTCTGTCTATTGGTCTCCATATCTGTCTGTCTATCTGTCTGTTTAGTATCTGTCTCTGTTTCTACCGAGAGGAGAGAGAGAGAGGAGAGAGAGAGGAAGAGAGAGAGAGAGAGAGAGAGAGAGACAGAGAGAGAGAGAGAGAGGACAGAGAGAGAGAGAGAGTGTGTGTGTGTGTGGTTGTGTGTTTGTGTGGTTGTGTGTGAGTGTATTGTGTATCTATATGTGTGGTGTGTGTGTGTGTGTGTGGTGTGTGTGTGTGTGTGTGTGTGTGTGTGTGTGTGTGTGTGTGTGTGTGTGGAGAGAGAGAGAGAGAAGAGAGATGAGAGAGAGAGAGAGAGGGGAGAGAGAGAGAGAGAGAGAGAGCGAGCGAGTGCACCTGTCCTGTCTAGTTTGTGCGTGTGTGTGTTTGTGTGTGTGTGTGAGTGAGTGCGCCTGTCCTGTCTATGCGTGTGTGTGTGTGTGCATGCATGCGTGCGTGCGTGTGTGTGTGCGCGCGCGCGTGTGTGTATGTGTGTGTCTGTCCATCTGTGTCTATCTGTCTATCTGTTTGTCTGTCTATGTGCTCTGTGTGTCTGCACGTCTGTACGCACGAATGCACCCCCCCCCTCGCAAAGCAAAAACAAACAAAACCCAACACAACCCACCCCCCAAAAAACAACAACAAAACAACCACAAACACACACACACACACGCCACACACACACACACACACACACACACACACACACACACACACACACACACACACACACACACACACACACAAACACACACCCACCACCACAACCACCACCACCACCATCACCACCACCACCACACCATCACCATCACCTCCAACAACAACAACAACCACCCAACAAACAACAAACTCAACTCAACATTTTCGGTCAGTCACATATTGTGACACCAGCTAGACAGAATGATCGAACCCTGCGATATTGGTGACACCATTTTTTTCCCCATCGATGTTACGGCCTGTTCGCATTCATTACATTTTTGGTGGTGGCACGTTTTGCTCGGTACAGTGTAATAAATATTTATTTATTTATTTATTTATTTATTAGATCCTAACCTTTTGGAGTTTGGAAACTGTTCTATATATTGACCCCGTCCGTTCTTTCATTCTTCAGGGTTCAGAGTTGTGTGTGTGTGTGTGTGTGTGTGTGTGTGTGTGTGTGTGTGTGTGTGTGTGTGTGTGTGTGTGTGTGTGTGTTGTGTGTGTGTAGGGGGAGGGGGGGAGGGGGGGGGGTGTGTGGGGGTGTGTGTGTGTGTGTGTGTGTGTGTGTGTGTGTGTGGCGGGGAGGGATGGGGTGGGGGGAGAGAGGGGGGGGGGGGGGGGAGGGGGGGGCGGAGGAGGGGGAGCAGGGGGTGGTGGGTGTATGTGTGTGTGTGTAGGGGGGGGGGGGAGGGGGGATGTGGGGGTGTGTGTGGGGGGGGGGGGTGATGTGGTTTTATTTATTTTATTTATTATTTTATTTTATTTTATTCTTTTATATCGAGGATAATGGAATAAGCACTTATGTGCTTTTTTTTTTACATCCAGTGGATTTGTGAATTCTGTCATCTGTTCCCACCGGCACACAATGGCCTACTCTTATGAATAGCAGAACAGGATTTAACGTGTGCGCAAGATGTTCTGCGTGAGTATGTGTGTGTGGGGGGGGGTGTAGGGGGGGGTTTGTGTGTTGTGTTTTGTGTTGTGTTGTGTGTGTGTTTGTGTGAGTTGTGTGTTGTGCGTGTGTGCGTGTGTGTGTGCGCGCGCGCGCGTGTGTGTGTGTGCGCGCGCGCGCGCGCGCGCGCGTGTGTGTGTGTGTGTGTGTGTGTGTGTTCTCTTATAGAGATGATATAGTATCTTGTATTGGTTTTGATGTGTGTGTGTCTTTGTATAGAGATGATATAGGATATTATATTGGTTTTGGTATGTGTGTGTGTCTGTGTGTGTGTCTGTGTCTATGTGTGTGTGTGCTGATTAAGATGATAAAGAATGTGTGTGTGTGTGCGTGCGTGCGTGCGTGCGTGCGTGCGTGTGTGTGTGTGTGTTGTGTTGTGTGTGTCCATGTCTGTGTCTTTGTGTGTGTCTGTATCTATGTCTGTGTAACTGTGTAAGTGTGAATGTGTATGTGCGTGTGCGTGAACGCGCGTTTACAAAATCATGCATGTATGCATAAGTGCAAATGTAAGTGTCACGCAAGTGTTTGTTTATGCATACAGCCACAAACGCACTATCACTCCGAGAAGAAAATGTCCCAACAAAATTCAATGTTAGAAAAGTTTTTTAAAAAATCATAATGCAAGAAAGAAATAATTAAACACCAGCACAACTGACATACCTTGAACCATAACATCACCCAGATCAACAACGAGAACAACAAGAAGAACCGACAGCAACAACAACAACAATAACAGTAACAGCAATAACAGCAGAACCAACAACAACAGCAACAAGAACAACAGAAATACACCACCACCACCACCACCACCACCACCGCACCACCACCACCACCACCACTACCACGATCAAGAACAATAACAAACAACAATGACAAACAACAACAAAACAACAGAAACACCCCCACCACCAACAACAACAAACAACAGCAACAACAAACAACAACAAAAACGAGAAACAACAACAAAAACAACTGAAACAACATCAACCACCACCACTACATCAACACCACCACCACCACCACCACCAGTACCACCACCACTACCAACACCAACACCCCCAACCACCACAACCACCACCATCACTACCACCACAACCACCACCATCACTACCACAACCACCAAGAACACCACCAACCACCACCACCACCAACAACAACAACAGCAACAACAAAGATCACATCCAGACTATTGATCCAGATTAGACAACAACCATAATCCCCTCCCCCTTCCCCTCTCCCCCAATCAATAACCCGCCTTAACGCAAGTCCACCTCCCCCCTCCCTTTCCCCCTCCTCCCCCCCCCTTCCCCCTCCTCCCCCTCCCCCCCCTCCCTTTCCCCCCCCTTTTCCCCCTCCCCCCTCCCCCCCTCTCCCTCCCACGTTGCCAAAAAAAAAACCCGACCATCAACATGCCGTAAAATGGCATCACACCATTCTTCACCTCTGACCTCATACATTATACTGGTCATAATTGTTTTTTTTAAAATTAAATTAATATTATTTTTTTATTTCTTTCATTTCGAGGATAATGGAAATAAGCGCCACGAGTGTGCTTTTTTTTTTGAGCATCCGTCCCCGTTTTGTGTGCAGTTTTTTTTAAAAAAAACAAACCCATTGTCATTCGTTTCAGCCAGATGTGAATCTTATCTATCTATCAAACACACACCACACACAACTCACACACCACCACACACACACACACCACACCACCCACTACCAAAAACATACCCACCATCCCAACAACATACACACAACATCCACACCATACACACACATACCCACATACCACCATTCACAATCACAACACAACCCCACCATACACACAAACATCACAACTACACCGCTACACACACATCACACCACATACACACAACATACACACACTTAACACACCAACCCCATACACACCCCACACACACAACTACACCACCATAACACACCACAACTTCCTACACACACACTTTACTCACACAGAGAAACCACTCCCCCACACATCACACCACATACCACAACACTACCTACACACAACATTACACATACACACACATACACACATACACACACATACACACCCCACATACACACACTTACACCATAGACACACCACACATACCACACAAAACTCACAACACACCACACCAACATACACTAACAATCACCACCACCACCCATCTAAACACACACAACCACACACACCCCAAAACACACACACACACCCCACACCACACACAAACCACACACACACCAAAAACCACTATCACACACACATACACACACCACAAACCACAATCACAAAACACACACACACACCACAACCACAATCACAAAACACACACACAACAATACACACACAAAACCACCATCCCCACCACCACCACCATCACCACCACCCCCAAACCCCCCACCACCACCCCCAAACCCCCAAACCCACCCCCCTCCCACCCCATCACCATACCACCATCACCACAACCACCATCACCACCACCCCCATCACCCCCACCACAACCATTCAACACTACCCCACCACCATCACCACCACCCCATCACCCCCCCACCACCACTTACAACCACCATCACCACCCCACCACCTTTCACCACCACCAACCATCACCACCCCCACCACTACAACCACCATCACCACCACCATCACCACTACCACAACCACCCACCATAACAACAACAACACCCCCAAACCCAACAAGAAAAAACAACAATAACAAACAACAAAAACAACAGAAAAACCACCACCACCTCCACCACCACCCACCACCACCACCACCAAACAACAACAACAGAATCAACAACAGAAGCACCACCACCACCACCACCAACAACAACAGCAGAAAAACAACAACAAAAAACAACAAACAACAACAGAACACCACCACCACCACCCCCACCACCACCACCTCCACCAGCATTCACGACCACCCAACAACAACAAGACCAACAAAAACAGCAGAAAAAACAGCAAACACCACCACCAACACACCCCCAACAACCACCAACACCACCACCACCAAGAACCCCACCACCACCACCAAGACACCACCAACCCCCACCACCACAAACAAAAAAAATCACATCCAGATATTGATCCAGACTAGACAAAAAACCATAATTCCCTTCCCCCCCCCCTTTTCCCCCCCCCCCCCCCCCCCCCCCCCCCCTCCCCCCCCCCCTCCCCCCCCCCCCCCCCCCCCCCCCCCCGCTCCAATCAATAATCCGTTCTTAATGCAAGTCCACCTCCCCCCTCCCTTCCCCCGTCTTTCCCCTCACCCCTCCCTTCCCCCTCTCCTCCCCATCCCCCCCCTCTCCTCCCACGTTTGCCAAAAAAAAAACCCGACCATCAACATGCCGTAAAATAGCATACACACCATTCTTCACCTCTGATCTCAAACATTATACTGTCATAATTATTTTTTTTTAAATTATATTAAAATTATTTTTTTATTTCTTTCATTTCGAGGATAATGGAATAAGCGCTCACGAGTGTGCTTTTTTTGGAGCATCCAGTCCCCGTGTGTATGCAGTTTTGTAAAAAAACCCATTGTCATTCGTTTCAAGCCAGATGTGAATCTTGTCATCTATCTCTCAACACACACACACACACACACACACACAACACACACACAACACACACACACACACACACACACAACACCACACACACACACACATACACACACACATACACACACATTACACACACATACACACACACCTACACACACACATACATACACATACACACATACACACACATACACACACACGCATACACTACACACACATACACACACATACACACACACATATACACACATACACACACATACACACACACACAAACATACACACACAAACATACACACACAAACACACACCACAATCACAACACACACACATACACACACACACAAACATACACACACAAACATACCACACACAAACACACACCACAATCACAACACACACACCACACACACACACACACACAAACATACACACACACACACACACACACACACACAAACATAACACACCACACACATCACAACACCACCACCACCACCACCACCATCACCACCACCACCACCATCACCACCACCACCACCATCACCACCACCACCACCACCATCACCACCATCACCACCACCACCACCATCACCACCACCACCACCATCACCACCACCACCACCATCACCACCACCACCACCACCACCACCACCACCACCACCACCACCACCACCACCACCACCATCACCACCACCACCATCACCACCACCACCACTACACCACCACCATCACCACCACCACCACCATCATCACCACCACTACCACCACCATCACCACCACCACCACCCACCACCATCACCACCACTACCACCACCACCATCACCACCACTACCACCACCACCATCACCACCATCACCACCACTACCACCACTACCACCACCATCACCACCACCATCAGCACCACCACCACCATCACCACCACCACCACCATCACCACCACTACCACCACCACCATCACCACCACTACCACCACCACCATCACCACCATCACCACCACTACCACCACCACCACCACCACCACCATCATCACCACCATAAACCACCACCACCACCACCATCACCACCACTACTACCACCACCACCACCACCACCACCACCACCACACCACACTTGTCTAATATCACTAAGAGACGTTAAATTGAAGACAACAACCACACCATACCACACCACACCACACCACACCACACCACACCACACCAGACACACATGAATCGGGTTAAAAAAAAAAACCAACAGATTTTCCTGGGAAAGTTAGGAAGTACTCGTTTAACATTCGCTGTCGCAACTAGGTCTTTTAAAAAAAATTTTATGTTACATCTTTTTTGTGTGTGGCTCATTATTTTTTCTGGTCGTGTTTTTGTGTGTGTATGTGTTCATGATAGAAGCGATGTGATAAAGCAGTTTGTAAAAAAAAACCAACCGATTTCCAGTTAAATTTGGACCAGATTTGTACAGGTGAAGGTCTTCATCCAGTTAACGTCAAGAAACCAGTTATAGACACTACAAAACGTTTGTTTGGAATTTTAGTTTCTTCTTTAAAGGTAAAAGGTGTTCCCATAACCTATGTGGTCGTAGGGAAGCGAGGCATCAGAGACCTCAGCTTCTCTAGGGGGCTAGTATATTAAGGGCGGCGCCCATCTCCTCTCCCTCGCTGCTTTACCTTCCCTGACCCTAAAGAGGGCGGGTATCCATTGACAGCTGGGTGAACTGGGGGACTGTACTTGCACAAACGGTCACCCATCCAAGTGGTAACCAACCACGCTCGACGCTGCTTAACCTTAGCTGGGGGAATAAGCGAGTGCTCTGACCACTGAGCTATCCCGTCCCCCGTTTTCTTCTTTACTTTTAGTTATGAAATGAGAAAAGAAATGGAGTTAAAAAAAAAAAAGGTAAAGGAGTCCCATAACCTATAAGGTCGTAGGGGAGCGAGGCGTCAGAGACCTCACTTCTCTAGGGCCAGCATATTGAGGGCGGCGCCCATCTCCTCTCCCTCGCTGCTTTACCTTCCCTGACCCTAAAGAGGGCAGGTACCCATTTACACTGGGGAACGGGGGGACTGTATTGAAAAAACGGTCACCCATCCAAGTGGTAACCAACCACGCCGCGCGCTTAACCTTGCGGGGGGGAAAACGAGTGTCTGACCATGACTCCCCGGCCCCCCCGTTTTCTTCTTTACTTTTAATTATGAAAGGATTTTTTTTTAAGGGATTTTTTACTAACGAACAAAAAGAGCTTTTACACGAAAAACCCCATATTAAAGTGTTAAAAAGAAGGGTTACAGTATTTATAAAAAAAACTGGTGGGTTTTTGTTATTAGGATTTATTTTACCCCCCCCCACCCCCCCCCACCCCCCCCCCAAAAATTTTTTTAATGATTCTTTTGTGCGGTTTTTTTTTTAAAACCCTGACCCCCTTTTACCCTCTTCTCCTCTTTTAAAAGTGCACAATTTTTTCATGGTTGACTTTTCTGTAACGAAAAAATTGTTTTAAAAAGAGTAGTAAATTTTGTTTTTTTGGGGGGACGGGTGCTCGTGGGCAGAGCACTCGCTTTTCCCCCGAAAAATTTAAGCAGGCGAGCGGGTTACCACTTGGGTGGGTGACCGTTTTGGGCCCCTTTGGGTTCAATGCGTCCCCCCGTTCACCCCGCTGTCAATAGGTACCTGCCTTGGCTTCAGTACAGTTATGGTCGGTCTTGGAGAGTAGCCAAAGAAAAGAAAAG
>CM054168.1:1684024-1689024 GCA_028751875.1 Rapana venosa | reverse complement strand
AGACAGACAGACAGACAACAGACAGACAGACAAAAAGAGACAGAGACAGAAAATGGACCAAAGACAAAAAGAGACAGAGACAGACACAGTGAGACTCACAAACACAATACCAGCACAGAGTAAGAGAGAGAGAGAGGAGAGAGACAGAGGAAGAGACACACTCCAACAAAACACACACAACACACACACACAAACACACACACAACAAACACAAACTTACACACACAAAACACCGCACACACACAAACACACACACACACACAAACACACACAAAAACTACTTACACTATCTATTTCACTCACCCTTTCACAGTCAGTTTTACCAAATATTAGTTTTTACAGTCATTGAATGTCAGTCGCTAGCAAGTTGCCTAGACTGGCAAAACTTATATCATCCACCAATTCGTGAAACGTTATGAGTGATACAGACAAGATAAAAACCGCCATATACATTCGAAAAATTGGAGTATAGTTCATGTAAATCACCAGCACCACCTTCTGTATTGAAATCTATATTCCTGTGCAGCAATGTAAAAGTCAATAATCAGATCATCATAAATGTTGTGTTCTGTATATCTCCCTAAACGGTCCAAATGATAGAAAATACTGATGGATTCGCACATTGCAAGTTCAAATAAAAAGTGATAGTCGTTGGCGACTTTAATGCTCACTCTCCATTTGGGATAAGGGCGCACATCAATAACTAGCAAGAGATTGTTGAAACACAAAGTAGAATTCTTGCCTTTATTATAAATGATGGTAATGTAACACAGAATCCCAATATTTCAAGTCCTAGGCAAGATGCCATTTGACTGGTCCTGCATTTCACCTGTGCTTGCTCCAAATTGGTAAAGTGGGGAAACTCCACACCAACACTCATTAGGGGAGTGATCACTACCAATTAAAATTACCCTTAAGACCCACTCTTGTGGATATATTAATGATAAAACGCTATCCCAAATTTATTTAGAGATCTCGAATTGGAATAAATTTAATACTATTTTTAACAGCATAAATACAGAACACATTAAAAATGATGCTGTGGACATTTTTTACAAAAATTTTACGAGATACAGTTTTACAAGCCTGCTTGATGGATGCAATTCCAAAATTTTCATCTTAAAATCCAACAAACCTTCAGGTAACATATGGTGGAATGATTCTGGTGAGAAGGCTGTTATGAGAAAAAAAAGAAAAAATATAAAAAACTATATAAAAGAGCACAATGAAAAAAATCATATCTTGATGAAAAGAGCACACTTAGCTTGCAAGAGGTATTAAAGCAACACGCTAAGCGCCAGTTTATGGAGTAGTTTCTGTACAGAAAGACGTTTCCAACTAACAGATCTAAAAAAAGTGTGGAAAAAATTCATGAATGTAAAATTGGGTTTGTTTACAGTATTGTCCGAGTCAAAAGACAGGAACAGAAGTTCTTTCTGATTCAGATAAAGCTGAAATTTTCGTAATTATGTGTTTCTGATTCCTATGAGCACTCAAAACCTTTCAGATAAATCCTAAAACGTTTAGAGAACTGAAGGTACAGAAAGACGAAATTATAGATCCAGAATGCGATAATAACACACTATGTGAATGCCCTCGCCATAACGTTGCAAGAAGTAAGAGATGTAATCTTCTCTCTTCTACTAAAAAAACATCAGTAGGTAGAGATTCAATATCTAATGAACTACAAGGCATCACCCCTAATAATTTGGTTACTTCTGTTTATAAGATCTCTTTCAACACTGCGTATTCATGGAGTCCTACCTCTTATGTGGAAACATTCCGTTTTGATACCGAAATCAAAGCAAGGAAAAGACCATAAGCGATAAGAATAACTATAACCAATAGCATTAACATCACAATACAGGGAGGTGATTGAAAAAATAATCTTAAACAGACGCATATTTTTGTGATTAAAAAATAACATATACCCGTAAATCAGGCAGGTTTTTTCGTAAGGGTAGATCTACAGTTGATCATTTAGTTAAATTAACCACTCAAGTTAAATACCATTTGCTCGAAGGCAGAATGTACTTTGCCACATTATTTTGACGTACATATAAGCATATGATCATGTGTGGCATGAGAGATTGCTTTATAAACTGAATCTATTGGCCTTTCCTGCAATCATTACTTCTATAATACAAGCTTTCAGTCAAAGAATCATTTCAAGCTAAAGTTGGGAATTATTATTCTACCTCAAGTCACCAGACATGGGTATCCCGCAAGGTTCAGTAAAATCACCTTATCTATACACCATTTTACAATATGACCTTCCTAGATTTTTTATCAGCAATGTTGTTATAGTAACAATATGCTGACGATATATGTATGTCTGATGGATGTTACTATGAAAAAGACAACAGCCCAAAAGACAGTTTAAATTTTTATCAAAAAGTATATCAAAAAGAACTTGAAAAACTTATGGTTATCTTTTTGAGATGGTCCTTTCACATCCCCTGAAAAAACCAACCTTGTCCCTTTTTTAAATAACGGTGTTGACCCACACGTTCTACCTAAGTTTCGAATAAATGGAGAAGCTCTATAATAACAAACAAGCAGTGAAATTCTTAGGAGTATTCCTTACTTCTAATTTAACGTGGAATCACCTTTTGAATATATGGCAAAACCTAAACACGAAAGTTCTTAACTTCTTAAAATTACTAGTAAACAGCCAAGGGGACAAGATAATACTTATTAAAAAGCATCTGTCCTTGTCCCTTATGCGATCACAGAAGTCTTATGGACAAGAAGTATTTTTCAGTGCTCCCAATTATTTGCTTCAGAAAAAAGCAGAGTCTTGATTGTAAAGCATTTCGACTTGCTTAGGTGTACCAGCTCATGCCCATCTTAGTACATATAATGAAAGTAGAGTTCTTCCATTACAACAAAATGAATATCGACAGCTGCTGTGGCAAAATAAGTCCTAGAAGTACAACAAATGACAGCACCGTTGAAATGAAGTCCCAGATAAAGTCTGACATTCACTATCCGAAAAGAGCAAGAACTATCATCTCGCATACATACAATTAAAACTTAACACATCTCTTTCCCTCCCCTTTTAAACATCAGAACATAAAACACCAAGATAAATTAGCAAAATCATACAGGGTTCAGCCCCACCCTACCCACCTTGGAACTTTTAAGCTCATTATGACATCAATTATTCTTCTGTAAAAAAGCGAAAAGGACACATTCTAAAATCGCTAGTAAAAGAACAAATTCAAACTACATTCCTGATCATCCTATAAATCTATACTTGTTGGGTCCGTTTTAAATACTATTGAGCTGGGCATGCTTTCATTATTCCATCATTAAAAAGTAGAACGAGCTGTCTACCTGTGAAAAAATAAATCTATAATTACAGCTGAGCTCACTGCTATAGTGTTGGCACTGTATTATGTACTTGGAACTTCCCTCAAACCTATTCAACATACTTTTTGTGTGTTGATTCTAAATCGTTTTACATGCTTAAGAAATTTCTACTTTTAAAGTAAGAAAAGACATAATCCATAGACATCAGCATCTGTACACTTTTTTGATTTAAGAGGTAGTACTGTTACTTTCTGTTAGGGTTCCCTCCACACACCTGGTATCTTTTTTATAGAAAAGTTTGACAGTCTTGCAAATATGGCGCGAGAAATAAAAATAGTTCTTGTGAAATTAACGTTGCTTATCACTGCATGAGGGAACAGTTTGCTACCAAACGCTTGCTGGAAGCACTTCAGAAAAGAAAATATATGATTCTGGCTATGTCTCTATAATGCTGTACAAGCAATGTGATAGATTATCGAAATACATTAATTTCTAACACAGTCCTGTAGTGGTATAAATTCGTAGAAATAAGTTATCCCTCATGTACAGATATTAAACTAAAAGCTTTCAGGACAAAGTACGTGAAAGATGTAAACTGTAATTTTGTTGGGCAGAAGATTACCAATAGTCCATGATTTTTTGATTGTGGAAATTTAAAAGCCTTTTTACCTGTCTAATCCAGGTTTTATCACTGGATCAGAATTGTCTGAACCATCGTTACTTTGAACATTGTGTTAGGATGATAAGAATCCGATAATTTCAAGTTTTTTTGTAGTATGTTAAAGTTAGTTTTATAAGTTACTGTTAATTGACACTTTTTGTTTATTGTGCATTCAATCTTGGTTTATATTACTTTCTTCCCGTCTAAAAATCAAACTTAAAATGAGATATAACCGTTAATCTGAAGAACACAACCAACCCAACAAACACACAAACACACACACAATCACATCACTCACATAAACACAACACACACAAACACACACTACAACACACACACTCCATACACAAGCACGCACACACACACACAAACACTCACACACACACATACACACACACACAAACACACACACAAACACACACAACACAAACACAAACACACACCAACAAACACACACCACCAAAACACACACACACTACAAAAACCCACTCAAACACACACACAACACACACACAAATCCACGTCAACCACAAACAACACACACAAAACAAACACAACACACATAAACACACACACACACACAAACACACACACAAACACACACACTCTAAACACTCACAACACACAAACACACACACCTCACATACACATTAAACTTAACTAACACACACACACACACCCACATACTCCCACACATAATAGATATAATATATATATAGATAATATAATATATATATAATATATATTATATATATATATAGTATATAATATAATACAAACACACACAAACACAAAGACACAGACACACACTCACACACAAAAACACAGACACACACAAACACACACACAAACACAAACACACACGACACACACACACAACACACGTAAATAAAATCCGCGCGCGGCGCGCGGGCGACTTAACTTGCCATGACTTCACTCTCACACACACACACATAACACACACACACCACACACACACCACACACACACACACGCCACACACACACACACCACACACACACAC
>CM054168.1:1669024-1676524 GCA_028751875.1 Rapana venosa | reverse complement strand
GCTCAGTATTAGAGAGAGAGAGAGAGAAGAGAAGAGAGAGGAGAGAGAAAGAGAGACAAGAGAGAGAGAGAGACAGAGAGAGAGAAGAGAGAAAGAGAGAGAGAGAGAGAGAGATGGAACGGAAATTTTTATTGGGGGTTTTTGGGTTTAAAAGTGGGGTTTGACTTGACTTACTTGATTTTGACTTGACTTGACTAATCCATGGCTTCTATTACACTGGGCCATCTTTTAAAAGAGGGGGGGGGGGGGAGGGGGGGAAAAAAAAATAACAAAGGGAAAAACAGAGAGCAAAGGAGAGAAGAAAAGGGAAGAGAGAGAGAAAAGAAAAAAGGGGGAGAAAAGAGGACAGAAAACCCAGAGAAAACAGAGAGAGGGAACTGGAATTTTTTTATTGAGGTTTTTGGGTTTAAAGGGTTTTTTTGGATTTGATTTGACTAATCCATGGCTTCCTATACAAAAGGGCCAAACCTTTTAAAAACAAAGGGGGGGTGGGGTGGTAAAAAGCAATGAACAAAGAAAAAAAGAAGAGAGAGGCAGAAAAGAGAGAGAGAGAGAGGGGAGAGAAGAGGAAGACAGAAAAAGAGAGAGAGAGAAGAGGGGAGAGAGAGAAAGAAAAGACAGCAGACAAGGGGGAAGAAAGAGAGAGAAGGAAACAAGAGAGAGAGAGAGGCAGAAAAGAGAGAAAAGGGAGAAAAGAGAGGAAAGCCAGAGAGAAGGGAGAAGAGAAAAAAAGAGAAGAGAGGGAGAACAGAGAGAAGGGAAAAGGGGCAGACAAAGAGAGAGGGGGGGGAAGAGAGAGGGGACAGAAAAAGGGGAGAGAGAAAAGGGTAGATAAAGGGCAGAAGGGGAAGAGAGAGAGAGAGAGGGAGAGAAAAACCCGCCCAGAGAAGAGGCAGACAGAGAGAAGGGAGGGGCAGACAGAAAGAGAAGAGAAATGAGAGAGAGAAAAGGCAGACAGAGAAGGAGAGAGGCAACGAAAAGAGAGAGAGAGGGAGAGGGGGGGAGGCAGACGGGAGAGGAGAGAGAAAAGGGAAGAGAGGGGCAAAAGAAAAAAGAGAGAGGGAGAGGCAGCCCAAAAGAGAGGGGGGGGAGAAGGGGAGAGAGAGGCAACAAGAGAGAGGGGGAAAGAAAGAGAGGGGCAGACAGAAAGAAGAGATGGAGGGGCAACAGAAAGAGAGAGTTTGGAAGAGAGAGGCAGCCCAGAAAGGAGAAAAGGAAGGCAACGAAAGG
Source organism: Rapana venosa (assembly GCA_028751875.1). NCBI lineage: Eukaryota > Metazoa > Mollusca > Gastropoda > Neogastropoda > Muricidae > Rapana > Rapana venosa. Next base: position 1,675,294 of record CM054168.1, on the reverse strand, counting down.
AGAAAATGGAGAGAGAGAGGCAGACGAAAGAGAGAGATGAGAGAGAGACAGACAGAAAGGAGAGATGGAGAGAAGAGAGAGGAAGACAAAAGGGGAAGAGAGAGAGAGGGGAAGGGGAGAAAAGAGAGAGAGAGAGAGAGAGACGACAGACAGACAGACAGAGAAGAAAAGAATAGAGACGAAGAAGGGAGAGAAGAGAGACAGACAAAGAGAGGCAGCAGAGATGGGAGGAGGGGAAAGCAAAACAGAGAGAGAAGAGGCAGACAGAGAGAGAGAGAGGCAAAACGAGAGAAGGGGAAAAGGAGAGAGAGAAGGGAAGAAGAGGCAACAGAGAGAACAAAAGAGACAAACAGAAGTGAAGACAGCCCAATAGTGAAAGAAGAGACAAACAACAGAGAGAAGCCCAACAGAGAGAGAAAACAGACACGGGAAGAAAAGACAGACAGCCCAAGGGGAGACAGCCCAAACAGACAAGACAGAGAGAAAAACAGACAAATGAGACAGACAACAACAAAACAGAGAGAAACAACAGAGAGAGACAAAAAGACAAAGACAGACAGACAGACAGGGGAAAAAGGGGAAAAAGGATAGAGAGGGGAATTTTGAAAGAAAGTCTTTCCTTTCTTTCCCAGCCTTCATCCCTTCATTAACACTTCCCTGCCAAAGGGGCGTAATATCTCTCTCCTCCCCCTCTCCCCTTTTTAAATCTCCCCCTCTTCCCCCCTTCTCTCTCTCTCTCTCCTCTTTTCCTCTCTCTCTCTTTTCTCTCCCTCTTTTTTCTTTCTTTCTTTTTTTTTCTTTTTTTTTCCCTCTCTCTCTTCTCCCCCTTTCTCCTCTCTCTCTCTCTCTCTCCTCTCTCTCTCTCTCTTTTCTTTTTTTCTTTCTTTTTTCCCTCTCTCTCTTTCCCCCCCCTCTCTTTCTCTCTCTCTCTCTCCCTCTTTCTCTTTGTCTGTCTGTCTTTCTTTTTTTCCCTTTTTTTCCCTCTCTCTCTTTCTCCCGCCTCCTCTTTCTCTCCCCTCTCTATCCCTTTTTCCCTCTTTGTCTTTTTTTCTTTCTTTCCCTTCTCTTTCTCCCCCCTCTCTTTCTTCTTTTCCTCTCCCCTCTCCTCCTTTCTTTTTTCCCCTTTCTTTCCCCCCTCTTTTTTTTCCCCCCTTCTTTCTCTCTCTCTCTCTCTCTCCTCTCTCTCCCCTCCTCTCTCTCTCTCTCTCTCTCTTTTCTCTCCTTTCTTTCTTTCTTTTCTTTCCCTCTCTCTACCCCTCTTTCTTTTTGTTTTCTTTTTCCCTTTTTTTCCCTTTTCCTCTTTCCCCCCCCCCCCTCTCTCCCTCATTGACTCCCCTTTACCCCCTCTTTTTTCCCCGTCTGCTGTCAGCCCCCTCTCTCCCACCCTTTCTCCCCTTTTTCTGTCTGCTGTCTTTCCCCCCCCCCCTCTCTCTCTCATTTTTGGGCGTCTTTCTTTTTTTCTCCCCCTCTCCCCTTTTTTCTGTCTCCCTTTTAATCTACTGTCTTTTCTATCTATCAAATTCCCCCCCTCTCTCTTTTCTCCCCCCCCCCCCCCCTTTTCCCTCTTTCTCTCCCTCTCTCTCTCTGTCCCTCTCTGCCCTCTCTCGTTTCTCACCCCCTTCCCCTCCGCTCTCTCTGTCTCTTTTTTCTCTCCTCCCTCTTCTCTCTCCCTTTTTCTCTCTCATGTCTGCCCTCTCTCTGTCCTCCCCCTTTTCTGTCGATAACGAATTCTTTTTGAAATTATTTGTCCATGTTAAATACTTAGAACTCAGTTAAAACCCCAAAAATATGGGGGCTGTCCTTCCATGTTTGATTTTGGGATATTTAAGGGTCATTACAAACGAACCCCATTAATAACGACAAGCAATTTGTTTTATAAACCCTTTTAAAATTAGAAATACTATCTGAAACTTAAAGGGTATTATTTTTCTTTTCCCTAAATTTTCTTTTGCAACAATTTTTTGGGAATGTTTTTAAAATACACACACCCCCTTCATGGGGGGCCCAAGGCCATAATGAATACAATTTCTGCTTTTCCTTTCCCGCAATCCCCCCTCCTCGTCCCCCCCCTCTCCCCCCTCTTTTTCCCCTCTGTCTCTCTCTCTCCCTCTCTTCCCCCCTCTCCTCTGTGTGTCTCTCCCCATCCTCTGTCTCCCCCCCCCCCCCTCTCTCCTCACTCTCTCTCTCTCCCCCCATGGCCGGGAATCCACTCCTAAAAGGGTAAAGGTTAAAGATAAAAGGGTTTTTCAAAACTACATGGGCCAGTCCCAGCCCGGGAAGTTGTCTTTCCCGCAAAGGAAATGGGATGGATGAGGGGGGAGGAGAGAGAAAAAGGGGAAGAGGAGAAAAGGGGAAGAGAGAAGAGAGAGAGAAGAGAGAAGAAAAAAAAGGGGGGGGGGGGGGGAAATCTACAGAGAGAGAGAAACAAAGAAAAGAGAAAGGCAGAAAAGACAGACAGACAAAGATAGCGAGAGAGAGAGAAGGACAAAGAAAGAAAAGAGAGAGAGGGAGAGACAGAAAAGAAGAGTGGGGGGAGGGGGGGAAAAGGGGAGGGAAGGAGGGGAAAATGGAAGGAGAAAAGGGGAAAAAAAGGGGGAAAAAAAAGGGGGGGGAAAAAAGAAAAAAAAAAAAGAGGAAGGAAGGGAGGAGGGAGAAAAAAAAGAAAAAAAAGGGAAAAAAAGGGATAAAATTTAATAAAAAAATTAAAATTAAAAAATAAAAAAATTTAAAAAAAAATAAAAAAAAAAATAAAAAAAAAAAAAAAAAAATAGAGAGAAAAGAGAGAGGAGAGAGAAGAGAAAAGGGGGGGAAAAAAAAAAATTTTTTAAAACAATGGGAAAAAAATTTGCCAAATTCCTTTTTTTCGGGGTAATTTTCCCCCAACTTTTTTTTCTCCATCCCGGTCCCCCCCTTAAACCCCTTAATTACCCCCCCTTTTTCCCTTCTCACTTAGCCCCCAAGGGAAACCCCCTTTTTCCCCCCCCGCCCCCCCCCCCCCCACCCCCCCAAAATTTCCAAAAATTCCCTGGGGGGAAAAAAAAAAAAAAAAAAAAAAAAAAAAAAACCCCCTAAGAAAATTAAATTTTCCTTCCTCCCTCCCCTTCATCCTTTATTTTCCCCCCCTTCCCCCCTTGCCTCCTTCTCTCCCCCTTTTTCCCTCTTTTTATCCCCTCTCCCTCAAAATCTCTCCCCCCCACCCCCTTCGCGCTCTCTCCCCCTCTTCCCCTCTCTTCTCCTCCCCTCCTTTCTCTCCCCTCTCACTTCCCCGCCTCACAACTCTCCCTCCCCCCCCTTTTCTCCTCTCTCCCTCACTTCCCCTCTTTTCCTCTCCCTCCCCCCCCTCCCCTCTCTCTTTTCAGTCCCCCCCTTTTCCCCTCTCTCCCCCTCTCCCCCCCCCTCTTTCTCCCCCCCAACCCCCCCCCCCCCCCCCCTCCCCCCTCCCCCCCTCCCCCCCCCCCCCCCCCCCTTCCCCCCCCCCTCTCACAACCTCTCTCTAAACAACCTGTCTCTCTTTTTCTCTCTCTCCTCCTCTCTCTCACTCTCTCTCTCTCTCTCTCTCTCTCTCTTTTCTCTCCCCCCCTCCCCGCTAAAAACCATCCCCGGGAAAATTTGGGACCCTTACAAATTTAAAGGGGTAAAAGGTCAAGGGGATTTCAAAAACTGAAAACTTTCACGGAAAAACCGATGCTGTCGTCATTCGAAAAGGAAACGGGGAATTCAAAGGAAATTCCAAAGGGGCTTGTTTGGAAAGGGAAAGGGGGGTGAAAGTCTTGAATCATGTTTTAAAGTTACCTATACACTTTTTTTTGGCTTGTTGGTAAGGGGGAGGGGGAAGGGGCAGTTTTTTTGGGGAGAAGGGGAGAAGGAGGGGGATTGGGGGGGGGGGGGGGGGAAAAAGGGGGGTGGGGGTCTTTTTCCATTTTTTCAAATAATTTTTGCTGTCGGAAAACTCTTGGTGCGAATCAATCAAAGGTTTATTTCCAGATGGTACATCAAATAAGCATGCTTTTTTGCTCCCTCTCTCTTTTTCTGTCTCTCTCTTCCCCTGTCCTTTTGTCCCCCTCTCTCTCTCCCCATAAAAAGCCAGGAGGGGGGGGGGGGGGGGGGGGGGGGGGGGCTTGCCCATTTTTTTCAAATATTTTTTTTGCTGTCTGAAAAAGTATGTGGGGTCGTTTTCGTCAAATGTTTATTTCCAGATGGTACATCGAAAAAACGTTGAAATTCTATCCCCTCCCTCCCCTCCTCTCCTCTCCCCCTCACCTCTCACTCTCCTCTCTCTCCTCCCCTCTCTCTCTCTCCCCTCTAAAATTCTCTCTCTCTCCCCTCTCTTTAAAAACCCATTATCTAAAAAAAAAAACCCAATTCGACAATAATGTGTGGGGTGTAGGGTGTTTTTTTTTTTTTACTTATTTTATTTTTTTTTATTCTTTTAAAATTCGGGGAAAAAGGAAAAAAATTTAACGTGTTTTTTTTTTTTTTAACATCTAGACCCGTGTGAATGCATTTTTTGTAAATTCTGTCACTTTCCCACCGCACACAAGGCCAACTCTTAAAAAAAAGGGGAAAAATTTTAAACGTGTGCGCAAGATTTTCTTGCGTCGTTCCAAAAAGGGGGGCCCTCATTTTATAGTCTAAAATCAGAAGGACTTTCGAAGATTTTGTAACCAGCTTCCTCCACTTCCATGTCAACCATTTTACAAGTTGTTGTTTTTTTAACATCCATACTTATAGGAATAGCCGCTAGCATCATTACACAAAAACTGAAACTTTATCCTGTCATATTTCGTGAGAATGGAAAAAGAAAAGAAAAAAGAAACAGGTTTTTAAAAAATAGTATGACTAAATCACTGTCATGCCTACCTACCTACCACACCTTCCCCCCCTCCCACCCTCCTTCCTTCCAACCCCCACCTTACCTCACCTCCACCACCACCACTACGACCATAAAAAACAAACCGCCTGAGGATATAATATATGTCGTGAAGGTATGTATGTATGTATGTATGTCCACACCTGTCCAATCTTCTTCAGTACTGCAACTTTTCATTCATTGGTCGACACAGATTCTTAGAATATTGATATTGAGAGATAGATGATTCAGTATAGCTCCAGGCATCTCCCCCTGCCCCCCCCCCCCTACACACACACACACACACACACACACACAAACTATTCTCTAAAATTTTGTTCAAATGGTCATATAGATCTAGTTGACGTGATTTTAGTCAAGACGTAGAATAGCGATTGAAATGACGACATGATTGAAAATAGACCAGTGTGACGAAATTACAGTAGGCCTACTAAACAAGTTAATAGGGATGTTCTGAGTGTGTGTGTGTGTGTGTGTGTGTGTGTGTGTGGTGTGTGTCTGTGTGTGTGTGTGTGTGTGTGTGTGTGTATGTGTGTGTGTGTGTATGTGTGTGTGTCTGTGTGTGTGTCTCTGTGTGTGTGTGTGTGTGTGTGTGTATGTGTGTGTGTGTGTTTATTTATTTATTTATTTTATTTTATTATTTTATATCGAGGATAATGGAATAAGCACTTATTGCGTTTTTACATCCAGTCCCCGTGTGTATATGGTTTTGTGAATTCTGTCATCTGTTCCCACCGGCACACAGTGGCCTACTCTTACGAAAAGCAGAACAGGATTTAACGTGCGCGCAAGATGTTCTGCGTGCGTTCGCACACGGGGCCTCGGTTTATAGTCTCATTCGAAGGACTTTGGGAAGAGTGGAGTCTGCACTGATGTGTTAACTCCAAGGGAAAATATCCCTTGTGTGTGTGTGTGTGTGTGTGTGTGTGTGTGTGTGTGTGTGTGTGTGTGTGTGTGTGTGTGTGTGTGTGTCTGTCTGTCTGTCTGTCTGTCTGTCTCTCTCTCTCTCTCTCTCTCTCTCTCTCTCTCTCTCTCTGTCTGTCTGTCTCTCTCACGCACACACACACACACACACACACACACACACACGCACGCACACACATGGGTGCTTAGTCATTATCCTAGAAAGAACAGAATTGAATTTGATTTCAATTGATTTGATTTGACCTCTGTCTCTGTGTCTCTTTCTTCATCTGTCTGTCTGTTTGTCTCTGTCTCTGTCTGCCTGTCTGTCTGCTCTCTCTCTCTCTCTTTCTCTTTCTCTCTCAAGAAATTATTATCTGAGCTTGTTATTTGATTAAACTTGCTGAATGTTTACAAATGAGTTGGTGTAAACTTGACGATTACAGAGAATATGATGTCAATGTAATAACTTTTGGTTTATGAATAGAGCACCAAAT
>CM054168.1:1631524-1661524 GCA_028751875.1 Rapana venosa | reverse complement strand
TACACACACTTATTCATTCACACATACACATACATATACATTACACACACATATACATACACACATACACATACACATACTTTCATGCCTCATACACATACACACCCATATTATATACATATTATATAAACCATACACATATATTCATATATATTATATATATACTTACACACACATATATATATATTGTACATACACACCACACAAATACATATAATACACATAACCATAAATATAAGCCAAAATGATGATGAAGTTCAAGAAAAGTTATTTCAATAATGTAAATGTAAATAGAAGAAAAAAGGAAATGCAAAAGGAAAGAGGGAGGATGAGAGAAAGAAAGAGAGAGAGTGAGGAGTGAGAGAAGTGACAGACAGACAGTCAGACAGGCAGACAGGAACAGGGAGAGTGAGAGAGGAAACAGAGACCAGAGGACATTGGGAGAGACAGTATGGACACAGAGACAGAGATGAAGGAAGAGGGAGAGTACAGAGTGAGAGGGGGACAGATAGCGAAAATAGTTAGATAGTAGATGATAGGTAGATAGACAGGACAGGCAGGCAGACAACATACAGAACAGACAGAAGGACCAAATAGATTGACAGTGACAGAGGAGAGTGAGAGAGAGAGAAAATGGATGGAAGAAATCAAGGCTAAGGCAAAAAAGGAACTCATATTATTTTTCATTATGGTCATAGAATGAATATCTTGGGTGAATCCTGCATTCACCTTGCCCTTGGTGGGGGGAAAAGAAAAAACAAAAAAAAAAAAAAAAAAATCCCCTTTCAAATAACACACTCACAGCTTCCAAAAACCAATGTGAAGATTATTGCATCAAAAATACAAATTCATACAAATTTCCACCAAAATCACAATCACAACCAATTTATAAAGGTGGGTGTTGGGGTCGGGGGACGAGGCGGGGAATGGGGGGGGAAAGAGGGAAGGGGGGGGGTGGGGGGGGGGGGGGGAAGGGGGGCGGGAAGGGGGGGGTGGGGGGGAAGAGGGGGAAGGGGGGGGTGGGAATGGGGGTGGGGGAGGGGGGGGAAGGCGGGGGGGGGATGAGGGGAAGGGGGGGGGGATGGGGGGGAGGGGGGAGAGGGAAGGGGGGAAGGGGGGAAGGGGGGGGGGGGGGAGGGGGGGGGGGGGAAGTGGAGGGTGGGGAAAAAAGGGGGGGGGGGGGGGTGGGGGCGGAAGGTGGGGAAGGGGGGGGAAGGGCGGAAAGGGAAGGGAAGGGGGGGGGAGGGGGGGGGGGGGGTGGGAAGGCGGTGGGGGGGGGGGGGAATGGGGGGAAGGGGGGGAGGTGGGGGGGGGGGAAGGGGGAGGGGGGGGGGGAGGGAAGGGGAAAGAGGCGTGGGAAGGGGGGGGGGGGGAAGGGAGGGGCTGAAAGGAAGGGGGGGGAGGGGGGGGGGGAAAGGGGGGGAAGGGGGGGGGGAGGGGGGGGGGGGGGGAAGGAAGGGGGGGAAGGTGGGGAAGGGGGGGGAGGGTGGGGAAGGGGGGGGGGGGGGGAAAGGGGGATAGAAGGGGGTGGGGGGGGGGGGGGGGGGGGGGATGGGGGACGGGGGGGGGGAAGGAGGGGGAAGGGGGGGGGGGGGGGGGGCCGGGGGGGGGGAAAGAGGGGGGGGGGAGGGGGGAAGTTGGGGGGGCGCGCGGGGGGGGGGGGGGGGGGGGGGAGGGAAGGGGGGAAGGAGGGGGAGGGGGGGGAAGGGGGGAAGGGTGAAGGGAGTGGGGATGGGTAGGGGGGGGGGAAGGGGGGGGGGGTGGGTGGGGGGGGAAGGGGAAGGGGGGGGGGGGGGGGGGGGGGAAGGGGCGGGGGGGGGGGGAAGGCGGGGGGGGAAGGGGTGGAAGGGGTGGGGAAGGGGGAAGGGGGGGGGGGGAAGGGGGGGGAAGGGGAAGGGGGAAGGGGGTGGGGGGGGGAAGGGGGGAAGGGGAAGGGGGAAAGGGGAAAGGGGGGGAAGGGGGGGATAGGGAAGGGGGGGAAGGGGGAAGGGTGGGGGGGGCGGGGAAAGGGGGGGGAAGGGGGGGGGGGAAGGGGAAAGGGGGGGGGGGGAGGGGAAGGGGGGGGGGGGGAAGGGGGGAAGGGGGGAAGGGGGGGAAGGGGGGGGGAAGGAGGGAAATGGAAAGGGGGGGACAGGGCGGGGGAAGGGGGGGGGGGAAGGGGGGGGGTGGGAAGGGGGGAAGGGGGGGAAGAGGGGAAGGGGGGAATGGGGGGGGGGGGAAGGCGGAGGAAGGGGGGGGGGGGAAGGGGAACAGTAGGGGGGAAAGGGCGGGGAAGGGGGGGGAAGGGGGGGAAGGGGCAAGGGGGGGGGGAGGGGGGGAAAGGGGGGGTGGAGGGGGGGGGGGGGGGGGAAGGAGGGGGAGGGGGAGGGAAGGGGAAGGTGGGGGGGGGGGGGGGAAAGGGGGAAGGGGGAAGGGGGGGGTAAGGGGGGGGAAGGGGGGGAAGGGGGAAGGAGGGAGGTGGGGGAAAGGGGGGTAGGGGGAAGGGGGAAGGTGGGAGGGGGAAGGGGGAGGGGAAGGGGAAGGGGGGGGGAGGGGGGAAGGGCGGGAAGGGGGGAAGGGGGGGGGGTGGGGGGGGGGGGGTTAAGGGGAAAGGGGGGGGGGTGGGGGGGGAAAAGGGGGAATGGGGGAAGGGGAAAGGGGGGGGGAAGGGGAAGGGAGGGAAGGGGGGGGGGGGGAAGGGGAGGGGGGACAGGGGGGGGAGGGGGGGATGAGGGGAAGGGGGAAGGGGAAGGGAAGGGGGGGGATAGGGGGGGGGGAGGGGAGGGGAGGCTGGGGGGAAAGGGGGGGGGGGGGGGGGGAAAAAGGGGAGGGGGGGGGAAAGGGGGAAGGGGGAAAAAGGGTGGGAAGGGGGGGAAGGGGGGGGGGAAGGGAAGGGGGAATGGGGGGGGGGAAGGGGGGGGGGGGGAAGGGGAAGGGGGGGGAGGGGGGGGGGTGGAAGGGGGGGGGAAGGGGGGTGGGGGGATGGTGGAAGGGGGAAGGGGGGGGGGGGGAAGGGAAGGGGAACGTGGGGGGGGGGGGGAAGGGGAAGGGGTGTGAACGGGGGGGAAGGGGGGGGGGGGGGGGAAGGAAGGGGAAGGTGGGGAAGGGGAAGGGCGGGGAGGGGTGGGGAAAAGGGGGGGGAAAAGGGGGGAAGGGAAGAGGGGAAGGGGCGGAGGGGGGGGGGAAAGGGGAGGGGGGAAGGGGGGGGGGGTAAGGGGGGTAGGGAGGGAAGGGGGGGGAAGGGGATGGGAGTGCGGGGGAAGGGGGAAAAAGGGAAGGGGAGGGAAGGGGGGGAAGGGGGGGGAGGGTGGGGGGTGGGGGGGGGGGGAAGGGAAGGGGAAGGGGGGGGGGGGGGTGGGGATGGGGATGGGGGGGGGGGGAAGGGGGGAAATGGGGGAGGGGGTGGAAGGGGTGGGGGGTGAAGGGGGGAAGGGGGTGGGAAGGGCGGGAAGGGGTAGGGGGGGGGGGGGGGAGGGGACGGAAGGGGGGGGGAAGGGGGGGAAGGGGCGGGGGGGGGGGGAAGGGGGGGAGGCGGGGGAAGGGGAGGAAGGGGGGGCGGGGGATGGGGGGGGGGGGGGGGAAGGGAGAAGGGGAAAGGGGGGAAAGGGGCGGGGGGGGGAAGGGGGGGGGGGGAAGGGGGGGAAGGGGAAGGGGGGGGGGGGGAGGGGGGGGGTGGGTGGGGGGGTGGGAAAGAGGGGGGAAGGGGGAAGGGGAAGGTGAAAGGGGAAGGGGGGGGGGAAGGGGGGAGAGGGGGGGGGGAAGGGAAGGGGGAAGGGGGGGAAGGGGGGTGGGGGAGGGAGGAAGGGGGGGGGGGGGGGAAGGGGAAAGGGGGAAGGGGGGAAAGGGAAGGGGAGGGGGAGGGGGGAGGGGGGGGGGGGGGAAGGGAGGGGGGGGGGGGGCGGGGGAAAGGGGGGTAAGGGGGGGGGGGAAGGGGAAGGGGAAGGGGGGGAAGGGGGAAGGGGGGGGGGGAAGATGGGGAGGGGAAGGGGGCGAGGGCGGGGAAAGGAAGGGGCGGGAAGACGGGAAGGGGGGCGGGGAGGGGGGGGAAGGGGGGAAGGGAGGGGGGGGGGGGGGAAGGGGGGGGCGGGGGGGGGGGGGGGGAAGGGGGGTGTGGGGAGGGAAGGGGGGGAAGGGGAAGGAGGGGAAGGGGGAAGGGGCGGGAGGGGGAGGGGGGGAAGTGGGGGTGTGGGGAAAGGGGGGAAGGGGGGAAAGGAAAGGGGGGGGGGGGAAGGGAAATCTGGGGAAGGGGGGGGGGGAAGGGGGGAAGGATAAAGGGTGGGAGGTAGAAGGAGGGGGGAGGGGGGGGGGGGGGGGAAGGGGGGGGGGATGCGGGAAAGGGGGGGGGGAAGGGGAAGGGGGAAGGGGGGGAGGAAGGGGGGGGGAAGGGGGGGGGAAGGGGGGGGGGGGGGGGAAGGTGGGAGGGGAGGGAAGGAGGGGAATGAGGGGCGGGGGGGAAAGGGGAAGGGGGGCGGGGGGGGGGAAGGGCGGGGGAGGGAGGGGAAAAGAAGGAAAGGTGGGGGAGGGTGGGGGGGGGGGGGAAGGGGGAGGGGGGGGTGAAGGGGGGGGGGCGGGGTGGGAAGGGGGGTGAGGGGAGGGAGGGGGGGAAGAGTGGAAATGGGGGGGAGGTGGGGAAGGGGAAGGGGGAAGGGGGAGGGGGAGGGGGGGGGCGGGCTGGGGGAAGTGGTAGGGGGGGGGAAGGGGGGGGGAAGGGGAAGGGGAAGGGGGGGGGGGGGGAAGGGGGGGGGGGAAGGGGAGGGGAAAAGGGGATGGGGGGAGGGGGGGGCGGGGGGGAAGGAATGGGGGGGGAAGGGGGGGGGGGGGGGAAAGGGAAAAGGGGAAGGGGGGAAAGGGGGAGGGGGGGAATAATAGGAATGGGGGGGGGGAAGGAAGGGGGGGTAATTATGACAATAAATGTATAGAAAGAGAGAAGAGAGAGAGAGTGAAGAGAGAGAGCGAGTGAGAGAGATCGAGAGAGAGAGAGAGATGAAGAGAGAGAGAGAGAGAGAGAGCCTATCTGCTTGCATTTCCATTCATCGCATTTCTTCTCCCATGGACCACAAATTTTTAAAGCTCGCACTCATTACAGGGAAATACGTTCGAACATCTCGTACGCACAATTCACGAGGCACGCCACCGCCACTTGGTCTCTACGCATTTTACACTTCCATGTTATATGTAAAAATAATGATAATGGCGCGTTGCTCCTGTTGTTGGCGACGTTGCTTCTCCCCTGGGAAAGAAGAAGCAGCCCGGTCCGAAAACACGCACAGGAGAAAACGTTGCTCGCGACCCCAACAAACGGCGTACATACGTTTATAATTATAATACCAATACTCGTACAAAAAACCCCCCACACACCACACCCCAAAAACACACAACACATTCACAACTTAAACCCCAACACATTCACACACACATTCACAAAAAACACGCACACACACTTTACACACATTCAGACAACACCCCTCACCCACACTTTTCCCCACAAACCCTCACCCCCAACACAAACCTCACACCACACCACACACACAAACTCACACCCACCACACACACACCTCACACACAAAACACACACACATTCACACACACACACACACATTCACACTCACACCCCACACAACACACACAACACCCCACCATTCACACACACACTTTTTTCCCGTACCCTTGAGTAAGACAAAATAAACACACCCACATCCCAACCAATATGATTAATATTAAAAAAACAACAACAATAAGACAACACGCACCTCTGAATTTATTATTACGCCATATATTTTTTACTAAATTCTCTGCGCGAGTGGGAGCGTAAGGAAGCGGGAGAGGGAGAGAGGGAGGGGAGGGGAGAGAGGGGAGGAGAGAGGGGTGAGAGGGAGGGGGAGGGAGGGAAGGGGGAAGAGGGATGGGGGGAGAGAGAGTGGGGGGGAGAGAGAAGGAGGAAGGGGGGGAGGGAGAAGGGGAGAGATGGGGAGGGATAGGAGTGAGGGGAGGAGAGGGGAGGGGAGAGAGAGAAAGTGAGGGAGAGAGGAGAGGGAGGGGGGAGGGAGAGAGAGGGAGAGGGGGGGGGAGGAGGGGGGAGAGGGAGAGGAGGGGGAGAGAGAGAGGGGGAGAGAGAACTCGAACTCGAACTCGAATATTTTAATGAGACAAAGGGATAGAGAACAGAGGGAAAGGGAGGGAGGGAGAGAGAGGGGGGAGAGAGAGGGAGGAGAGAGAGAGATAAGGAGAGAGGAGGGGGAGAGAAAGAGAGAGGGAGGGGGAGAGAGAGGAGGAGGGAGAGAGAGGGGGGAGGAGAGGAGAGAGGGAGGGGAGAGAGGGGATGGGGGATGAGAGAGAGAGGGGGGAGGGGAAGAGAGAGAGGGGGGGGAGAGAGGGAGGGAGAGAGTGAGGAAGGAGGGAGGGAGAGAGGAGAGAGTGAGGAGAGGGGGGAGAGAGAGAGGGGAGGAAGAGAAGGGAAAGAGAGAGGGAGGAGAGAGAGGGAGAGTGAGAGAGAGAGAGTGAGAGAGAGGGAGAGAGAGAACAATGAACAATGAACAATGAACAATGAACAAATTTTATTATTACGGGGTTATAGAATAAGCATACAATTGCTTTTTACATCCAGCCTCTGAAAAAAAAGAATCGAAGTAATTAATGGCATACATAGCATGAAGAAACGATATAAAGAAAGAAAAAAATACATACATTGATGATGATTTCCATGCAATTCATCCCAATCAATATTCATACATGAAAAAATATATTTTTTTAAAGTAAACATAAACAGGAATAAGCCAAACATGGATAGGCACTGCTAATTATTTCATAATGCACCCCCCCACCCACCACACACACCACACATATATATATATCTATATATATATACATCATACACCACTACATACATACATACAATAACATATATATATATATATATATATATATATCTATATATTATATATATATTATATATATTTATACATACACACATATATATATATATACTATTACATACATATACATATCACACAACCATACATAATTATACACATACATATATATATATACACATACACATACATACACACATACACACCCTTTAAAATTTACATAACTTATAATTTAACAATAACATCAAAATACATACATTAACTTTATACAACAATTTTTTTTTTTTTTTTTTTTTGGGAGGTTGGTGGGTGGATGTTAGTTGGTGTGTGTGTGTATGTGTGTCGTGGTGGGTAGGAGTGGGTGTGTGTGTTGTGTGTGTGTGTGTTGTGTTGTGTGTGTGTGTGTGTCGTGTGTGTGTGGGTGTGTGTGTATGTGGTGTGTAGGTGGGTTAGGTGTTGGATGTGTGTGTGTGGTGTGTGTGTGTGGTTATGTGTGTGTAGGTGTAGGGGGGGAGTTGGTGTGTGTGTGTGTGTGTGTTGTGTGTGTAGGTGGGTAGGATTGGTGTAGTGTGTGTGTGTGTGTGTATGTGTGTGTAGGTGGGTAGGAGTGGTTGTGTGTGTGTGTGTGTGTGTATGATGTGTTGTAGGTGGGTAGGAGTTGGTGTGGTGTTGTGTGTGTGTGTGTTGTGTATGTGTGTTGTAGGTGGGTAGGAGTTGGTTGTGGTGTGTGGTGTGTGTGTGTAGGTGGGTAGGAGTTGGTGTGTGTGTGGTGTGTGTGTGTGTTGTGTGTGGTGTTGTGTGTGTAGGTGGGTAGGAGTTGGTGTGTGTGTGTGTGTGTATGTGTGTGTAGGTGGGTGGGAGTTGTGTCGTGTGTGTAATGTGTGTGAGGGGGGTAGGGTTGGTGTGTGTTGTGTGTGTGGTTGTGTGTGTGTGTGTATGTGTGTGTAGGTGGGTAGGAGTTGGTGTTGTGTGTGTGTGTGTGTGTGTGTGTGTATGTGTGTTGTAGGTGGTAGGAGTTGGTGTGTGTGTGTAGTGTGTGTGTAGGTGTGTGTAGGTGGGGTAGGGTTGGTGTTGTGTGTGTGTGTGTGTGTGTGTGTGTGTTGTGTTTGTATGTGTGTGTAGGTGGGTAGGCAGTTGGATGTGTGTGTGTGTGTGTGTTGTGTGAGAAGGAGGGTAGGAGTTGTGTGTGTGTTTGTGTGTGTGTGTGTGTATGTGTGGTGTAGGTGGGTAGGAGTTGTGTGTGTGTGTGTGTGTGTGTGTATGTGTAGTGTTAGGTTGGGTAGGAGGTTGGTGTGTGTGTGTGTGTGTGTGTGTGTGTATGTGTGTGTAGTTGGGTAGGACGTTGGTTGTGTGTGTGTGTGTGTGTGTGTGTGCATGTTGTGTGTGTATGTGTGTGTAGGTGGTAGGAGTTGGTGGTGTGTTGTGTGTGTGTGTGTGTGTATGGTGTGTAGCGTGGGTAGGAGTTGGTGTGTGTGTGTGTGTGTGTGTGTGTGTTATATGTGTGTGTTAGGTGGGTAGGAGTTGTTTATGTGTGTTTGGGGTGTGTGGTGTGTGTATGTGTGTGAGGTGGTAGGAGGTGGTGTGTGTGTGTGTGTGTATGTGTGTGTAGCTGTTCTGGGTGGGTGGAGTTGGTTTGTGTGTGAGAGTATGTGTGTGTAGGTGGGTAGGAGTTGGTGTGTGTGTGTATGTGTGTAGGGGGGTAGGAGTTGGTGTGTGTGTGTGTGTGTGTGTTGTGTATGTCTGTGTGTAGGGGGGTAGGAGTTGGTTCGTGTGTGTGTGTGTGTGTGTATGTGAGTGTAGGTGGGTAGGAGTTGGTGTGTGGTGTGTGTGAGGTGTGTTATGGTGTGTAGGTGGGTAGGAGTTGGTGTGTGTGTGTGTGTGTGTTGTGTTGTGTGTGTGTGTGTGTATGTGTGTGTAGGTGGGTAGGAAGGAGTTGTATGTGTTGTTTCGTGGGTGTGGTGTGTATGTTTGTGTGTAGGTATGATATGTATGTGTTTTGTGTGGGGGGTGGGTGTGAGTGGTATGTGTGTGTGAGGTGGGTAGGAGTTGTGTGGGTGTGTGAGTGTGTGTGTGTGTGGTGTGTGTGTATTGTGTTGTTGTGTTGTTGTTGTTCTTCTTTCTTGTGTGTTCTAGTTGGTCAGTTTTTAACATTTACACTAAATAGTTGATATTTGTGGGGTAAATTGTGTGTGTGTGTGTGTTGTGTGTGTGTTGTGTGTGTGTGTGTGTGTGTGTGTGTGTGTGTGTGTGTGTGGTGTGTGGGTTGTGGTTGTTGTTGTTGTTGTTGTTGTTTCTTCAATTTTAAGACAGTTCACTTCTAGTGATAATTTATTAAACGGGGAAAAAACCGGGAGGGGTTGATGTGTTGTTTAAGAAAACAACAACAAAACATGTGTTTAAAAAATCTTAGAAAGAAACTTGGCAATGCAACAGGGATTTTAAAAAACAACAAGAAAAAACCCCAAGTCATTAGCGTTAATATAACTATAACAAATGTCCTCTCTCTCTAGTGTTTGTGTGTGTTGTGTGTGTGTGGTGTGTGTGTGTGTGTGTGTGTGTGTGTGTGTGTGTGTGTGTTTGATTTTTTTTTACATCTGTTCACTTAAAGTGATATGTGTTGGTAGTTAGAGATTTTGTGTGTATCGAACTTCTTAAGTCCAAAGTGTGTGTGTGTGTGTGGTGTGTGTGTGTGTGTGTGTGGTGTGTGTGTGTGTGTGTGTGTGAGTGTGTGGGTGTTGTGTGTGTGTGTGTGTGTGTGTGTGTGTGTGTGTGTGTGTGTGTAGTGTGTTGTGTTTGTTATATGGTAGTGTGTGTGTGTGTGTGTGTGTGTGTGTGTGTCTGTAGTGTGAGTTGTGTGTGTGTGTGTATGCGTGTGTGTGTTATGTGTGTTTTGTATATGTGTAGTGTGTGGTGTGTGTGTGTTTGGTGTGTTCTGTGTGTGTGGTGTGTGTGTGTGTTTGTATATGTGTAGTGTTGTGTGAGTGTGTCTGTGTGTGTGTGCGTGTGAGTAGGTTGAGTGGTGTGTTGTGTGTGTAGTGATGTGTGTTTGTATATGGTGTAGTGTGTGTGTGTTGTGAGTGGTGTGGTGTGTGTGTCTGTGTGTGTAGTGTGTGTGTTTGTATTATGTAGTGTGTGTGTGTGTGTGTGTGTGTTTTGTATATGTGTAGTTGTGTGGTGTGTGTGTGTGTGTGTTTGTGTGTGTCTGTGTGTGTAGTGTGTGTGTTTGTATATGTGTAGTGTGTGTGTGTGTGTGTTGTTACGTGTGAGTGTGTGTGTTGTGTGGTTGTGAGTGTGTGTGTTTGTATATGTGTAGTGTGTGTGTGTGTGTGTGTGGTGTGTGTCTGTTTGTGTGTGGTGTGTGTGTCTGTGCGATGCGGAATTGACGAATTTCACATCACTTTGTCGGCAGAATCTGAATAGAAAACAAATGTGTTGAAATACCATTTTGTCGTTTTATGTATTAGTAGTTATTATCACATGCATTTTGTTTTTTGTGTATTTTCGGCACTATGATGAGTTGAGAGCCAACGAACTAATTTGTCAGTTATTAGATTTTGTGGAGTTAGTTGTTAATTACAAATCTAAAACATTGGTAAGACTATGCATGGAACTTTCATCTGCAATAGTTCACAAGTTCGTTGCTAGATTGCATTCGGCAAATCGCAATTTATATATAATATGAATAACAGGGGGACTAGTACGGGATCGCTCTTGAGGTACTCCATGTTTATAGTCTTGAAAATCTGAAACCCAGAAAAGTTCAAAAACACACTAATTGTTTTCTATTTGATAAAAAGGAGGAAATTAGTTGGACTGTGGAATTCTGAAAATCCATATACCATTAATTTCTTTAAGAGAAGTGTTTGGTTAATGACACATCAAATGCCTTAGCAAAGTCATGAAAAACTGTGCCAGTGAGTTCAATTGTTATTTAATTTAGAAGCCATTTATCACAATCATATTGGGTTAGTGCTGATATGGCAAGAGGTGGTTTTCTCTATAAAGTGATTGCTTGGGATGTATCAAGTTGTATTTGTTCAGATGGTTATTCAATGGTAGTCTAATTTGTTTTCGATTGGCTTTTGACAAAACAGACAAATTGATTTAGGTCCTATAATTGGATGGGTTTGTACGGTCTCCGTTTTTGAACCTTGGGAAATTACCCTTGCTTGCTTGAAAATAATGGAACATAGTCTTGTTATGCCAACAAGATTATAAATATAAGTAGTGTATTGCTATAACCGGGGATGCAAGTGTATGAGTATATTTCATCTAATTTCTTTTCCCAAATCTTTTGTTTTTGAAGGTTTTAGTCGACAAAAGAGGCCCGCATTAACTTGCTAGGTACTGATATAAATGGAATATTCCACTTTACAGTACAATATTTTTTGCAGAGCTATGTATTTTTTTTAACATTTCTAAGTCATTTTTTTCCCAGTCATTATTTAATATCAAATTATCAGCTGCTATTTAGAAAGAGTATCGTGATTGTGCCTTGGAGTTATATCATTTATATTTGTTGTAGACTCAGAGTGTCTTTGTTGGTTATTTATTGATTACTTTCAAGACTGACTTGACCCTGTTTTTATTGGTTACCTAAATCTTGTTAATATTTTAAGTTTTGCTTTCGCTTTCAAGGTAGGGCTACCTTATTTCGGTTCTTTAATTTGCTGTACATTGTGTTGTCTTCAATGTAGTTACGAAGAGTTTATGTTTCTTTTTCAATCTCTTTAGTTAACCCTTGGAGGTTGATGTGGTGCTTCACTTTCTGAGTTATTAATAAGGGGCACATGTTTGTATGATTCTAGTGAAAATGCTTACCAGACTTCCTGTTGCCTCTATCAGAGATCAGTATATTGGTTAAACCTAGTGATAAAGAGTTTAGCTAAGTATGAAAGAAATGAGTCCTTATTAAACTTATTTAAAATCTGTAAGTAATCTTTTTGTGACATGCCTTGGAAACTTAACTCTTTCTTTGAGGTCACGTTACACATACAGGATAGTGGTCACTGCAGCTTAGATACAGGACAACATTAATTCTTTGATGGTTAGTTTTGACGTGACATACCATCGGTCTCATAAGGGTAGACGAATTGACTGTTACTCGTGATCGGGACAATCAATCAATTTGACTTAGTTACAATGACTTCATCAGTTGTACCCACTGAGTCTGATCGTTTACAGGAGGTCATTGTTAAAGTCACCATAACAAAATGTCTCTTTATTTTGAAGCACTCGCCAGCATCCATCTGGCCTGAAAATCTTCTAGCCACTTGATTTTTCAGCTGGGGTTTCTGTATATAAATCCAACAAGTAGTGGTTACAGAAATGTTTTACTTTATAATTTGTATCCAGAAAGACTCTACCCCCAATCCCTCTAGCTGTTTTAATCTTCTGTAGTAGTGACAGACCTGACTATACTTCATTCAGCAATCCTGTTTACCTGTTCTACAGATTTTGGATCACTGCGAAACGACTGTAACCAGGGGTAGACAGACATCTGAATACACCAGGTACGGTTTGTTAGTCTGGATTCTGAAAAACAGAAAATGTGAAAATTATTTCCCGAATTTTCTAAAATGAGAGAAATCTCCGTTAACTTGTTCAGTGCCATGGTGATATTAGTTATACCCATAGTAGCCCTTCCTTGAGGGCCATGTATTGGACGTACAAAAATACTCCATAATGGAATATTATTGTTGAAAAAGAGACATATTAAGCCAAAAAGGAATCATGAAAACATTTACGATTATGCGGAGCACACAAAAAGATTTATAACAATACCACTGCACACTTTCAGAGTTTTTACAATTTATAATCACACAGGTGAAAATTGTATTTAATAAAAAATAAAAAGAAGAAGAAATGTTAAATGAGAAAAACAAATCTTATAACGAGAAAAAAAATAAATCAAACAAAAACGTACACAATCGTCAGTAAAGGCACTGGAAGATATTAATAAACAAGATCAATAATAATCAAAGAGAATAAATTCCCTTCTCACAACAAAAACAGGTTGTACGTTTCAATGAACGCTCAAGACTAACTCAGTCCAGCGATGTCAGAAGTCCGTGAGAAACAGCTGACTGCAGCAGCACATGTCACAGAACCTTTCACACAGACGCACAGCACACACACACACACACACAGCCACAGACACAGCACACACACCACACACACACACAACAGCACACACACACACACCAAAGGGGAGGAGTTGTGAAGTTAAGCTCCCCGTCTCTACTCCCCCCCTCAACCCCCCCCCCCCCCCTCGCGCCTCCCCCACCTGTCGTATTTCCCTACCAAAAACATCCACTTGACACTCCAGGTGTTCACATAAGTTTTATACACACGCTTTGAGGCTGCACATACTTAGCCTTCTTTTTGCTTTGGTAACTGTAACTTTTTCTTTACCGATATCCAGGCGATTGGTAATCAAGGTTGTATTTATGTCATAAAATGCTATTACTTGTAGCTATATCTGTAACACTCGAAGTTCAGGGGAAAACAATCTTTACAAATAAGACAGGACAAAGACCTCACCTTGATTGTTACATAGTATGACATTCTGCTGTGACAGAATATGGAAGCCATAATAGCAGTTTCATGGTTAGAGAGGTGAGTGGTCGCTTATGCTCATGCGCTTGTCGGCATTCTGACCTTGCAGACAGATTTGACTAGAGGTAAATGGAATGAGGGTTGTACGAACAGGGTACCTAGAACGGAGCTGTATTACCAGGGTCTTCATGAGCTAATGAATTATACTTTTATCATTCAAAGTGACATCTCCATGGTCTACTTTGTATTGTATTGGTGGGCGTTGGGATGGCCAGGAACAAAGAGGCTCTCTGCTGTTGACTGACTCAAGGTATCAGGAAAAACAATGATGCTGGTAAGATGGCTGTAGTGATTGATATTCCGCTTCTGGGGAGTGAGGAAAGTGGAGGGATGTGAAGGAGGGGGACATGCCCGGGCATTAGTAGGGGTTGTGTCCAGAACGATTGTGTCATTGCTATGGTCATAGAGGGGTCATTTTGGGATGAAAGGTGTCCTATCTCTTAGCCTGGTATGAACTGTTATGAATGGACAGGTCGGTTGGTGTCGGCCCTGTGTGCTGGTACCCTCACGTTATACCTTCCCTGCCGTGTGTTACTGAGTTAGTTAGGACCTACAAGTGAAAAGCCCTTGCTTCAGGGTTAAGGCTCAGTTTATTCTATGACTCTCTCTTGCACTTGGGTGGATAACACTTGATACAAAGCTAAACAGGGTGGCACCTGTTTTGCTTGTGAAATTGTGTCATAATTGTCAACAAAATGACATCAGGACTGACAAACTGAGTAAAGATTTTTTTTAGAAGGAAAGATGGCATTGTTTAAATGCTGCCTACCCTGGCCTGGAAATAATAGAACTTGCCACACAGTTGCCTTAGGAAATAGCTTTTGCAGAGTGAGAGCAGCTTCGTCCATGTTTCTTTTAGAGCAGGCCGCAGGGCAGCTGTTGACCCCACATGGAGTGCCTCAGTCTTCACGGAGTGTGATGACACTGACACAGACTGCAGACTGTGCGTCAGTCTGGTTAACAGTCAGGCAGGAATACAGATCTTGTAAAACCACTCATCCTGGGGCTCATCTTTGGGGTTGAATGTACTTAAGCACGGAATCTCCAATGAGGGAGGACTGAGGTTGTGGAGGGTATGCGATAGGAGGGGGGCTGCTCAGGATGAAGTTGGTTCCTGGTGGAAAAACCTTATTTATTTCCTTTTTTGAAATCAGGTCTGCTATCCTCTTCTGGTAGTGCATCACTTGAGTGACTTAGCTGGGTGCCTGTCACCCGCCCTCGTCCGTCAGTACCTGGAAGGAGTTGTGATCGGGCACTGTGTTACATAGTGGGCCTCTTAACACTGGGCTGAGGGAAACAGTGAAGTCAGATCCCACTGGGGATCTGAGCAAGTTGTCTTCTGGATAGTGTCTGGGACAGTTGTTTCACAGGTTTTCGGGAACTTGCATTAAAGGATCTTATTCATGGTGGAATCAGTGATTTGATCATGGATGTGTTGGTACTGTTTATTTTTCATTGAGGTTAGTAATCAGAAGGGAGAGATTTGAGTGCCGTGTGTGGAAGAAGGTAGGCCTTATTGAGGTGCGCTTTAACTTTTTCAGGTCAGATTGTAAAATACCTGTTTGTGTTTTTAATCGAATGGTTCTCTTTGAAAGGATATCTGATTTTTGGCGTAGGTCCGTTTATTATCCCTTTTTTGTAGTTTTTCTATGTCATCTTGAAATAACATCATTTTGTCAGCTGGTATGCTGAATTTCATTTTTGCTGCATATTTTTCGTCACTGATAAGAGCGGTTAGCTCCTCACAGAATTGTTCTGCTTTGAGAGAGGGAATCCAATGGCCGATTCCATGTTTTGGTCTGTTTTGGTTAAGGGGAATGGAGCAGCATATATTAGAGTGTCTAATCTTGGAAGATTTTGGTGTAAAACATAGTGCGTCTACGAAGTCTTTTACACTGTTTTCTAACAGATGATACACGGCTCTGTGGGCGGGCATAAATGGTTTCATCAGTTTCATCCAGGGTCTGTTTCGTGCTGTTGACCTGGACATTAGGAGTAGGAGGGAAAATGACCAACCCATTTCCGTTCTGTACCCCCTTCACACTGGCAGAATGCTGGCTGCAGATGAGGAGGAGAGCTGGACTGCCGGGTGATAGAAATGAATGTCCAGGCAGTGTCACATCGGTAGGCTGCCTGAGGAAAATAACAGGTTTCGGGAAGGCATTGATAAAGGCAATAGTTGTTCCAGTAAAACATTTTCTTAGTTCTTTGGACGGTCTCTGTTGGCCAGAAATGTTTGAACAAAAAGTTTCAAAACTTCGGATTTCTTTTGTGTTCCTAAGAATACAGTCCTATACTTGCCAAGGAATGTACCACGAGACTGTGTTTGAAATATAGGCTGAGTGTGTTGCTCTTAGTGGAACCACAAAAATATACGAATGACAGTCTTAGTCAGCCAGTTTGGAGGTGGATAATCGATCAGTAGCATGCAGGCTCAGCAGTTTCTTCATTTAGTATCAAAAGTCTGTTATGTCAACCGTTTTGTCATTATTTAGCAATGGCTGAGTAACGAAACACAAGACTGTTTTCCATACACATAGTTGCCTCTTGTTACTAACAAGAAAACGCTTTGATTGCATCAAGGGTTGGTTTCAGTTTTTGATCCATCTTTTGACATCTTGCTAAAAAACTCAAACTAACTTTTTAGCGTGACAGAGAGAAAGAGAAAAAAAATTATGAACACTTTGTATCTGTGACTTACAGTTTTTTATGCTGGCAGCGCCTGCTTCACATCTTCACAGTTAGTCCATGGCTTTTTGCAGATGGAATGACGTTCTCGACGAAAGTGCCCCACATGTATCTCTCACCATGACTTCAGAAACACTTTCATTACATATACTTGATAGTCTGAGATCACATATAATTTAGGCACTTTCACCAAGTTTACGTTAAGATGACACAGATCTCGGGTCAGCAAAACCCGTTTCAACATTTACATTAAATTTCTGTATGATCAGAACAATGTTTATTATGTTGATTATCAATACTTGTTAGGTGACTTCTGCAACATTGTAGCCGATACTCAAGATCCAACACAGAGGGTCGCTGGTTGGGAATAAGATCTCGATTTGCTTGCTTTTCGACTTGACTCGTTTTTTCAGAAAGTGTCCATAATCATGCAGTAGGTAAATAAGTCATCACGGAAAGAGAGAGCGCAAGAAAACAAGGGAGGGGGAGGGTAAGGAGAGGGAGGGGAGAGAGTGAGAGGTTCTGTCTCTGTACAGTATGAGTTCAAAACAGACACACTTCAATGCAGTTGTGTGTTCCAAATCCTGTGTATTGTAGCATTCCACACGACACACCACACCACCACACACACAGCACACAGACACAACACATACACATACACTGACACACATCACACACACACACCTCACACACACACACACACACACAACACAACACAAAACACACAACACCAACCACAACACACACACACCAACACACAAACACAACACACACACCACACACACACACACATTGACATTGTTTGGTTGATGACCAAAATGCACGCAGAACATTCTTGCGCACACGTTAAATCCGGTTCCGCTTTTCGTAAGAGTGTAGGCCTCATTGTGTGCGGTGGAACGGATGGACAAATAATTGACAAACTGCATATACAAACGAGACTGGTGTATAAACAAGACATGAATGCTTATTTTTTAAGTCTCGAAATAAATGAATAAACCACACACACATACATGCACACACACACGCACACAAACACACACACACATCACTCACACACACACCTACCAGCATCAGCCCTACACACAACTCACCACACACACACACACACACCACACACACACACAACACACCCATACACACCACACACACACAAACACACATCACAACACACACACACTCACACACACACACACACACACACACACACACACACCAGACACAGCACACACACACACAAACACACACACACACCTGCACCACACCACACCTGCACACACACACACACACACACCACAACACCACCACAACATACACACCAACACACTAAACACAAACACACAAACACACACCACACACACACACACACACACCAACACACACCACACAACACACACACACACACTACACATCACTTTCACATACACGAAAACAAAGCGTTAGTTCCTTACGTCGACCTTCGTTGTCACATAAAGGGGAGACGACATTGACGTTGTGGGAATCCCCCCAAAACCCCCCCCCCCCCCACCTCCCCCCCCCCCCCCCCCCCCCCCTACCCCCAACACCCCAACCCCACCCCCACCCCCCCCTCCCCCCTCTCCACCCCCACCCCCACCCTTCCCCCCCCCCCTTCTACCCCCCACCCCCTCCTCTCTCTCTGCCCATCCTTCAAACTTTGTTGTCACATATTTTGTCTCTTACCTGGTATTTCTAACGTGTTGTCACTACTCTCTGTCTGTCTCTCTGTCTCCCTCCTCTCGTTTTCTGTCCCTCTCTGGCTTCTGTCTCTCTCACGATTCTTCTGGTCTCTCTGCCTCTCTGTCTGTCTCTCTGTCTCCGTCTCTCTATTGTCCCTCTCTGTCTCTCTCTTCTATCTGATGGCTCTCTGTCTGTCTCTTGTCTCCGTTTCCTCATGTCCTCCACTCTCTGTCGCTGTCTCTCTCTATCTGTGTGTTCTCCTGTCTTTGTGAGGTTCTCTTCTGTTTCTGTTCTCTGTGTCTCCGTTCTCCTCTTTCTGTCCCTCTCTGGTTCAGGTCTCTCGTGATTCTCTGTCTCTCTGCCTCTCTGTCTGTCTCTTTGTCTCAAGTCTTCTTTCTGTCCTTCCCTGTCTCTGTCTCTCTGGTTGTCTCTGTTCCTTTCTCTGCCTCTCTGTCTCCGTCTCTCTACCTCGTGTCACCTTGCTTCTCTCTCTCCCTCTCTTCCTCTCCCCCGGCTCTTCACTCTCTCCCTCCCTGTGTGTGTGTGTGGTGTGTGTGTGTGTAGTGTCTGTGTGTGTGTGTGTGTGTGTGCTGTCATCAATTTGTCTGTTCACTCTAAGGTGATATTAGACGAATGTGTGTGTGTGTGTGTGTATGTGTGTGTAGGTGGGTAGGAGTTGGTGTGTGGGTGTGTGTGTGTGTGTGTGTTAGGTGGGTAGGAGTGGTGTGTGGGTGTGTGTGGTGTGTGTGGTGTGTTGTGGTGTGTGTGGTGTGTGCGTGTGTATGTGTGTGTAGGTGGGTAGGAGTTGTATGTGTGTTTGGGGAGTGTGTGTGTGATGTGTGTGTAGGTGGGTAGGAGTTGGTGTGTGTGTGTGTGTGTGTGTATGTGTGTGTAGGTGGGTAGGAGTCAGTTGGTGTGTGTGTGTGTCGTGTGGGTGTGTGTGTAGTAGGTTGGGTAGGAGTTGGTGTCGTGTGTGTGTGTGTGTGTTGTGTGTGTGTGTGTATGTGTGTGTAGGTGGGTAGGAGTTGGTTGTGTGTGCTTCTGTGTGTGATTGTGTGTGTGTTTGTGTGTGTAGGTGGGTAGGAGTTGGTGTGTGGTGTGTGTGGTGTGTGTGTGTGTGTATGTGTGTGTAGGTGGGTAAGGAGTTGGTGTGTGTGTGTGTGTTGATGTGTGTGTGTGAGTGTGTGTTATGTGTGTGTAGGTGGTAGAGTTGGGATCGTGTGTGTGTGTGTGTGTAAGTGTGTGTAGGTGGTAGGAGTTGGTGTGTGTGTGTGTGTGTAATGGGGTTTTGTTGTGTTTAGGTGGTAGGAGTGGTGTGCTGTGTGTGTGTGTGTGTATGTGTGTGTATGTGTGTGTATGTGGGTAGGTGTTGCGTTTGTGTGTGTGTGTGTGTGTATGAGTGTGTAGGTGGGTAGGAGTTGGTGTGTGTGTGGTGTTGTGAGGTTGTGTGTAGGTGGGGTAGGACGTTGGTGTGTGTGTGTGTGTGAGTGTGTGTGTGTGTTTGTGTTGTAGGGTGGGTCGGAGTTGGTGGTGTTGTGTGGGTGTGTGTGTGTGTGTGTCTGTGTATGTGTGTGTAGGTGGGTAGGAGTTGGTGTGTCGCTGTTTGTGTGTGTGGTGTATGTGTGTGTAGGAGGGTAGGAGTTGGTGTGTGTGTGTGTGTGTGTATGTGTGTGTAGGTGGGTAGGAGTTGGTGTGTGTGTGTAGTGTGTGTAGTTGTGTGTTGTAGGTGGGTAGGAGTTGGTGTGTGTGTGTGTGTGTATGTGTGTGTAGGTGGGTAGGAGTTGGGTGTGTGTGTGTGTGTGGTGTTATGTGTGTGTAGGTGGGTAGAGTTGGTAGTGTGTGTGTGTGTGTATGTGTGTGTAGGTGGGTAGGAGTTGTTGTGTGGTGTGTATGTGTGTGTAGGTGGGTTTAGGAGTTGGTGTGTGGTCGGTGTGTGTGTGTATGTGTGTGTAGGTGGGTAGAGTTGTTATGTCGTGTGTGGTGGTTGTGTGTGTGTGTGTTATGTGTGTGTAGGTGTGGTAGAGTGGTGTGTGTGTGTGTGTGTGTGTGTGTATGTGTGTGTAGGTGGGTAGGAGTTGCGTGTGTGTGTGTGTGTGTGTATGAGTGTGTAGGGTGGGTAGGTGTTGGTGTGTGTGTGTGTGTGTGTGTGTGTCGTGTGTATGTGTGTGTAGGTGGGTAGGAGTTGGTGTGTGTGTGTGTATGTGTGTGTAGGTGGGTAGGAGTTGGTGTTAGTGTGTGTGTGTATGTGTGTTGTTGGTGGGTAGGAGTTGGATTGTGGTGTGTGTGTGTGTGTGTATGTGTGTGTAGGTGGGTTGGTGTAGGTGTGGTGTGTGTGATGTGTGTATGTGTGTGTAGTGGGTAGGAGTTGTGTGTGGTGTGTGTGTATGGTGTGTGTAGGTGGGTAGGAGTGGTGTTGTTGTGTGTGTAGTGTGTGTGTGTATGTGTGTGTAGGTGCGGTAGGAGTTGGTGTGTGTGTGTGTGTGTATGTGTGTGTAATGTGTTTGTAGGTGGGTAAGGAGTTGGTGTGTGTGTGTGTGTATGTGTAGTGTAGGTGGGTAGGAGTTGGAGTGTGTGTGTGTATGTGAGTGTATGTGGGTAGAGTTGGTGTGTGTGTGTGTGTGTGTGTATGGTGGGTAGGAGTTGGTGCGTCTGTGGACGTGTGTGTTGTGTGTGTGTATGGTGTGTGTAGGTGGTTAGGATTTGAGTGTGTGTGTATGTGTGAGTAGGTGGGAAGGCGTTGGTGTAGTAGTATGTGTGTGTAGTTGGGTTAGGAGTGGTTTGGTGTGTGAGTGTATTGTGTGTAGGTGGTAGGGTTGGTGTGTGTGTTATGTGTTGTATGTGTATGAGTTTGTAGGTGGGCCGTGTAGGTGTGTGTTTGTGTGTGTGTGTGTGTAAGTGTCGTGTAGGGTGGGGGTAGAGTTGGTTGTGTGTGTGTGGTGAGTGTGTGTGTATGTGTGTCAGGTGGGTAGGAGTTGGTGTGTTTGTTTGTGTATGTGTGTGTAGGTGGTAGGAGTTGGTGTGTGTGTATTGTGTGTGTGTGTGTGTGTATGTTGTGTAGGTGGGTAGGAGTTGAGTGTGTATGTGTTGTGAGTGTGTTGTGTGTATGTGTGTGTAGTTGGGTAGAGTTGGTGTGTGTATGTGTGGTGTGTGTGGTGTGTGTGTGTGTGTTGTGTGTGTGTGTGTGTGTCTGTGTGTAGGTGGGTAGGATATGGTGTGATGTGTGTGTGTGTGTGTATTGTGTGTAGGTGGAGGAAAGTTGTTGTGTGTGTGTGTATGTATGTGTGTAGGTGGGTAGGAAGTTTGTTGTGTGTGTGTGTGTGTGTGTATGTGTGTGTAGGGAGGGTAGGAGTTTGTGTAGAGTGTGTGTGTGTATGTGTGTGTAGGTGGGTAGGAGTTTGTTGTGTGTGTGTAGTGTGTGTTTGTGTATGTGTGTTGTAGGTGGGGTAGGAGTTGGGTGTGGTGTATGTGTGTGTGTGTGTGTGTGTGTGTATGTGTGTAGGTGGGTAGGAGTTAGTGTGTGTGTGTGTGCAGTAGTGTGTATGTGTGTGTAGGGTGTAGGAGTTGGTGAGTGTGTTTGTGTGTGTGTATGTGTGTGTAGGTGGGGTAGGCGTTGGTGTGTGTGTGTGTATGTGTGTGTAGGGGGTAAGGAGTGGGTGTGATGTGTGTGTGTGTTGTAGTTGTGTGTGTAGGTGGTAGGAGTTGGTGTGAGTATGTGTGGTGTAGGTGGTAGGAGTTGGTGTGTGGATTGTGTGTGTGTGTGGTGTGGTGTAATTTTGTGTGTAGGGTTTGTAGGAGTTGGTGTGTTGTGTGTGTGTGCTGTGTGTGTGTGGGTGTGTATGTGTGTGTAGGTTTGGTAAGGATGGTGTGTTTGTGTGTTGTGTTGTATGTGGTGTGTAGGTGCGGTAGGTTGGATGTGTGGTGTGTGTCTGTGTGTGTAGGTGGGTAGGAGTGGTGTGATGTGGTGTGTGTGTCGGTGTGTGAGTAGGTTGGGTGGAGTTGGTGTGTGTGTGTGTGTGTATGTGTGTGTAGGTGTTTATGAGTGAGTGTGTGTGTGTGTGTGAGTGGTTAGGTGGGTAGGAGTTGGTTGTGTGTGTGTGTGTTATGTGAAGTGTTATGTTGGTAGGAGATATGGTTGATTGTGACAGTGTGTTGTGTTGAATGTTGTGTATGTGGGTGGAATGGTGTCGTGTGTGAGTGTGTTGTGTGTGTATTGTGTGTGTAGGAGGGTAGGAGTTGGTGTGAGTGTGAGGTGTGTGTGTGTGTGTGTGTGTGTGTGCGTGTGTGTGTGTTGTGAGTAGGTGGGGATGGATTGGGTGTGTGTGTGTGTGATTTGTTGTGGTGTAGGTGGGCGTAGGAGTTGGTGTGTGTGTGTGTTTGTAGTGCTGTGTGTAGGTGGGTAGGAGTTGGTTGTGTGTGTGTGTGTTTATGTGTGTAGGTGGGTAGGGAGTGGTGTGTGTGTGTGTGTTGTGTGTATGTGTGTGTCGGTGGGTAGGTGGGGGGTGTGTGTGTATGTGTGTGTTAGGTGGGTAGGAGTTGGGTGTGTTGTGATGTGTGTATGTAGTGTGTAGGTGGGTAAGAGTTGGGTGTAGTGGTGTGTGTAGGTGGGTAGGGTAGGTGTTGTGTGGTGTAGGTGGGTAGAAGTTGGTGTGTGTTGTGTGTTGTGTGTGTGTGTGAGTGTATGTGTGTGTAGGTGGGTAGGAGTTGTGTGTGTGTTGTGTGTGTTGTATGTGTGTGTAGGTGGGGGAGGAGTTGGTGTGTGTGGTGTGTGTGGGTGGTGTAGTGTGGTAGGTGGGTAGGAGTGGTGTGTGTGTTGTGTGTGTGTGTGTATGTGTGTGTAGGTGGGTAGGAGTTGGTGTGTGTGTGTGTGTGTGTGTATGTGTGTGTAGGTGGTAGGATTGGTGTGTGTGTGTGTGTGGTGGTGGTTTGCTGGTGTGTATGTGTGTGTAGGTGGGTAGGATGTTGGTGTGTGTGTGTGTGTGTGTATGTGTGTGTGTAGGTGGGTAGGAGGTGGTGTGTGTGTTGTGTTATGTGTGTGTAGGTGGGTAGGACGTTGGTGTGTGTGTGTGTGTGTGTTGTGTGTGTAGGTGGGTAGGTGTTGGTGTGTGTGTGTTGTGTGTGTGGTGTGTGTGTGTATGTGTGTGTAGGTGGCGTAGAGTTGGTGTGTGTGTGTGTGTGTGTGTGTGTGTGTGGTGTGTGTGTGTTGTGTATGTGGTGTGTAGGTGGGTTGAGTGGTGTGTGTGTGTGTTGTGTGTGTGTGTATGTGTGTGTAGGTGGGTTGGAGGGTGGTGGATGTGTGGTGTGTGTGGGTGTGTGTGTGTATGTGTGTGTAAGCGTGGGTAGGAGTTGGTTTTGTGTGTGTGTGTGGTGTGGGTGTGTATGCTGTGGTGTAGCGTTATGGGATAGAGTTGGTCCTTGTTGTGTGTGGGGGTGGTGTGTGTGTGTGTGTGTGTGGGTGGTGTGTTGGGTGTGTAGGTGGGTAGGAGTTGGGGTGTGTGTGATGTGTAGTGTGTGTGGTTGTATGTGTGTGTGGTGGGTAGGTGTCTTTTATGTGGTTTGTGGGTGTGTGTTTGTGTGTATGTGTGTGTAGGTGGGTAGGGAGTTGAGTGTGTGTGTTGTGTGTATGGTGTGTGTAGGTGGGTAGGAGTTGGTGTGTTGTGTGTGTGTGTGTTTTGTATGTGGGAGGTTGGTGGGTGGATGTTAGTTGGTGTGTGTGTGTATGTGTGTCGTGGTGGGTAGGAGTGGGTGTGTGTGTTGTGTGTGTGTGTGTTGTGTTGTGTGTGTGTGTGTGTCGTGTGTGTGTGGGTGTGTGTGTATGTGGTGTGTAGGTGGGTTAGGTGTTGGATGTGTGTGTGTGGTGTGTGTGTGTGGTTATGTGTGTGTAGGTGTAGGGGGGGAGTTGGTGTGTGTGTGTGTGTGTGTTGTGTGTGTAGGTGGGTAGGATTGGTGTAGTGTGTGTGTGTGTGTGTATGTGTGTGTAGGTGGGTAGGAGTGGTTGTGTGTGTGTGTGTGTGTGTATGATGTGTTGTAGGTGGGTAGGAGTTGGTGTGGTGTTGTGTGTGTGTGTGTTGTGTATGTGTGTTGTAGGTGGGTAGGAGTTGGTTGTGGTGTGTGGTGTGTGTGTGTAGGTGGGTAGGAGTTGGTGTGTGTGTGGTGTGTGTGTGTGTTGTGTGTGGTGTTGTGTGTGT
Organism: Rapana venosa; assembly: GCA_028751875.1. Taxonomy (NCBI): domain Eukaryota; kingdom Metazoa; phylum Mollusca; class Gastropoda; order Neogastropoda; family Muricidae; genus Rapana; species Rapana venosa. Next base: position 1,637,487 of record CM054168.1, on the reverse strand, counting down.
AGGTGGGTAGGAGTTGGTGTGTGTGTGTGTGTGTATGTGTGTGTAGGTGGGTGGGAGTTGTGTCGTGTGTGTAATGTGTGTGAGGGGGGTAGGGTTGGTGTGTGTTGTGTGTGTGGTTGTGTGTGTGTGTGTATGTGTGTGTAGGTGGGTAGGAGTTGGTGTTGTGTGTGTGTGTGTGTGTGTGTGTGTATGTGTGTTGTAGGTGGTAGGAGTTGGTGTGTGTGTGTAGTGTGTGTGTAGGTGTGTGTAGGTGGGGTAGGGTTGGTGTTGTGTGTGTGTGTGTGTGTGTGTGTGTGTTGTGTTTGTATGTGTGTGTAGGTGGGTAGGCAGTTGGATGTGTGTGTGTGTGTGTGTTGTGTGAGAAGGAGGGTAGGAGTTGTGTGTGTGTTTGTGTGTGTGTGTGTGTATGTGTGGTGTAGGTGGGTAGGAGTTGTGTGTGTGTGTGTGTGTGTGTGTATGTGTAGTGTTAGGTTGGGTAGGAGGTTGGTGTGTGTGTGTGTGTGTGTGTGTGTGTATGTGTGTGTAGTTGGGTAGGACGTTGGTTGTGTGTGTGTGTGTGTGTGTGTGTGCATGTTGTGTGTGTATGTGTGTGTAGGTGGTAGGAGTTGGTGGTGTGTTGTGTGTGTGTGTGTGTGTATGGTGTGTAGCGTGGGTAGGAGTTGGTGTGTGTGTGTGTGTGTGTGTGTGTGTTATATGTGTGTGTTAGGTGGGTAGGAGTTGTTTATGTGTGTTTGGGGTGTGTGGTGTGTGTATGTGTGTGAGGTGGTAGGAGGTGGTGTGTGTGTGTGTGTGTATGTGTGTGTAGCTGTTCTGGGTGGGTGGAGTTGGTTTGTGTGTGAGAGTATGTGTGTGTAGGTGGGTAGGAGTTGGTGTGTGTGTGTATGTGTGTAGGGGGGTAGGAGTTGGTGTGTGTGTGTGTGTGTGTGTTGTGTATGTCTGTGTGTAGGGGGGTAGGAGTTGGTTCGTGTGTGTGTGTGTGTGTGTATGTGAGTGTAGGTGGGTAGGAGTTGGTGTGTGGTGTGTGTGAGGTGTGTTATGGTGTGTAGGTGGGTAGGAGTTGGTGTGTGTGTGTGTGTGTGTTGTGTTGTGTGTGTGTGTGTGTATGTGTGTGTAGGTGGGTAGGAAGGAGTTGTATGTGTTGTTTCGTGGGTGTGGTGTGTATGTTTGTGTGTAGGTATGATATGTATGTGTTTTGTGTGGGGGGTGGGTGTGAGTGGTATGTGTGTGTGAGGTGGGTAGGAGTTGTGTGGGTGTGTGAGTGTGTGTGTGTGTGGTGTGTGTGTATTGTGTTGTTGTGTTGTTGTTGTTCTTCTTTCTTGTGTGTTCTAGTTGGTCAGTTTTTAACATTTACACTAAATAGTTGATATTTGTGGGGTAAATTGTGTGTGTGTGTGTGTTGTGTGTGTGTTGTGTGTGTGTGTGTGTGTGTGTGTGTGTGTGTGTGTGTGTGGTGTGTGGGTTGTGGTTGTTGTTGTTGTTGTTGTTGTTTCTTCCAATTTTAAGAAGTTCACTTCTTGTGATATTATTTAAACGGGGAAAAAACCGGGAGGGGTTGATGTGTTGTTTAAGAAAACAACAACAAAACATGTGTTTAAAAAATCTTAGAAAGAAACTTGGCAATGCAACAGGGATTTTAAAAAACAAGACAAAAAACCCCAAGTCATTAGCGGTAATATATACTATAACAAATGTCTCTCTCTCTAGTGTTTGTGTGTGTTGTGTGTGTGTGGTGTGTGTGTGTGTGTGTGTGTGTGTGTGTGTGTGTGTGTGTTTGATTTTTTTTTACATCTGTTCACTTAAAGTGATAAGTGTTGGTATTTAGAGATTTTGTGTGTATCGAATTCTAAGCCCAAAGTGTTTTGGTGTTGTGTGTGTGTGTGTGTGTTGTTGTGTGTGTGTGTGTGTGGGTGTGTGTGTGTGTGTTGTGTTGTGTGTGTTGTGTGGTGTGTGTGGGTGTTGTGTTGTGTGTGTGTTTTTTAATGGTAGTGTGTGGTGTGTGTGGGTGTGTGTGTGTCTGTAGTGTGGTGTGTTGTGTGTGTATGCGTGTGTTGTTATGTGTGTTTTTGTATATGTGAGTGTGTGTGTGTGGGTGTGTGAGTGTGCTGTGTGTGTGAGTGGTGTGTTGTTTGTTATGTGTAGGTGTGTGGTGTGTCTGGTGTGTGGCGTGTGAGTGTGAGTGTGTGTGTTGTGTTGTAGTGTGTGTGTTTGTTATGTGTTGTGTGTGTGTGTGTGTGGGGGTGGAGTGTGTGTCTGTGTGTTTGTGTGTGTGTTGGTTATATGTGTGTGGTGTGTGTGTGTGTGTGTTTGTATATGTGTAGTGTGTGTGTGTGTGGTTTTGTGTGTTGTGTGTTTGGTTTTGTAGTGTGTGTTTTTGTATATGTGTAGTGTGTGGTGTGTGTGTTTACGTGTGAGTGGTGTGTCTGTGTGTGTGTGAGTGTGTGGTTTTTTTGTATATGTGTAGTGTGTGTGTGTGGGTGTGGGTGGTGTCTGTGTGTGTGAGTGTGTGTGTCTGGTGTTTTTGGGTGTGTGTTTTTGGGATATGTGTAGTGTGTGTTGTGTGTGGTGTTTGTCTTTTTTGTGTGGGTGTGTGTGTGTGTAGTGTGTTGTGTGTGTGTGTGGTGTAGGTGTGTGTGTGTGTGGGTAGGGTGTTGTGTTGGGGTGAGTGTGTGTGTGGTGTGTGGGTGTGTGGTGTGTGTGTGTGTGTGTGTGTGGGGTTTTGTGAGTGGTTTTGTGTTGTGGTGTGAGTGTGTGTGTGTGTGTGTGTGTGTGTGTGATGTGTGTGTGAGGGGGTTGTTGTGTGTGTTGGTGTGTGTGTGTGTGTTGTGTTGTGTTGTTGGTGGGTGTAGTGTGTGTCTGTACGTTGAGGTGTGTGTGTTGTGTGTGGTGTGTGGTGTGTGTGGTGGGGGTGTGTGTGTGTGTGTGTTTTATCTTGTTTCTGTTTGTGTGTCTATGGGCCCCAGTCTCATACTGGTTATCATTTTTCAGTCTGTTACAAAATTTTTTGGTCGGGTTAAAAAGGCATAGCAATCCCCTTTTGCCCCCTGTGTGTGTGTTTTGTGTGTTGGGGTGTGTGTGTGGGGGTGTGTGTGGTGAATCTCTCTCTCTCTCTTCTCTCTCTCTCTTCTTCTCTCTCTTCTTTGTCTGTCTCCCTGTCTGTCTGTTGTCTCTCTCTCTGCCTCTCTCTGTCTTGCCTCTTTTTTCTCTCTCTCTCTCCTTCTCTCTTCTCTCTCTCTCTCTCTCTCTCTCTCTCTCTTTTCCTCTCTCTCTTCCTCCTCTCTTTGATTCTCTCTCTCTCTTTCTCTCTCCTCTCTCTCCTCTCTTTTCCTCTCTCTCTCTCTCCTCTCTCTCTCTCTTGACTCTTTGGGACTCGTCTTTGACTCTGTCTCTCTGGTGATTTCGTCTTTTTCTGACTTATAGTTATAGATGGAAAAATAAAATGAAAGGTACAGTGTACGTGTAACAACTGTAAGGTCAGTACACGTGGAAATGTGTCCTCGGCTTTTCTTTGGTTTTCTTTATTTTTGTCTTGTGTTTTTGGGGGTGGGGGGGGTGGAGGGCGCACCACACCGCGCGGCACACACACACACACAGACAGCAACACACACACACAACCGGGCAGACAGACACACACCACACACACACACACACACAGACACGCACACACCACACACAACAAGACAGGCCACACAAAACACACACCACACAACCACACACACACACACACACACACACACCACACATACACACAACAAGGGGGGGACGGGTTCCCCCTAGTGGTAAGAACATTGCGCTGAAATCTGAAAACCCCGGGTTGATTCTCGTTCAAGGGGATATATTTTCCCTGGGTTAACTCTATTCTCCCCAAAAGTCCTTCCGATGGACTATAACCGAGGCCCCCTGTGCGAACGCACGCAGAACATCTTTGCGCACAGTTAAATCCCGTTCGCTTTTCGTAAGAGTAGGGGATTTTGGCCCGGGGGGAAAATGACAAATTTTCAAAACGCCCTACACCGGGGGGCTGGATTAAAAAACCACATAAGTGCTTATTTCCCTTTCTCGATAAAAGAATAAAAAAAAAAATAAAATCTCCTCTTCCTCTCTCTCCCTTTCTTTTCCCTTTCTCTCTCTCTCTCTCTCTCTCTCTCTCTCTCTCTTCCCCTCTCCTCTTCTCTATCTCTCTCTCTCTCTCTCCTGTCTCTTGCTCTGTCTCTCTCTCTCTCTGTCTGTTTATTTCATCATTATTTCTGTATTATAGTTTTGATGGGAAAATGAATGAGTAAAGTGTCTGTAACCTATTAGGCAGTACACGGGAAAAGTTTCCCCAGGGTTTTTTTGGGGTTTTTTTAGTTTTGTTTTGTTAGGGGTTTTGTTTTTTGGTGTTGTGGGGTGGGGGGAGGGGGCACAACCCCACACCACACACAACACACACACACACACCACACAAACAACACACAGCACACACAAAACCTACACACACCACACACAACAACAAAACACACACACACACACACACCCACACACACCACACAACCCCACACCACACACCCCACAACACCACACAAACATTTTTTTCTTTTTAAAAAAATCTCCTGTCTTCATCGTCGTTGTTGCCTTCTTTTCAGCATGTTTTCATTATCGTTTTTGTCGTATCATCATCGTCATCTAAACCTATATCTCGTCATAACCTTTTTATCACCATTGTCGTTTCATCCATCCTCGTGTCGTCATACCATCGTCTTCATTACCCACCATTTCGTCTCGTGTCGTCATCTCTCTTTACGGTTCTTATTCACCCTATCTCACCACAAAACCCCACCACATCACCCCATACCCACACCACACCCCACACTCCACCACACCAATCAAACCCCCAAACCACCCCAAACCACCCCCCACATCCACCACACCCCTCACACCACACACAAAATCACACCACAAGAGAGAGGGGGGAGGGAGGAGGAAAAGGGGGGGAGGGAAGGAGGGGGGAGAGAGAGAGGGGGGAGGGAGAGAAGGAGGAGGAGGGAGGGAGGGAGGGAGGGAGAGAGGGGAAACACCCGAGCTTTGACAGTTTTCTCTATAGTTAGACTACAGGGAGGGATGGGGAACCCCAGACCTATGACGATATACTCTATAGTTAGACTAGACTGCAGACGCGGTAGATCGATAATGGTCTAGAGGTAATAACGCGCCTGCCTCGAAAGCCGAAATCGGAGCGCTGGGGGCCGACTTGTCGGCGCTTACGGCAGCGCCGCGACGCGTTTTCGTATGATTATAACAGACAAAAATTAGTTTCTGTTGGCGTTGCGAAGAAGGGGAGGGGGGGAGAAGAAAAAAAAGAAGAAGAAGAAGAAGAAGAAGAAGAAAAAAGAAGGAAAAGAAGAAAAGAAGAAGAAGAAGAAAAAAAAGAAAGGGGGAGGGGGAGGAGGAGGAGGGGAGGAGAAAAAGAAGCAACAAGAAAAAGAAAAAAGAAGAAGAAAAAGAAGAAGAAAGCGAAAAGTCGGGTTCGAAGTTTTTGGGTGGTTTGATCCCCGTTTTGGGCTCAAAACTCCCCCCCCTCCCTCCCCATCCATTAGACCCTGAGGGTGGTTGGATATATTCTTTCGTAAAACCAGGGGGCCCCTGTGTTTCCCAAATTTAGCGCAGTTAAAAGAACCTCAAAAAGAAAGCTGCCCAAGCAAAAAAATTTTGTATAGAAGAAAATCCACTCTGATAAGGGAAACAAAAAACGTTTGCAGACAGGAAAACAAGAAGAAAAAAAAAGGGGTGGGTGCTTTGTGGGAAAAGCGCTCTCCCCCGGCGGTGGGGGGGGGGGGGGGGGGGGAGGGGAGGAAGGGCGCCCAATTTTTTGATAAAAAAATTTCCGGATTAAAAGGGGTATAAATTTGCTCGCTCTTTGTCGGGTTTTTCCTTTTGTTTTTATTATCAAGTGGACCCAGGGCTGTTGCTAAAAGAAAAAAACCATA
>CM054168.1:1627735-1631024 GCA_028751875.1 Rapana venosa | reverse complement strand
ACTACCACCACCACCACCACCACCACCACCACCACTACTACTACTACTACTACTACTACTCCTCCTACTATTACTACTACTACTATTACTACTATACTACTACTACTACTACTATCTACTACTTACCACACCACTACTACTACCACCACCACCACTCCTCCTCCTTCTCTCCTCCTCCTCCTCCTCCTACTACTACTACAACTACTACTGCAACTACTACTACTACTACCACTACCACTTCTACTACTAACTACTACCACTACCACCACTACTACTACTACTACCACTACTACTACTACTAAGGAAAAGAAGAACGTGACGATATGGTTTAACCACGTAGACATTTTCAACGTCACGTGGATATTTCGTCACCACTAAAAATGTGTCACAATAGTCACACCATGTCCCAATAAGGGTTTCTATCACTACATAGTCTAGGGTTTTCCCCCCAATAGGCCTGGGTGTGGAGATGTCCTTAAATGGATTTTTTGTCGCTATCTGGATTTATTTTTGTCAACTCTGGGTCCGAACCCGGTTAAAAGTCACTTTAGTTTTAAATGTGTGTGTGTGTGTGTGTGTGTGTGTGTGTGTGTGTGTGTGTGTGTGTGTTGTGTGTGTGTGTGTATTTGTGTGTGTGTGTGTGTGTATTTGTGTGTGTGTGTGTTGATGGAGTGTGTGTGTTAGTGTTGTGTGTGTGTGTGTGTGCGTGCGTGCGTGCGTGCGTGTGTGTGTGTGTGTGTGGTGTGTGTGTGTGTGTGTGTGTGTGTGTGTGTGTTGTGTGTGGTGTGTGTGTACACACACATTGATTCTGTTTTAAACTATTAATTGTTATCGGTTGAATGACTATGTAAGAATAGGTTGATTGCAAGCGCTTTGACAAATATTTGCAAAATAAAGCGCTAGAATTATAAATTCTACATATTATTATTATTATTATCATCATTATTATTGCTGTTGTAGCTGTTGTTGTTGTTGTCGTCGTTGTTGTTGTTTCAGATTTTATCATCGTCATCATCATCATCATCTTCTTCTTCTTCTTCTTCTTCTTCTTCATCATCATCATCATCATCATCATCATCATCATCATCATCATTATTATTATTATAATTATATGTTGATGATGATGATGATCATCATGAACACTCATGAAAAATACTACGCAAAATATTAGCAAAATAAACATATATTTTTCTAAATAAAAACTCAGTCGAGATTGCGAACAGAAAGCGAGTATAAGACCCCTTTACTTTATCACGAAAATAATAATAATAATAATAATAATAATAATAATAATAATAATAATAATAATAATAATAATAATAATAATAATAATAATGTATCGAGTTTATATAGCGCTGAATCTTGTAAAGCAACAAATCAAAGCGCTCAGATGACATGATTTTAATTTTTTAAAATCTATTTATTATTTTATATCGAGGATAATGGAATAAGCACTCAGGTGCTTCTTTTTTTACATCCAGTCCCCGTGTGTATGCTGGTTTTGTAAATTTTGTCTTCTGTTCCCACCGGCACACAATGGCCTATTCTTCCGAAAAGCGGAACATGATTTAACGTGTGCGCAAGATGTTCTGCACGCGTTCGCACACGGGGCCTCGGTTTATAGTCTCTTTCGGACTACGGGATAGGTGAGGTGAGATGATTTATTTATTTATCATTTCATTAAATATATCACTTAAAGTCACGTCAGATTTCTCCGCGTGAAATTCAGGCTGCTCTCCCCGGTGAGAGCGCGTTGCCACAGAGCAGCGCCACGCATTTTTTCTTTTTTTTCTTTCTGTCTACAACTGCATTTGTTTCCCTATCAGAATGGCTTTTTTCTGCAGAATTTTGCCAGGGACAACTCTCTTGTTGCCGTGGGTTCTTTTAGTAAAGGTAAAGGTAAAGGAGTCCCATAACCTATAAGGTCGTAGGGGAGCGAGGCGTCAGAGACCTCACTTCTCTAGGGCCAGCATATTGAGGGCGGCGCCCATCTCCTCTCCCTCGCTGCTTTACCTTCCCTGACCCTAAAGAGGGCAGGTACCCACGTGCGCTAAATAATTTTTGTGTAACACACGGGACCTCGGTTTATCGTCTCATCCGAAAGACTAGCGCCCAGACCACCACTCAAGGTCTAGTGGATGGGGGAAAATTTGCGGGTCCAAACGGGATTTGAACCACCGCCCACTTCCGACCCGGACTTTTCGCTTTCTAGACAGACGCGTTACCTCTAGACCACCGATCCATCATGAGGTGTTGTGATTTGCAATCTGTGCATTTGCAGCCCATCGGGGGGGGGGGGGGGGGGGGGAAGGGGTTGTTGTTTTTTCCTTACAGAAAGTTTCCAGGCCAGGGGAGGGCTCTTTTGGTCGTGGAGCCTGTCCATTTAAAGACATTGTACACTTAAGGACACAGCACCTGCCTGTCAACCCCAACAGTTGGGAGAGACTCTATAATAATGATGGACAGCGTTCGTTGATGATCAATGACACTGTGTGTGTGTGTGTGTGTGTGTGTGTGTTGGGGGAGTGAGTGTGTGTGTGTTGGGGGAGTGAGTGTGTGTGTGTGTGTGTGTGTGTGTGTGTGTGTGTGTGTGTGTGTGTGTGTGTGTGTGTGTTTTGTTGGGGGATTGTGTGTGTGTGTGTGTGTGTGTGTGTGTGTGTGTGTGTGTGTGAAAGTGTATGTGTGTGTATGTGTGTGTGTGTGCGTGTGTGTGTGTGAAAGAGTATGTGTGTGTGTGTGTGTGAAAGAGTATGTGTGTGTGTGTTGTGAAAGAGTATGTGTGTGTGTGAAAGTGTATGTGTGTGTGTTGTGTGTGTGTGTGTGTGGGTGTTGTGTGTGTGTGTGTGTGTGTGTGTGTGTGTGTGTGTGAAAGTGTATATGTGTGTGTGTATGTGTGTGAAAGTGTGTGTTGTTGTTGGGGGAGTGTGTGTGTGGTGTTTGTGTGTTGGGGGAATGTGCGTGCGTGCGTGCGTGTGTGTGTGTGTGTGTGTTGAGGAGTGTGCGTGCGTGCGCGCGCGCGTGTGTGTGTATATGAGTGTGTGTGTGTGTGTTGTGTTGTGTGTGTGTGTGTGTGTGTGTTGTGTGTGTGTGTGTGTGTGTGTGAAAGTGTGTGTGTGTGGTGTGTGTGTGTGTGTGTGTGTGTGTGTTTGTGTGTGTGTGAAAGTGTGTGTGTGTGCGCGCGCGCGCTGAGGAAGGCGAAAGCCGAAATATTGGGGAACATATATCTATATCTATATATCTATATATATATATATATATATATATATATAATTATATATATGTATATGTA
>CM054168.1:1597735-1607735 GCA_028751875.1 Rapana venosa | reverse complement strand
AAAATCAAAACAAAACACAGCAAAAACAAAAACTCAGTTCACCTTAACCACAGTCCCAGGTTACCACAAAAAGACAATAACCAATTAACAAAGTTATTGATAAAGCTATACCTAATATGTTACACCAATCTCACCTACAAAATACAAACCTCAAGCACATCATAGATCCTATACATTTGAAATCATTAAAGCTCCAATAGGTTTTCTTGCATTTTCATAATAGTTACTATACTCAAAAGTTTATTGGCATTCTCAAAACATTCACCACTCCCAAAAAAAATATATATAAATACATCAAATACAACCAAGTACCAGCTCTAGGCTACTGCCAAATTTTAACACAATGCTGTATGGGAAAAAGAAACCAAAAAACCAAAAAAAACACACACACAAACCTCACACACTGTGCTCTTTCATTTCCATTTAACTTTTAACGTCATAAAAAAGGAGAAAATAGGGTGTAAATCAAATCATTGCAAGATATCCTTCATAAACAAATTCCACTCATCACATGTCCTCTCAATCACATAAAATATCAACTTTTCATCCGACATGTCCTAAGCTGGACACTTCCCAACTGCCTCCATACACAACACACCCCCCCGCACGCCGCGCGAACACACACACGCACGCATGCGCATGGGCATCCATAACCGCTTCTTACACACTCAACCCCCTCCCCTCCAAATCACTCATACCAACACATACACACACTCACGCCTAAACATGACACACTTGTTCGCGCTTGCACGAGCTCGAGCACACACACACGCACGAGATCAAACAAATAACACACATAAAAAAAATATGCTGCAATGCCGTTCTCATTAAATTATAGCGAACACAACATTTAGATCAATGTTCCCACAATGAAAGTTTGTTCTTCTGTCAATAGTGCAATGGAACACGAATCTGGAAAAATTGTGCGTGTGATTTGGATTTGTAGCCGCTGATTAGTGCATGAAAGGGAAGCTTGCGATTCTTTTAGAAATTTAGTACAAGATCCTCATACCCATCACATTTAACTATGAAATGTTGTTCATTTTCGATTTTTTCTTTCAACATGACTTATTTTATTTTTGTACAATTTCACTGTACGATGCACCATTAGGTTTAGAGGAAGAACCTTACACCTTTAATTGTGTTATAAGCAACTCGGAAACAGTATGTATCCATATCCAAAATATACCTTTCCTTTTCCAAAACATCTTTAAAATTCCTATACGTTGTGTACCTGTCACGACCCTAACAGCCCCATCCCATTCTGCCTGAACATGTCAACACGGCCTGGAGAGAGAGAGAGAGAGTGTAAGAGATGAGAGAAGAGAGAGAGGAGAGAGAGAGAGAGAGAGAGAAGAGAGAGAGAGATGAGAGAGAGAGAGAGATCTACGCGTATAGGGCAGGGAAGTGTTAAATGAAGGATAAGGATAGGACGGAGAAAGGACATACTTACAATTCTTCTCTTCATCCTACCGCTCTCTCTCTCTCTCTCTCTTTCTCTCTCATCTCAGTCTGTTCTCTCTCTCACTCTCTCCATCCACATCTCTCTCGTCGCTCGCTCGCTACTCAAGTTCTACTTCCTTCATCTCACTTCCGTCTTCTCCTCCTTATCTCGTCCTATTCCATTCACATTCCTCTACCTCTCTGCTCCACTTCTTCTCTCCTATCAAATCCCCTCGATCTCTCCCCTTCTCATCTCATTTACATCTCTCATCCGTCTCCATCTCTCCCTACCCTCCCCCTTGCTCTCTGTTTCTTTGTATTGGAACGGGAAACAGCCTAGGGTTAAACATTGCGCTCGCAATCAGACGACCAGGTTCGATACCCGTTCAAGGGGGATATTATTCCCCCTGAGTTAACCATCAGTTCAGACTTATCCACTCTCCCCCAAACGTCCTCGGATGAGACTAAACCGATGGCCCAGGTGTGCCAACGCACGCAAGATCATCTTGCGCACCACGTAAAATAAATCCAGTTTCGTGTTTTTTTCTGAAAGTGGGTCGGCCATTGGGGGTGTGCCGTGGGAACAGATGACAAATTTACCAAAACACGGCAATACAAACACGGGGACTGGATGTAAAAAATACTTGATGCTTATACTTCCTCGAATACAAAATTTTTTTTTTTGAAAAAAGGTCTCTACTCCCTCCTCTCACTCTAGTTCGACCACCACTTATAAACCTCTCTCTACCATTTTCAACCACCAATCGTAACTACCATCCTCTACCATGCTCCCTAGGACCTTCGAGTTCTCAAAACAAAATATCATTCTCTCTTGGCGTACATTCTCTTCTTCTTCTCTCTCTCCTCCTCTACCTCTATCTCACATTATCTCCTTCCTTTACCCTCGTTCTTCTTCTCCCCGATCTTCGTACGTCACGCGGTCCTCATCCCCCCTTCACTCTCTCTCCACTCACTCCACCAGTCTCACTCTACCGCCCTCTCCCACTTATCATGACCTCAATCCACTCTCTCAACAAACATCCTCATCTCATCTCTTTTGTTCGTAAGTCCACCATCATCCACAGGCCACAACCGGAACTATACAACCCACTACTAACCATCCACTACTCTCACCTCATCCCTTCCCTCATCTCCCCCTCCGAAGTACACTACAGACACCGCTGTGCTCAGTATCACATCTTCCCCCATAGTCCTACACCAACATCACACTTCGATCACACCACTCACCGAATACTTCTCTCTTCTCCTCGCCAGCCCTCGTACATCCCCTAAATCTCGCTCTCTCGAATCGAATCACACGCCTCCACGGTCCACTCTCCCCCCATCCCCCCTCAATCTTCCCATCTCATCTCCTCTTCCCTCTCTCTTCCCTCTCCTCTCAACCCCTCCTCTCAACGTCATCCGTCCTCCACTCCCAACCCCCCCCTCGATCGTCCCTCTCTCTCGACTCACCTCTTCCTCCCGCCTCCTTCAACTCCTTCCCTCCGCCTCCATCCCCTATCCCATCCTCACACCCCTGCTCATCCAACCGATACTGCAGTCCATCACTTTCACTCACACCCCTCCCCCTCCAACAATCTCTCTCTCTCTCCCTCTCGCATCAATCTTTCACTCCCCCTCCCCAACTTTCCACTCTCGACACTCACATCCCCCCCACAACCACTCCCACCCCACGTCCCACCCTCTCCCCTCCGTCCCCTCTCCGCCCAGCCCCCTCCGATTCATCATCTCTCCCGTCCATCAGTTATCCTGCCCTTCGACACCAAACCAAGTCTCTCCCCCCCTCGCACTCAAAAATCACCTGCCGCTGCCAACACACTTCCTGCCCCACTCAAACAATCACTCTCCCCTTCTCCCCTCCATACCACACCGTCAATCAACCTCGACACCACACGCCCACAATCACCTCTCTCTCTTTCCTCACAACCCTCTCAGCCTCACCCTCTCCACATCCACCGCACCTTCCTCACGACCACCCGATCCCCTCTTTTAGCTCCTCTCTCCTCTCTTCTCTCCGTAACTCCCTCCTTCATATCTCTCTCTCTCTCTTTCCTTTCTCTCATACTCTCTCTGTCTCTTCTTCTACGTCCTCCTCTCTTTCCCTTTCTCTCATTCTGTAATTCTAGCTTTCATCTCCCAGTCCTGTCTCTACTCCGCTCAACATCACCTCCCTCTCTTTTCCCATCTCGTATAACTCCCCGTCTCTCTCTCACACCCCTCCCAAGATGCCTTTGCGAATGACTACATCCGTCTGCACTGGGGGAAGTAATTCGAAATCCCCTTTGAATCTTTACCCTTCACCCTTGAGGAGTGGATTCCGGGCAATAGGGTGTGGGTGTGTGTGTGCCACCCAGAGAGAGAGAGAGGGAGAGAGAAGAGAGAGAGAGAGAGAGAGGGAGAAGAGAGAGTAGAGATGAGAGAGGACAAAGAGGGGACAGAGAGAGAAACTAGAGATAGACCCAGACTTAGAGAGAAGGGAGGGTAGAGACAGAGAGAAGACAGGGAGAGGGACAGAGAGTGGCGCGGGCGCGACCCCTTCGAGCTCGCGGTAGCTTTGCTTTTTCTCTCTCTGTTCGTCTCTGTTCTCTCTTCCGCTCTTTGGTCGACTCTTTCTCTCCCCTCTCGTGCTTTCCGTTCTCTACCCCCTCTCGATTAGTGCTCTCCACCTCTCTCTTTCTCGTCCCCCTCTCTTTTCGCGCCCTCTGTCTCTGCGTTCTCTCTCTCCCTGCCCCCTCGCTCGCGCGTTTGTGTGTCTCTCCCGTCTCTCGCTGACTCTCCATCTCCCTTTCTTTGTTACTCACTCTCTCTCTTTGGCCACTCACTCACTCACGCCCCCTAACTCATGCTCTCTTCGCCGCCCGCACTTCTTGTCTCCCCCCCTCCCTGCCCTCCCCCGTCCTCTCTCTGCTCGCTCTTTTTCGCCCTCCCCGTCCCCCCTCTCTCCCTCGCTTTTTGTCGCGCGCGCCACGCCCTCCCTCTCCCGCTCGGGCCAAGCTCCGGACCCCCTCGCGCTCTCGGGGTTCGTCCCTCTATCGCTATCCCTCCCTCCCTCCCGCCCGCCCCAGCTCCCCTCTTTCACTCTCTCGTCTCCCGCGTATTTGGTGTCGCCCTGCCCTACTCGTGCCCCTCCTGACGCCCCTCACCCGCCCCCTCTCTCTCTGCTCTCGCTCCTCTCTCCTCTCTCCGCTCTCTCCATTATCTTTTTTCTCCCTCCCCTCTTGTCCCGCCCTCCCGTCCCCCCCTCCCTCTCTCTCTCTCTCTCTCTCTCCTCTCTCTCTCGCTCTCTCTCGCCCTCCCTTCCTCCCTCCCCCACTCCCTCCCTCTCTCCCCTCTCTTCTCTCTCTCTCCTCTCCTCTCTCTCTCTCTCTCTCGCCCTCTCTCTCCCTCTCCTTTTGTCTCCCATCTCTCTCTAGTCCCTGCCCTTGTGCCTCCCGCCCTCCCGCGCTCGCGCTCTCTCCCCTTCTCTTTTCTGCACCTCTTCTGCTTTCCCGACCTCCCGCCTCTCGATCTCGCTCTCTCTCTCTCCGTCCCGTCGCGCCCTCTCTTTTGTCTCCCTCTCTCTCTTCCCTCCCTCCCCTCCCTCCCCTCTCCTCTGTTCACTCTCTCTCTCTCCCGTCTCGTTTTCTGCCCTCTCTCGCTGTTCCCCTCCCTCCCTCCCTCTTCTCTATCTCTCGCTCTCGCTCTCGCTCTCCCTCTCTCCCTCTCTCGCTTTTTCCCTCCCTCCATCCCTCCCTCCCTCCCCCTCTCCCTCTGTCAACTCTCGCTCCCCCCTCTCTCTCTTTCCCTCCCGTCCTCCCGCCCTCTCTCTACTCTCTCTGCTCTCTCTCTCGCTCTCCTCTCTCTCTCTCTTTTTTCTCCCTCTCTTAATGTTCTCCCTCTCTCTCTTTTCCCCCCTCCCTCCCTCCCTCTCTCTCTCTCTCGCTCCTCTCTCTCGCTCTCTCTGCTGCTGTCGCCTCTCTCTCTCTCTCTCTCTCTCTCTCTCTCTCTCAACCTTCCTAATCGTCCCTCGCCTATTACCATACTCACATCCGTGACAGTTCCCTCTTCCAGCCCAACCAAACCCCACCACACACACACCAACAACCAAAAAAACCTCATACAGACTCCTCAGTCTCTCACAAGACTGAAACACCTCAGTACGACACACAATTACAGCCAAGACATAACAGACACCCCCATCACTTACACTTACTGTCTGTCTCTCAGACTCTGTCTACTGGACAGTCTCACTCTATGTCAGTCTTCCTGTCTCTCTGAAGTCAGTTCCTGTCTCTCACTGTCAGTCACCTCCTCTCAGACTGTTAGACTCTCATCACTCACACTCTGACATCTCACACACTCGTTAGTCTGTCTCTCTTGTCTGCCTTTCCTCTCATCCCCTCTCTCACTCTTCACCCAAACTCACACACTCTTTCTCTCTCTCACCTGTCAGCTTCTCTCACTCATCTGTCCTGCTCTCTCTCACTCTCTGTCTGCCTCTCTCACTCACTCCCACTCCTCTTTCAGCCTCACTATCTAGTCTCTCTCTCTCACGTCCCTCTACATCCTGTCTCTATCTCTCTTTTCTCTCAACTCTCTTCCCTCTGTCTGTCCACTTCACACTCTCTCTCTCATCTCACTCTCTCTCACTCTTACTGTCTTCCTCTCTCTCGTCTCCCTCTCTCTTTCTGCCTCTCTCTCTCACTCTCTCTCTTGTCTTCCACTCTCTCACTCCCTCTCTCTGCTCCTTTCTAGCCTCTCTCCTCACCTCTGTCTCTATCTCCTCTCTGCCAATCTTCTCTGTCTCTCTCAAGTCTGCCTCACTCTCTCTCTGTTTCTTTCGTTCATTTTCTTTTTACCACCACCACCCCACCCCTCTTTTAAATGATGGTCTAGTGTATAGAACCACCTGTATAGTCAAGTCAAGTCAAGTCAAAAACACATTAAATCCAAAAACCCTCAATAAAATATTCCAGTTCCATCTCTCTCATCGTCTTCCTCCTCTCTCCTTCTCATCTCCACCTCGTCCTCTCTCTCTCCACTCGCCCCAATCTCATCACTCTCTCCTCTCTCTACTCCATCTCGTCTCTCCTCTCATCCTCTCTCACTCTCTCTCTCTGTCTCTCTCTCAACACTCTCTCTCTCTCTGACTCCTCACCCTCCTCTCAACTCCTCTCTCTCCTCCTCTCTCTCTCAACCCTCTCTTCTCTCTATCCTCTCTCCTCCTCATCTCTCTTCACCTCCACTCCTCCTCTCTCCCCTCTCAACCTCCCTCTCTCTCTCCACACTCAAACTGAGCAGTCTTTTTGGCAACCCCTTTCTGTATGGTGGGCCAATGCCTTATAGGTGATTAAATAGTCTTTCGAGTTCTAGTTTCTCTTTCTCCCTCGCATCTTTATCCCTCTCTCTCCCTAATTTCTTTCTCTCTCGTATTCCTTCTCTCTCCCCCTTCTCCCCCTACTCTTCTCATCTCCCATCTCCCTCTCTCCTCTCAAATCATCCTCTCTCTTCCCTCCCCCCCCACCCCCCTTCTCCCCCCCCCCCCACCCCCCCCCCCACCTTCCCCCCTCCCCCCCCCCCCCCCCCCTCCATCTCTGTCCTCTGTCTGTCATCACTCATCCTCCTCCTAGGGATCCCTAACCCCCCCAACCCACCCCCCCACCCCCCCGCCCCCTCTCTCTCATCTCTCTCCAACACTTCAACACCCTCTCCCCCCACCCCCCTCTCTCGTCTGTCATATCCTCTCTCTCTAAGGTTCCCTACCCACCCCAAAACCCCATACCACCCCCCCACCCACCCCCTCCCCCTACCACCCCACAGACCCCCCCCCCCACCGTCTCCACTCTCCCCCTCCTCCCCCCCAACCCCCTCCCTTCCTCTTCTTTCCCATCTGTCTTTCCCTCTCTCGTAGGTTCCCTACCCCCCCGCCCCCCCCCCCTCTCTCTCTTCCCCCCGCCCCCCCCTCTCTCTTCACTCTGTCATTCTCTCTCTCTCTAGGTTCCCTACCCCCCCCCCCTTCTCTCCTCTCTCTCACCTCCCCTCCCCCTACCCTCCCTCTCGTCTCAGTCTCTCTGTCATTCCTCTGTAGTTTCCTAACCCCCCCCCGCCCCCCCCCCCCTCTCTTCTCTCTTCTCTCCTCTCACTCTCTCTCTCTACCAGAGATGCCTTTACGATGACGACATCCAGGATTGCTCGCTGGCGATTGTAGATTCGATTCGCTTCAAACCTTTACCTTTCAAACCACCTTAAAAAGGTTCAATTCTTAGCAATGGGACGAGGGAACAAGACAGACAGACAAAGACAGACAGACAGACAGAACAGACAGAGAGTGAATAGAGAGAAGAGACAGTACAAGACAGACAGACAGAGAGGTATAGAAGAGGTGTGGGGGGGACAGAGACAATGACAAAGACAAATTATCTTAGGAGAGAGACAGAGAGTGGGAGAGAGACAGAGAGAAAGAGAGGGATAGAGAGAGAAGAGACAGAGAGACATAGAGAGAGAGAGGGAGAGAAGAGGGGTGAGAGAACCAGACAAACAGAGAAGAGATGGAGAGAGCGAAGAAAGAGAGACAGAAATAGAGAGAGAGAGAGGAGAGAGAGAAGAGAAATGAGAGAAAAGGGGTGGATATAGAGAGACAGACAGACAAGAGAAAGAGATGGATAGTGAATAGAAAGAGAGACAGAGACAGAGAGAGAGGAGAGAGAGAGAGGGAGAGAGAAAGAGAGGGGAGACAGACATACAGACCAGACAGATACAAACAGACACAGGAGAGTTAGACGACAGACAGAGACAGTACAGTGACTTGACACAACACACACTAATCCACACACACAGAATTGATACAAAGGCGGAAACTGAGAGAGAGAGGAGAGACATATACAAGAGAGAGACAGACAGACAGATCGAGAAGAAAGAAGAGGGGAAATCTACTGTTTTTATTCATTAAGGTCATAACCCTTAAAAAGAAGATAACGCACGGGCAAGAAGATTTTAAAGTGGCATAAACGCAATAGAAACAAAAATATGATTCGCAAATATTTCGTCTTTAAAGAGCGTTTATATAAAAAAAAAACCAAACCCAACAACAACATTAATTTCCATCAGCCCTGTTGTTCTTATTTTAAGAGTTGGTGACATCGGCAGTTAAGTGTGTGTGTGTGTGTGTGTGTGTAGTGTGTGTGTGGTTATGTGAGAGAGAGAGAGACGAGACAAGACAGAGAAAGCAGAGACAGACAGAGAAACAAATAGAGAGACAGAGGAGCAGAGAGTAGGAAAGAAACACACACAGCAAACACACACTCACCACACACTCGAATCTCCAAACATCACACACCTACACACCCACCAACCTCCCCCCCCACACACACACATACACTCCCCCCCCCCACCCACCCCCCCCCCTACACACACACACATGAACAGTAAACACACACAACACCAACATTCTCGAACGAAATCGGAAGTAAAAAACAAAAGATAAAAACTAAAAAAACGAAATGACGTCAAAAGCGACGTCATCATCTCAGTGATAATTTCGTCATCGAACAAAACCACCACAAAAAAAAAATCCACGGAAAAAGTGTCCTACTAAATAATGTCGGTGGACATCACGACTTTGCTAGCTAAAAATAAGCAATCTTCGCACTACTACATATAAATAATATAAATTAATGTCAAGGGATAGGGGTGTGGGGGGGGGGGAGTGTGGAAGGTGGAGAGGGTGGGGGGGCGGGGGGGTGGTGAAGGTGGGATGAGGGGATCAGGGGGAGGGTGGGTGGGGGGGGGGCTTTTTACAGAGGGGGCTGTATTCGGCGTCACCTTCTTTGATGTGGGGGGGGGGGGGGGGGGGGGGGGGGGGGGGAAAGGGGGTAGTGTGTGTGTAAGTGTGTGCGTGTGTGTAAGTGTGTGTAAGTGTGTGTATTGTGAGTGTGTGTGTGTGTGGAGTTGTGTTGTGAGTGGATGTGTGTGGAGTGAGTGTGAGTGGTAAGTGTTTTGGTGTGTGTATGGTGTTTGTGGTGTGTTGTTGTGCTAGTGTTTGTGTGTGTAAGTTGTTTGTGTGAGTATTTGAGTGTAGTGTGTTGTGTTGTATTATTGTGTGTAGTCTGTGTGTGAGTGTATGTGTAACAAGTGGTGTGTGTAAGTGTGTGTGTAGGTGTGTGTGTGTAAGTGTGTTAGTGGTGAGTGTGTAGTGAGTGTGTGGTGGTGTTTGTGTTTGTGTGTGTAAGTGAGGTGTGAGAGTGTGGTGTGTGTGTGGTAGTGGTGTGGTGTGTGTAGTGTGAGTGTGTGTAAGTTTGTGTGGTGGAGTAGTGTGTGTGAGAGTGTGTGTGTTTGTAGTATGTGTGTG
Source organism: Rapana venosa (assembly GCA_028751875.1). Lineage (NCBI taxonomy): Eukaryota > Metazoa > Mollusca > Gastropoda > Neogastropoda > Muricidae > Rapana > Rapana venosa. The sequence continues at coordinate 1,597,945 of CM054168.1, read as the reverse complement.
TGTTATTGTGTGTGTGTGTGTTGTGTGAGTTGGGTGTTGTGTGTGTGTGTGTGTGTGGTGACATTCAGACCTGTCACAAACGTTTTACGGTCGAGACACTGTTCGGTTACGAAAGTAAGAGGAGTCAAGAGTCCACATGAAGGCTCTTCTCTCTCTCTCTTTGCCTGTCAATCTGTCTGTCTGTCTGTCTGCTGTCTGTCTGTCCTGTCT
>CM054168.1:1580235-1585235 GCA_028751875.1 Rapana venosa | reverse complement strand
AGTTTGGTAAGATCCACTTCCGTCATCCTCCAGCACTCAGAACCGTACAGGAGCGTAGACACAACACAGCTCTGGTATAGCTTCAGTTTGGTGTTGGTGCTGTACTGAGTTGATCTCCAGATATTGTTCATCTCCCTAAACACATTCCTGGCCTTGCCCAGTCTGTTGTGGATGTCTTCTTTTGTGCCGCCCTCTGGTTTGATGATGCTGCCAAGGTATGTGAACTTGTCTGTCTGGCGCAGGTCAGTTCCATTCTCTTTCACAGGGGCTGGTGTGTTCACATTGAGCGACATTGTCTCTGTTTTCTTGGTGCTAATACGAAGCCCCACTTGCTGTCCGAATGTTTGGAGTCTGCTGGTCTTCTCCTGGATATTTTGGGTGTGTGGGGACAACAGCGCCAGGTCATCCGCAAAGTCAAGGTCGTCTAGTGTTGAGAACAGGCTCCAGCGAATCCCTCTTGGGGTGTCTTCTGTCGTCTTCCTCATCACCCCAAACAATGGCCAGATTGATGAGAACTGCTGACATCACACATTATGTGTGTTGTGTTTGTGTGTGTGTTGGGAATGTATGTGTGTGTGTTGGAAATGTGTGTGTGTGTTTTGTTTTGGTGTTGTGTGTGTGTGTGTATGTGTGTGTGTGTTGGAAATGTATGTGTGTGTGTGTGTGTGTGTTGGTAATGTGGTGTGTGTATGTGTGTGTGTGTGTGAAGTCAAGGAAGTTAAGTCGCGCGCGCGCGCGCGTGTGTGTGTGTGTGTGTTTGTGTGTGTGTTTGTGTGTGTCTGTTTTTGTGTGTGAGTGTGTGTATGTGTCTTTGTGTTTGTGTGTGTATGTGTGTGTGTGTGTTTGTGTGTGTGTTAGTAATGTGTATGTGAGTGTGTGTGTTTGTGTGTGTGAGTGTTTGTGTGTGTGTGTTTGTGTGTGTGTGTGTTTGTTGTGTGTGTGTTTGTGTGAGTGTTTTTTGATGTGTTTGTGTGTGTGTTTGTGTGTGTGTTTTGTGTGTGTGTGTTTGTGTGTGTGTTTGTGTGTGTGTTTGTGTGTGTGTGTGTGTGTGTGTGTGGTGTGTGTTTGTGTGTGCTTGTGTGTGTTTGTGATTGTGTTTGTGTGTGTGAGTGTGTGTGTTTTTTGTGTGTGGTTGTGTGTGGGGTTTTTTGTGTGTTTGTGTGTGCGTGCTTGTGTGTGTGTTTGTGTGTGTGTTTGTGTGTGTGTTTGTGTTTTGTAAGTTTGTGTTTGTGTGTGTGCGTGTTTGTGTGTGTAAGGGTTTTTGTTTGTGAGTGTGTGTGTGTGTGGGTGTGTGTGTGTGTGTTTTTGTGAGTGTGTCTCTCCTCTGTCTCTCTCTTTCTCTGTGCTGGTATTGTGTTTTGTGTCTTCTGGTCTGTCTCTGTTCTTTTTGTCTTTGTCTCTTTTTGTCTCTCTGTCTGTCTCTCCCTCTCTCTCTCTCTCTCTCTCTTTCTCTGTGTTGGTATGTGTGTGTGAGTCTGTCTCTTTTTGTCTCTGTCTCTGTCTCTCTCTCTCTCCCTCCCTCCCTCTCTCTCTCTCTTTATCTGTGCTGGTATTGTGGGTGTGAGTCTCTCTGTCTCTTTTTGTCTCTGTCTCGTTTTGTCTCTCTCCCCTCCCCCCCTCTTTCCCTCCCTCCCTCCCTCTCTCTCCCTTTTTTTATCTGTGCTGGTATTGTGTGTGTGAGTCTCTCCCTCTCTGTCTCTTTTTGTCTATCTCTCTCCCTCCCCCCCCCTCTCTCCCCCCCCTCTCTCTCTCCCTCTGTGTCTCTCTCTCTCTCCCTCCCCCTCCCTCTCTCTGTCTCTCTCTCTCTTCTGTCTCTGTAGTGAAAGTATTTCCTTTATCCCGGTACTAGGGGTCGTTTACTCAGCTCTCGATGACTCAGGCAGGTTAAAGCACCTTTACTTCAGATTTATGGGTGTGTGTGTGTGTGTGGTGTGTGGTGTGTGTGTTGGTGTTTTTGTGTGTGTGTGTGGTTTTGTGTGGTGTGTGTTTGTGGGTGTGTGTGTGTAAGTGCGGTGGTGTGTGTGTGTGTGTTGTGGTGTGTGTGTGGTGTGTAGTGGTGGTTGTGTGTGTGGTGGTGCGTAGGGGGGGGGGGTTGGTTTGTGTGTATGTATGTATGTATGTTGTGTGTGTGTGTGTGTGTGTGGTTGGGTGTGGTGTGTGTGTGTGTGTGTGTGGTGTGTGTGTGTGGGGGTGGTGTGTGGTGTGGTGGTGTGGTGGTGTACGTGTGTTTTGGGTTTGGTGGAAAGGTGTGTGTTTTTTGTGGTGGTGTGTGTGTGTGTGTGTGTGTGTGTGTGGTGTGGTGTGGTGTGTGTGTGATTGAGTGTGTGGATGTGTGTGTTTTTGGGTTGGCTGCATAGTTGGTGAGTGGTGTTGTGTGTGTGGGGGGGGGGGGGGGGGGGGGGGGGGGGTGGGTTTGGGGTATGTGTGGATGGGTGTGTGCTAATTGTGGTGTGGTGGGGTGGGGGGGGGTTGGCTGTTTTTGTGTGGTGGTGAGGATAGTTGTGTGTTTTGTGTGTGTTTATCTGTGTGTGTGTGTTTTGTGTGTGTGTGGGTATGTGGTGAGGGGGGGGTGAAGAGAGAAAAGGAGACAGACAACTGAACACTGAACACTGAAAAGGTTTTATTGTACTTCGGCCTTGGGCCACTATACAAAAAAAGTTTGGGGAAGGGGGAGGAAGACATAGCAGAAAACGTTTAATATCCTTTTTCCCATTTTCAATTCTACAAGCATACAGGATTACTCCCAATATCTTCTAGTCATCACCATCCCCATCATCATCTTCAGCATTTACAAAAATCATCACCATCAGCATCTTCATTACCTATAGCAGCAGCTGCAGCCAGTATATCAATAACTATCATTACTTTCATCTTCTACATCATCATTACCAACATCATCATCTTCATCATCTACGCTATCACCATCTTCTACAACTGTATAAATCATTTTCGCCACGATTATCATCTTCAATCTCTGCATCATGGTCATAATCATCATCTTCATCATCGTTTCCATCGTTATCTTCATATATACATCATTGTCATCATCTTATCTTTGACATCTCCATCATAGTTACCGCCACCACTATCACCTTCAACATCCACGCCATCGTTACCATCACCACCATCGTCACCCTCAGCATCTACATCAACATCCCCTTCAACATTTCCAGAGAGAGACAGACAGATAGACAGACAGACAGACAGACGGACAAACAGACAGACAGAAAACTTGGAATTCCGATTGTTATGTTTTATTCATAAAGGACAAATCTGTTAAGAAAGATGGACCGATATAAAAGTGACAACAATAATTTAAGACAATAACATTGACTGCTGTTATGTTAGAACTTGACATTGAACCTTTTTCATGGCCCCCTTGCTCTGTGGTGTGTGTGTGTGTTGTGTGTGTGTGTGTGTTGTGTGTGTGTGTGTGTGTGTGTGTGTGTTGAAGTGTGTGTATGTGTGTGTTAAAGTGTGTGAGTGTGTGTGGGGGGTGGGGGGGGTGAGAGAGTGGTGTGTGTATGTGTTTGTGTGTGTGAGTGATGTGTGTGTGTGTAGGGGGTGGGTGTGTGGGTGAGAGAGAGAGAGTGGAGTGTGTGTGTGTGTGTGTGTGGGGTGTGTGGTTGGGTTTGGCTCTGTGTGTGTGTGTGTGTGTGTGTGTGTGGTGTGTGTGTGTTGCGCGCGCGTGTGTGAGTGGGTTTTTGTGTGTGTGTGTTGAGAGGGAGAGAGTGGTGTGAGAGAGAGAGAGAGAGTGTGTGTGGTGTGTGTGTGTGTGTGTGTGTGTGTGTGTGTGTTGTGTGTTGTGTGTGTGTGTGTGTGTGTTGTGTTTGTGTGTGTTGTGTGAGTGTGTGAGTGTGTGTGTGAGTGTGTGATTGTGTGTGTGAGTGTGTGAGGGAGAGTGGAGGTGTGTGTGTAGAGGGGCGGGGGTAAGTATGTGTGGGTGTGTGTATGTGTTTGGGTGTGTTTTGTGTGCGTGTTTGTGTAGGATCAGGGTTGTTTGTGTGTGTGTGTGGGGGGGGGATCTATGTCTGTATGTCTGGTGTGGTTGTGTGTGTTTGTTTGTGTGTGTGGTTGTGTAAGAGAGTGGTTGTATGTGTGAGTGTGTGTGTTTAATTATATATATATTATATATTATATTTTATCTATATATATATATATATATTATATATATATATATGTGTGTGTGTGTGTGTGGTGTGTGTGTGTGGTGTTGTGTGTGGTTGTGTGTGGTGGTGTGTGTTGTGTGTGTGTGGAGAGAGTGTGTGGTTGGTGTGTGTGTATGTGTGTGTGAAGAAGAATGGTTTGTTAGTGTGAGAGGTGAGAGAGAGAGAGGTGTGATGTGTGTATGTGTGTGTTGTGTGTGGTGTGTTTTATTTGTTTTTATTGGGTTGGGTTTTTTTCTTTTTTTTGAGGAATGATTCATTTATTTTTCTTTTCTTCTCTCTTTAACTACATCTCCAAAGACCGACCAGTAACTGTACTGAAGCCAAGGCAGGTACCTATTGACAGCTGGGTGAACTGGGGGACTGCACTGAAGCCAATGGGCGGCAAACGGTCACCCATCTAAGTGGTAACCACGCTCAACGCTGCTTAAACCTTAGCTTGGGGGAAAACGAGTGCTCTGACCACTGAGCTATCCCGTCCCCCAAAAAAACAAAATTTACTGCTCTTTTCAGAAACAATCTTTCGTTACAAAAATGTCAACGATCATATAATTGTGACACTGTACAGAGAGGAGAAGAGGATAGATAAGGGGGTCAGGGTTTAAAAAAAAAATCCAGCACAAAATGAATCATTAAAAAATTTGGGGTGGGGGGGGGGGGGGGGGTAAAATGAAAGTGCACTAATAACAAACACTGACACAGTCTCTTTTTATAATCTGCTGTCAACCCTTCTTTCTAACACTTTAATGATGGGATTTTTCGCTGATAAATGCTCTCTCTTTTGTTCGTTAGTAAAAACTCCATTAAAAAAAAAACTCATTTCATAATTAAAAG
>CM054168.1:1572735-1575235 GCA_028751875.1 Rapana venosa | reverse complement strand
GTAAAAGTAAAAGGTGAAGGTGTCCCATAACCTATGCGGTCATAGGGGAGCGAGGCATCAGAGACCTCAGCTTCTCTAGGGGCCAGCATATTGAGGGCGACAGCGCCCATCTCCTCTCTCTCCCTCGCTGCTGCTTTACCTTCCCTGACCCTTAAAGAGGGCAGGTACCCATTTACAGCTGGGTGAACTGGGGGAGGGACTGTACTGAAGCCAAGGCGCGCAAACGGTCACCCATCCAAGTGGTAACCACGCTCGATGCTGCTTAACCTTAGCTTGGGGGAAAGCGAGTGCTCTGACCACTGAGCTATCCCGTCCCCAGGTAAGTATTTATAATAATAATAATAATAATAATAATAATTATAATAATAATAATAATAATGTATGGAATTTATATAGCGCTGAATCTTATAAAGCAACAAATCAAAGCGCTCAGATGACATGATTTTAAAAAAAATATTATTTATTATTTTATATCGAGGATAATGGAATAAGCACTCGTGTGCTTTTTTTTACATACAGTCCCCGTTTTAGGGGTTTTTTGAAAATTTTTGTCATCTGTTCCCACCGGCACACAATGGCCTACTCTTTCGAAAAGCGGAACGGGATTAACGTGTGCGCAAGATGTTCTGCATGCGTTCGCACACGGGGCCTCGGTTTATAGAATAGACTTTGTGTAGGCTCAGCGTAAAATGGCAATTGGTCAATCAAAAGGCTGCTGATTAGAGTTGCTGCCCCTCGATGATAATGAAGCGAGTATTGATAGTAAAGGGGAGGGGTAGCTCAGTGGTCAGAGCACTCGCTTTCCCCCACCCAAGTTAAGCAGCATCGAGCGTGGTTACCACTTGGATGGGTGACCGTTTGCGCGCCTTGGCTTCAGTACAGTCCCTCCCCCAGTTCACCCAGCTGTCAATGGGTACCTGCCCTCTTTAGGGTCAGGGAAGGTAAAGCAGCGAGGGAGAGGAGATGAGCGCCGCTGCTCTCAATATGCTGGCCCCTACACAAGTGAGGTCTCTGACGCCTCGCTCCCCTATGACCTTATAGGTTATGGGACTCCTTTACCGTTGTTTTTTTTATTGATAGTGATAATGATGATGTGTGTAGTAGACAGACGATAATGTTAGTGATAATTATTATACTGACCTGTCTGCGGGGTGACCATTAATTATATTTAGTGACTGGATGGACTTGTTTGAGAAAAGTAGGGCATAAATTTGTCTGGATGGTATTTATCTTTTTGGGTGTGTGTGTGTGGTGTGTGTGTGTGTGTGTGTTTGGTTTTTTTGTTTTGTTTTGGTTTGGGTTTGGTTTTTTTTTTTGGTTCTCTCTGTCTGTCTCTGTCTGTCTCTGTCTGACTTCTCTCTGTCTCTTTTCTCTCTCTCGCTTCTTTTTCTTCTTCTTCTTCTTCTTCGTCTCCTCCTCCTCCTCTTTTCTCTCTCTCTATCTATCTCTCTCTCTCTCTCTCTCTCTCTCTCTCTCTCCTCCCCCCCCTCTCTCTCCTCCTTCTCTCTCTTCTCTCTTTCTCCCCCTCTCTCTCTCTCTCTCTTTCTCTCTCCCTCCCTCTCCCTCTGCTCCCCTCCTCATCACTCTCTCTCTCTCTCTTTCTCTCTCCCTCCCTCTCCCCTCTGCTCCCCTCTCTCTCACCTCTCCCTCTCTCTCTCTCTTTCTCTCTCCCTCCCTCTCCCTCTGCTCCCCTCTCTCTCTCTTTTCTCCATCCCTCTCTCTCCCCCCCCTCTCTCTCTTTCTCTCTCCCTCCCTCTTCCTCTGCTCCCCTCCCTCTCTCTCTCTCTCTCTCTCTCTCTCCCTCTCTCTCTCTTTCCCTCTCCCTCCCCCCTCTCTCTCCCTCTCTCTCTTCTCTCTTTCTCCCTCTCTCTCTCTCTCTTTCTCTCTCTCCCTCTCTCTCTCTCTCTCTCTTCTCTCTCTCTCTCTCTCTCTACTCATCTCTCTCTCTCCTATTTTCTTTTCTCTCTCTCTCTGTGTGTTCACAAGTCACCCTTCTTCTCAACCACCCTAATATACACTCTTGCATCATTCTGTCTCCACACAGTTCAATTCCATGCTCTATTTTGGAACAGACTTTCAACGGTAGAACCCCCATTCTGGAAAATTCTGGATCAATGGTGGTTTGGGAGTGGTGAAAGTGTGTCTGTGGGGGGGGGGGGGGGGGGGGGGGGGGGGAGGAGGGGGAAGGGGGAAGGGGAGGGTAGGGGGGGATGTTGGGTGTTGGGGTGGTGGTGTGTGTTGGAGGGGAGGTATAGTGGGTGGGTGGTGAGTTGCTGAGAAGAGAGGGGTTGTTGGGCCTTGTGTGTGATCTTCTGCCTGTCTGTTTATGAGGGAGCCTGCGCGCGCGCGTGTGTGCGCTCACGCATGCATGCACACACGTACGCGCACGCTCGGGCACGCGCGCGAGCGCACGCATGTACACGCACGCGCGTGCTAACATACATACGCATATACACACGCACACACACATGCGTACATGCACATGCACACAGATACACAC
>CM054168.1:1555235-1565235 GCA_028751875.1 Rapana venosa | reverse complement strand
ACATCTTGTATTCGTATTTGGAATTCTTTCATGAAGGATGAGGAATTACCATAATTTTGCATTGTCCAAACATAACCAAATCCGTGGGTGCATAAAATCTTTCTAACATGTGTTACCCAATTTATTCTCCCTGCTTCATCCTGTCTACACAACATATTGTAGCATTGCCTGGGATATCTATGATCAGGCATATCAAAAATTTTTAGCCAATATTTGATTACTCTGGTAACAGTGTCAACAAAAATGGGATATCTACCACAATCGCCAAGGCAAATATTATTTTTAACATCTCTGCCAACCCCCAGGACCATTTTGCAAATTTTTACCTGCATTTTTTCAATATCATGATACTGCTGAAAACCCCACTTTTCAGAACCATAGAGGAGGATTGGTTTCACTTTTGTATCAAAAATACTAAAAACTGAAGATGCTGGAAGATTCTTTAACCTGAAGTGCAATCTTTTGATACCAGCAACAGCCTTCAATGCTTTTCCAGAGAGATTTTCGATACATTTTGACCAGTTCAATGTTGAGCCAAAAACCACACCCAGATAATTATAACTAGATTCTACTTGTATCTGCTTTCCTAAATAACACCATTTTTCAGATTTCTTATAAATCCACCATTTTTAAAAACGACTACTTTATTTTGTCCATATTTACAGAAAGTCCCCATTTCTTACAATAATTTTCCAAACAATTGATCTTTTCTGCAAGTCTACAACTGAATCTGAAACTAAAGCAATATCATCTGCATACATAAGTAAGAGAGTATGCCTAGTGGCTCAGAAAATACATCTATGCCTTGAGTATCTGATCCAGTGAGATCTGATTCTAGTTCAGAAATAAAAATCGAAAATAATAGGGGACTCAACATACAACCTTGTCTGACACCAAAATACAATCAAAATATTCAGTAATGTGAGCCCCGACTCTCACAGCTGCCTTCACACTTTTGTACATGCTTTGCAGCGTCATGAACATTTTATCATGGGTTCCTTTTTGCAGCAGCAGAAATAAAAGTTTTATTCTGTCAACACTGTCAAATGCTTTAGAAAAATCTACAAAAAGAGTATAAAACCTACCACCTTTCTTTGTTAGATACTTTTGTGCTAGAGATTGAAGTGTAAAAATATGATCGATGGTGCTGTAACCTTTGCGAAAACCAGCCTGTGCCTCAGGAATTAAGTGTGCACTTTCACAGAACTTTGTCAGTCTTTCATTCAGAATTGTACTATACAGTTTACCAATTATGTTTAACAATGAGATACCTCTATAATTATCAACATGTGCAGTGCTACCTTTTTATGCAGAGGAAAAATCACAGCATGTGTCCAGCTTTCTGGGTATGTTCCTGATGAAAACACTGTGTTGACAGAGGCAATAAAAATCTGACATGAATGTCAGTGGCATGCTGGAAGAAATCTGACATCAAACCATCAGGACCAGAAGCCTTACCACTCTTCAGTTTTTTCAAGGCTGTATAAACTTCACTCTCAGTGATATCATCACCCAAATTGTGAACCAACACAATTTTCACAATTACTGAGGTCATGCATATTCAGCATATTTTCAATTTCTTCAGTGAAATCAGTATCATCGAGTGCTGATTTAAGGAAAACAGTGACTTAAAATAATCTAGCCATGAGCGTGGTGATATTTCATTTGATCTGCTTGGTTTCAAAGATGTCAGTGCTTTCAGTTTCTTCCAAAAGGCTTTTGAGTTCTTATTCATGCATAAGTCATTCAGATCCTTTAAAATTGTGTTGTTATGTTCAACTTGTTTACTCTTACAGAAGGATTTGAAACTTTTCTTTTGACGTATAAAAGCATCTAAATCTCCCTGAGAGTTTGTGTCTAAAACTCTTCAGTAAGTCATATTTAACTTGTTTACTTTCTTCACAATCATTATCCCACCATGGTGGCTGAGAGTGAGCTTTAATGTTTTTCTTCTGCCTGAATTTGATTGTTTCTGCAGCACTCTGTATAAAAGAGATATAAACTTCGCATGCTTCATCAATATTTCTACAGAGAGCTGCAGTAAAATGTTCAAACACAATCTGTACACTGTCAAGGAGATTACTTTGAAATAAACCGGCACTGTCATCTTTCCACACGTATTTTGATATTTCCTCTAACTCTATGTCTTCCTCACATGTTTCTTCATAAGACTCTATGGAAAAAGAAATGACAATTGGAAAATGATCTGATTCACATCTACTTGCAACAAACATGTCATCGACAAGTTCAAACAAGTTGTGTGTGTGTGTGTGGGGTGTGTGTGTGTGTGTGTGTGTGTGTGTGTTGTGTGTGTGTGTGTGTGTGTGTGTGTGGAGGGGGGTTGTGTGTGTGTGTGTGTGTGGAGGGGGATTGTGTGTGTGTGTTAGTGTGTAAAGTCAAGTCAAAGTTTTATTTCCAGATGGTACATTGAATAAGCTAGTGTAACAAAAGTGTGTGTGTGTGTGTGTGTGTGTGTTGTGTGAAATGTGGAGGGTGTGTGTGTGGGTGTGTGGAGGGGGTTGTGTGTGGTGTGTGTGGAGGGGGTTTGTGTGTGTGTGTGTTGTGTGCATGTGGAGGGTGTGGTGTGTGTGGAAGGGGGATGTGTGTGTGTGTTAGTGTTAGTGTTTAAGGTCAAGTCAAAAGTTTTATTTCCAGATGGTACATTGAATAAGCTAGTGTAATAAGTGTGTGTGTGTTTGTGTGTGTGTTAGTGTGTGTGTGGAGGGGGTTGTGTGTGTATTGTGTGTGTGTGTGTGTGTGTTAGTGTGTGTGTGGAGGGGGTTGTGTGTGTGTGTGTTGTGTGTGTGTTAGTGTGTGTGTGTTAGTGTGTTGTGTGTGTGTGTTAGTGTGTGTGTGTAGGGGGGTTGTTTTGTGTGGAGGTGGTTCGTGTGTGTGTGTGTGTGGTGTGTGTGTGTGTGTGTGTGTGTGTGTGTGTGTGTGTGTGTGTGGTGTGTGTGTGTGTGTGGAGGGGGGTTGTGTGTGTAGGGGGTTAGTGTGTGGGGTGTGTGTGTGTGTGTGTGTGTAAGGGGGGGGCTGTGTGTGGTTTTGTGTGTGTGTGTGTTGTGTGTGTAGGGGGGTTGTGTGTGTGTAGGGGGGGGGGGGGCTGTGTGTGTCTGTGTGTCTGTGTGTGTGGGGGTTTGTGTGTAGGGTGTGCATGTGTGTGTAAGACAGAGAGAGAGAGAGAGTGAGTGACCGAGAGAGAGAGAGAATGTGTGTTGTGTATTTGCTTGATTTTAGTGTGTGTGTGTGTGGGGGGGGGGGGGGGAGGTCTGTTTTGTTTTCATTTATTCTTTAGTTTATTTTCGGTTTCTTGGTTGTTGTTTTCTTCTTATGACTTTAATCCCTGATAACGGTGGACGGACGGAGACTGGATGTAAAAAAAAAACACCAAACAAACAACCCACCAAAACAAAGCAACAGACACCAGTATCATCAAAATCACAGAATAAGACTTATTTGATTTAATTTGATCCCTCCCCCCCCCCCCTACTTCTCTCTCTCTATTTAATCAAACTTCGTCTTGGCTTACTACCAATTAATGGATCATCTTTTAAAAGAACTTGTAAGAAAAATATTGACCACATGTGTAAGCTGAGTAATGCATTGGAAGATGAGGATCATTTTCTTAAAGAGCTGCATTCTTTATACTGATTTAAGAACATAAATATTTGGACTCTAGTGACCAACCATAATGTAAGTTTGATGAAACATGGTTCAGTTTCTTCCATTTGCAATGTCAGCTTTTATCTTTTCAATGCTTTGATAGTACGCCAGGAATATGTTGAAAATTTGGAGAATGCATATTGAATAACTGTTTAATGTGCACACAACTGCTTAAAGTAGATAATTTGGTCTCATTTTTGGATAGTCCCATGTTCACATGAGTTACGTTTTGGCAGTTGCCATAATTATATGTCATGTTTTGTTTTGGGTTCGTTTTGATATATGCTTGGTTTGACCCCATTCTAGGGGCTGGTGTCCTGAAGAATAAACTTTGTTCATTGTTCATTGTTGTTCTCTCTCTCTCTCTCTCCCCTCTCTCTTCTTCTCTCTCTCTCTCTCTCTCCTCTCTCTCTGTCTCCCTATCTGTCTCTCTCTCTGTGTGCAGGCCATTTGACCTTGCCTCCCGATCTATTTTTAGCAGCCAAGGTCACTGCTGTCCCAGAACAATCCGGATCGCTGTGGACTGGAGGAGTCTGTCTGGTATTTTTAGAGTTAATCCTCTGTTTGAGAGATGCTGCTAGTTCGGTTCGTGTGTGTGTGTGTGTGTGTGTGTGTGTGTGTTTTGTGGAGGGGTTGTGTGGAGGGGGGTTGTGTGGAGGGGGTATGTGTGGTGTGTGTGTGTGAGTGTGTGTGTGTGTGTGGTGTGTGGAAGGGGGATGTGTGTGTGTGTTAGTGTGTAAAGTCAAGTCAAAGTTTTATTTCCAGATGGTACATTGAATAAGCAAGTGCAATAAGTGTGTGTATGTGTGTGGTGTGTGTGTGTGTGTGTGTGTGTGTGTGTGTGTGTGTTGTGTGTGGAGGGGGTTGTGTGTGTGTTTTTGTGTTTGTGTTAGTGTGTGTGTGGAGGGGGTTGTGTGTGTGTTTGTGTGTGGAGGGGTTGTGTTTTGTGTTGTGTGTGTGTTAAGTGTGTGTGTGTGTGGTGTGTTAGTGTGTGTGTGTAGGTGTGTGTAGGGGGGTTGTGTGTGTGGAGGGTGGTTCGTGTGTGTGTGTGTGTTTGGGGGGGGGGGGGGGTTGTGTGTGTGCAGGGGTTTGTGTGTGTGTGTGTGTGTGTGTGTGTAAGGGGGGGGGGGTGTGTGTGGGTTTGGTGTGTTGTGTGGTAGGGTTTGTGTGTGTGTGTGTGTGTGTGTGTGGTGTATGTTGTGGGGGGGGGGGGGGGTGGGGGGGGGGGGGGGGGGGGGGGGGCTGTTTTGTGTGTGTGTGTGTGTGTAGGGGTTTGTGTGTAGGGTGTGTATATGTGTGTGTATGTGTGTATGTGTGTGTAAGACAAAAGAGAAGGAGTGGTGACCGAGAGAGAGAGAGAGAATGTGTGTTGTGTATTTGCTTGATTTTAGTGTGTGTGTGTTGTGTGTGGGGGGGGGGGGGGTAGGTTCTGTTTTGTTTTCATTTATTCTTTAGTTTATTTTCGGTTTCTTGGTTGTTGTTTTCTTCTTATGACTTTAATCCCTGATAACGGTGGATGGACGGAGACTGGATGTAAAAAAAAAACAACCAAACAAACAAACCCCCCAAAAAAAAGCAACAGACACCAGTATCATCAAAATCACAAAATAAGACTTATTTTATTTAATTTGATCCCTCCCCCCCCCCCCTACTTCTCTCTCTCTATTTAATCAAACTTCGTCTTGGCTTACTACCAATTAATGGATCATCTTTTAAAAGAAATTGTAAGAAACATATTGACCACATGTGTAAGGTCTGTAATGCATTGGAAGATGAGGATCATTTTCTTAAAGAGCTGCATTCTTTATACTGATTTAAGAACATAAGTATTTGGACTCTAGTAACCAACCATAATGTGAGTTTGCTGAAACATGGTTCAGTTTCTTCCATTCGCAATGTCAGCTTTTATCGTTTCAATGCTTTGATAGTACGGCAGGAATATGTTGAAAATTTGGAGAATGCATATTGAATAACTGTTTAATGTACACACAACTGCTTAAAGTAAATAATTTGGTCTCATTTTTTGGATAGTCCCATGTTCACATGAGTTATGTTTTGGCAGTTGCCATAATCATATGTCATGTTTTGTTTTGGCTTCCTTTTGATATATGCTTGGTTTGACCCCATTCTAGGAGCTGGTGGCCTGAGGAATAAACTTTGTTCATTGTTCATTGTTGTTCTCTCTCTCTTCTCTCTCTACTCTCTCTCTCTCTCTCGCTCTCTCTCTCTCTCTCTCTCTCTCTCTTTTCTTTGTCTCTGTCTCTGTCTCCCTGTCTGTCTCTCTCTCTCTGTGCAGGCCATGTGACCTTGCCTCCCGATCTTTTTTTTTAGCAGCCAAGGTCACTGCTGTCCAGAACAATCTGGATCGCTGCGGACTGGAGGAGTCTGTCTGGTATTGTTTGAGTTAAAACCTCTGTTTGGAGATGCTGCTAGTCGGGTTCCTGTGTGTGTGTGTGTGTGTGGTGTGTGTTGGTGTGTGTGTGTCAGTGAGTGTGTGTGGTGTGTTTTGAGTGTGTATGTGTGTGTGTGTGTTATGTGTGTGTAGTGTGTGTGGGGTTGTGTGTGTTGTGTGTGTATGTGTGTGTGTATGTGTGTGTATGTGTGTGTGTGTGTATGTGGGGTTGTGTGGTGTGTATGTTGTGTGTGGTGTTTGGGGTTGTGTGTGTGTGTTGTGTGTGTTTGGGGGTGGTGTAGAGGGGGTTGTGTGGAGGGGGTTTGTGTGTGTGTGTGTGTGTGTTAGTGTGTGTGTGTTAGTGTGTTTTGTGTGTAGGGGGGTTGTGTGGGGTGTGTGTAGGGGGGTTGTGTGTGTGGAGGGTGGTTCGTGTGGGGGTGTGTGTGTGTGTGTGTGTGTGTGTGTTAGTGTGTGTGTGTGTGTGGGGTTGGGGTGGAGGGGGTTTGTGTGTTTTTGTGTGTTTAGTGTGTGTGTGTGGAGGGTGTTGTGTCAAATGTGTGTTGTGTGTGTGTGTTGTGTGTGTGTTAGTGTGTGTGTGTGTTAGTGTGTGTGTGTGTGTTAGTGTGTGGTGTGTTAGTGTGTGTGTGTTAGTGTTTTGGGGTTTTGTGTGTAGGGGGTTTGTGTGTAGGGTGTGTGTGTGTGTGTGTTGTGTGTAGGGGGGTTGTGTGTGTAGAGGGGTTTGTGTGTGTGTGTGTTGTGTGTGTGTGTGTGTGTGTGTGTGTGTGTGTGTGTGTGGTGGAGGGGGGTTGTGTGTTAGTGTGTATGGAGGGGGCTTGTGTGTTGGGTGTGTGTGTGTGTGTGTGTGTTGTGTCAGTGTGTGTTGTGTGTGTGTGTGTTGTGTAGAGGGGGGGGTTTGTGTGTCAGTGTGTGTTTTTGTGGTGTAGAGGGGGTTTGTGTGTAGGGGGTTGTGTGTGTGTGTGTGTGTGTGTGGAGGGGGTTGTGTGTGTGTGTGTGGGGGGAGAGGGGGTTGTGTGTGTTTTTGTGTGTGTGTAGAGGGTGTTTGTGTGTGGGGTGTGTTGTGTGTGTAGTGTGTGTATGTGTTGTGTGTGTGTGTGTGTGGAGGGTGTGTGTTTTGTGTGTGGGAGGCTGGGTTTTGTGTGTGTGTGTGTGGTATTTGTGTGTAGGGGAGTTGTGTGTGTGGAGGGTGTGTGTTTGTGTGTGGAGGCTGTGTGTTGTGTGTGTGTTGTGTGTGTGTGTGTAGGGGAGTTGTGTGTGTGGAGGGTGTGTGTTGTGTATTAGTAGGGGTTGTGTGTAGGTGGGGTTGTGTGAGTGTTTTAGGGGGGTTTGTGTGGGGTGTGTGTGTGTGTGTGTGTGTGTGTGTGTGTGTGGGCAGTCAAGTCGAAGTCAAAGTCAAACTTTTATTTTAGATGGTACATTGAATACGCAGTGTGTGTGTGTGTGAGTGTGTGTGTGTCTGTGTGTGTAGAGGGTTTGTGTGTAGGGTGTGTGTGTGGTGTGGGTTTTGTGGATGGTTGTGTGTAGGGGGGTTTTGTGTGTTGTGTGTGTGTTTGGTGTGGAGGGGGGTTGTGTGCGGGGGGAGGGGGGGTGGTGTGTGTTTTGTGTGCTTGTGTGTGTTAGGGGGTTGTGTGTGTAGGGGTTGTGTGTGTGTGGTGTGTGTGTGGGGGGGGGGGGGGGGTTTTGTGTGTGTGTTAGTGTGCGTGTTTGTGTCAGTGTGTGTGTGTCAGTGTGTGTGTGTCAGTGTGGGGTGTGTCAGTGTGGGGTGTGTGTGTGTGTGTGTGTGTGGAAGGTGTGTGTGTTGTGTGTGGGTTTAGTGTTTTGTGTATGGGTGTGTGTGTGTGTGGCACACAAGAGAGAGAATGAGAGAGAGAGAGAATAGACGGAGAGACAGACAAAGACAGAGACAGAGACACAGACCAAGAGAGAGAGAGAGACAGAACCGACCGACAGACAGACAGAGAGAGAGCACACAAGTCAGACAGCCAGAGAAAGAATGAGAGAGAGAGAGAGAGAGGAGAGAAAGACAGAGACGACAGAGACAGAGTGACAGACCGACAGACAAAGAAACACAGAGAGACAGACAAAACAGACAGACAGACATACAGACAGACAGAAAGATACAGAGAGAGAGAGCGACAGTGTGCATGTGTGTTGTTCTTTAATTTACTGTCTTGTCACAATTAAGTGATATTAAACAAAATAGTGTGTGTGTTGTTTAGTGTGTGTTAGTGTGGTGTGTTCGTGTGTGTGTGTGTTTGTGTGCGTGCCGTGCGTGTTGCAGACAGACAGACACAAACAAACAAACACACAAAAATGAGAAACACCATAAAAAGCACAAATAATTATGACTCTCACAGAACAGACAACTTCCCGAAACTGTATCGCCCCCCACCTCCCATCTCCCCCCCCCCCCCCCCCCCCCCTCCCCCCCCCCCCCCCCCCCCCCCCCTCCCCCCCCCCAACCCCCCCCCCCCCCCCCCCCCCCCCCCTCCCCCCCCCCCCCCCCCCCCCCCCCCCCCCTACTCCCCCCCCCCCTTTCTACTGTAAAAAAAATAACCAATCAGTGCAGCAAACAGCCTCTTTAAAACCTGCTAGGCCTTACATCCCGGGGTTTTTTGAGCCCAAACATGGCCGGCCCCCCGGGAAAAGGTTCTCCTTTCCGGAAAAATTTTCGTGAAGCTTGTACATGTGTCACTTGTCTTTTACGAATGCAGCTTTTTTTTTTTGTCTGTTTTTTGGGGGTTTTGTTTGGTTTGGGTGGGGTTTGGGGGTGGTGGGGGGGGTGTGGGGGGGGGGGGTGGGGGGTTTATTTAGCTTGTTAGCCTTGGGGTTTGGTTCAGAAAAGTAGTTGCTTCCCGGGGTAGTGTGTGTGTGTGTGTGTGTGTGTGTGTGTGGGGTGTTTTTGTGTGTTTGTTTGTGTGTGTGTTTTGTGTGTGTGTGTGTGTGTGTGTGTTGTGTGTGTTGTTTGTGTGTGTGGTGTGTGTGTGGTTTTTTGTGTGTGGTGTTGTGTTGTGTGTGTGGTGTGAAAGTCAAATTCAAGTCAAAATTTTTTTTTTTAGTGGTACATTGATAAGCAGTTCATTTGCTGTTTTTCATCAAAACCTCTATCTAAAGGGGGGGAAAAAAAGCGGGAAGGGGTGTGTGTGGTGTGTGTGTGTGTGTGTTGTGTGTGTGTGTTTCATGTTTTGTGTTGTGTGTGTGGTGTGGTATTGTGTGTTTGGGGGTTTTGTGTTTGGTGTGGTGGTTTTGTTTGTGTGGTTTTTTTTGTTTTGTGTTTTTGTGTTGTGTGTGGGGTTTTGAGTGTGTGTGTGTGGTTTGTGTGTGTTTTCGGTGTGTGTGGTGTGTGGTGTGTTGTGGTGTTGTGGGGTGGTGTGTGTGTGTGTGTGTGGTTGTGTTGGGGTGTTGTGTGAAATGAAGTCAAATCAAATCAATTTTAAAATTTTCTTTATTGAGGTTAAAATATTAAGTTTACGCAACTTTTTTTCCATCCTGCCCCCCGTATGTGTTGTAGTGTGTGTGTGTGTTTGTGTTGTGTGTGTGGTGTGTGGTGGTGTGGTGTGTGTTTTTTTGTGGTGTTTTGTGTTGGGGTGTTTGTGTTGGTGTGGGGTGTGGGGTTTTGTGTGTCTTTGTGTTTTTGTGTGGTCTGTTTGGGTTTTGGGGTGTGTGTGTTTTTTTTTGTGTGTGTGTTTTGGTGGGTTTTTTTTTTTTTTTGTGGTGGGGTGTGTGTGGTGTGTGTGTGTGTGTTGTGTGTTTTTGTGTTTTTGTGTTTGTGTTGATGGTGTGTATTGGGGTTTAATTTTTTTTTTCCTCTCCTTTTTTTTAAAAAAAAAATTTATTGTCTTTTCTTCAGGATGTTTTTTTAAAGATGAAATAGGGTCAGGATTTCACAATTCTTGTGAGCTTTCCTTTTTATGTTAGTTTTGCTTT
>CM054168.1:1515687-1550687 GCA_028751875.1 Rapana venosa | reverse complement strand
TGGCACACTTTTTTTTTTGGTTTGGGCACAACGTCCCCCTAAAGAATATGCAAACCCCAAAACCCCCCCAATCTAAAAAAAATTTTTTTTTAAAACTTGATTAAAAAAGTAAGCAAACATCCCAGTTTTGAAGTTTTTTTTTTTTTTTTTTTAAAAATTTAAAACCATCGATTTAAGAAAAAGCACATCCAAAAGCTTGGGACCAAAAGGGGCCCCAGAGAGAGAGGAGCCGGGGGGGGGTGAGAGAGGAAAAAAGGGGAGAAGGGGGGGGGGGAAATAAAAAGGGGGGGAGGGGGAGAGGGAGGGGGGGAAAATGAGAGAGGGGAAAAAAAAGAGAGAGGAGAGAGGGTTGGGGGAAAGGGGGGGGAGGGGGGGGGGATTTAAAAAAGAGAGAGAGGGGAGGAGGGGGGGGGGGGGGGGAAGGGGGAGGAGAGGGGGGGAAGGGAAAAAAAAAAAGAGAAAAAGGGGGGGGAAAAGAGAGGGAGGGGAAAAGGGGTAAGGAAGAAGGGGAAGGGGGAGAGAAAAGGGGGGGGAGGGGGGGGGAGGGGAAGGGGAGAGAGATAGGTGGGGGGGAGGAAAAAGGGGGGGGATTTTGGGGAGAAAAGGAGAGGGAGGGGGGAAAAGAAGGGGGGGAGGAAAGGGGGGGGAGGAGAAAAGGGGAAGGGGAAAGAGAGAGAAGGGGAGGGAGAAGAGGGGGGAAGGAGAGAAAAAGGGAAAAGGGGGGTGGAGAGAAAAAAAGGGGGGGGGAAAGGGGGGGGTGGGGGGGGGGGGGGGGGGGAAAAGGAGGGGGAAGGGGGGGAAAAAGAAGCAAGAAGAAGAAAGAACCCCGAAGAGGAGAAAGGGGGGGGGGGGGGGGGGGGGGGGGGGGGGGAAGGGGGGGGGGAGGGGGGGGGCCCCCGGGGGGGGGGGGGGGGGGAGAAATATAAAGAAAAAAAAAACAAAAAAAAAAAAAAAAAAAAAAAAGGGGGGGGGGAAAAAAAAAAAAAAAAAAAAAAAAAACAAAAAAAAAAAAAAAAAAATAAAAAAAAAAAAAAAAAAAAAAAAAAAAAAACCCCAAAAAAAAGGGGAAAAAAAAAAAAAAAAAAAAAAAAAAAAAAAATAAAAAAAAAAAAAAAAATTTTAAAGAAAAAAAAAAAAAGGGGAAAAAAAGTAAAAAAAAAAAGGGGGAAAAAAGGAAAAAAAAAAAAAGAGGGGTTTGGGGAGAGAGAAAAGAGGAAGGGGAAAAAGAAAGAGGAGAAGGGGAGGGGTTTAGAGAGGGAGAGGGAGAGAGGGAGAGGAAAAAGGGGGAGAGAAAGGGGAGAGGGGGAAAAGAGGGAGGAGAGGAAAAGAGGGAGAGAGAGAGAGACAGAAAAGAGGGGACAAAAACCCGAAAGAAGAAGGAAGAGAGAGAGAGGAGAAAAGGGGAGAGAAGGAGAAAAGAGAAAGAGGGAGAGAGAAAAAGAGGAAAAAAAGAAAGGAGGGGTGGAGACAGAGGAGAGAGGGGAGAATAATAAAAAAATAAAAAGTAAACAAACGCCCAGTAAAATAAGGTGTTTTAATTTTTTTAGTTGAAAGCTAAACCCAATTTTAAAAACAGGTTAAAAACGCCCGTAGGCATTGCCCTTTTAAAAGGGGGAGAGGGACAGAGAGAGGGGAGAGAGAAGAGAGAAGGGAGAAAAGAGAAGAGAGGGGGGGGGGGGGGGGGGGGGGAAAGAGGAGGGGGGAGGAGGGAGAGGGGGAGGGGGAGAGAGGGGTGAGGTGAGGAAAAGGGGGGGAGGAAAAGAGGGGGAGGGGAAATTTAAAGAGAGGTTTAGGGAGAAAAAAGAGGGGGGGGAGAGAGCGGGGGGGGAAGGGAGACAGAAAGAGAAAAAACAAAGCACACAGAGACAAAAAAAGACCAGAGGGGAGACACAGAAAAGAGAGGGGAAAAAGAGAAAAGGAGAGAAGAAAAGGGGGGGAGAGAGAGGGGAGAGAGAGAAGAGAGAGGGGGGAGAGAGACAGAAAGAGAGGGGGGGGAAAGGGATGGAGAGAGAGAGGGAAAAGGGAGGAGGTGGGGGGGAAAGGAAAGGGGGGGGGGGAAAAGGGGAGGGGGAAAGGGAGAGAGGGAAGGGGGAGAGAAAGGGGGAGGGGGGGAGTGGAAAAAAGGGGGGGGAGAAGGGAGGGGGAGGGAATAGAAGGAAAAGGATAGAGGGGGGAGACCCCAAGACAATGCCCCAAAATTTCTTTTAAATTTTCGAGGTTTAATGAATAAGCCCCCATGCGGTTTTTTTACAACCCGCCCCCCCCCCCCCCCCTTAAGGGTATACATGAAATATAAAAAAATAATAAAATATTATATAAGGTGATAGGAGGGGAAAAAGGGGGAGGAGGGGGAAGGGGAAAAAGGGGGAGGGAGGGGGAGGGAAGGAGAGAGCGAGGGAAAGGGGAAGAGGGGAAGGAAAAGGGGGAGGGGGAGGGGGAGGGAGGGGAGGGGGAAAAAGGGGGCGGGGAGGGAGGAAAAAAAAGGAGAGGGGGGGGGCGGGAGGGTGGGGAGGGGGGGGGAGGGGGGAAGGCGGGAGGAGAAGGGGGCCCCCCCCGACCGACCGAACCAACCCCCCAAGGGGAGAGAGGGCCCCCAATTTAAAAAAAACCCCCTAAAAAACACCCATTTAAAATGGGGGTTTAAAATTTTTTTTTTGAAAGCTATCGAAATTAAAAAAACAGGTAATAACGCGTAGCATTGGCCCCTTTAAAAGGGGAAAAGAGAGAGAAAGGGGAGAAAAGAAAAGAGGAGAAGGGGAGAGGAAGGGGGGGAAGATAGGAAGTAGGGAGGGGGAAAATTAAAAAAGGAGAGAAACGAAGGGGGGAGAGGGGAAAAGGGGGAGGGGAAAAGGAGGGTTTTTTTGTTTCTTATAATTTGGGAAAGAGAAAAAAAAAAGGAAAATTTGCGGGAGTTGGGGTAGGTGGAGAAGAGGGAGAAAGGGGGAGATGGGGGGGGAAATGGGCGAAGGGGTAAATCGGGGGTTGGTGGGAAAAGGGGGGGTGGATGGGGGGAAGGGGGAAAGGGGGGGGGGGGGGGGTTTTTTTGGAAAAAAAGGGGGGGGGGGGGGGGGGGGGGGGTGGGGGGTTTTTTTTTTCCCCCGTTGGAGGAAAAACAAAAAAACCTTTTCCTTTTTCCCAGAAAAAAGGGAAAAAAAAGGAAAAACCACCCCTAATTTTAACCCTTTACCCCAAGGGGAAAAAATAAAATTTTTAAATTTGGGCCCCCCTTTATAACCAAAAGGGCCCTGCCCTTCCCCTGTGTTGTAGGTTTTGTTTGTTTTGGGTGGGGGTTTGTGGTGTTGTTATGTTGTGGGTAGTTTTAAAAATTTTAAACTTTTTCGAGAATTTTGGAATAAGCCACTTAAAGGCTTAATTTTAAAAAATCCCCCGTCCCCGTGGTAATTTGGTTTTTTTAAAATTTTTGTCATCTGTTTTCCCCCCCGGGCCCGGGAAAACCCAAAGGCCCCACTCTTACGAAAAAAGCGGAAAAAGGTTTAAAGTATGCGCAAGATGTTCTGCGTTCGTTCCTGTTCCGCTTTTCGGGAAGAGAAAGGGCCCTTGATTTCCGCTGGGGAAAAATTTACAAAAATTACAAAATCGCATACACACGGGGAAATGGAAAGCAAAAAAGCACATAAGTTTCTTAATCCAATTTTCCTCGAAATAAAAGAAAAAAAATAAAAAAAATAAAACACACACAACACACAAACACACACCCCCAAAAACCCCAACCCCACAACCCCCCCAACACAAAAACACACCCCACACAAGTTTTAAAAAAACTTCCCGGGAGGGTGGGTTGGGGAATTTTTTTTGGGCCCTTTTAAAGTCAGCTAATGAAACAAGGTCTACTACATTTTAACCCTGTGTTTTTGCTTTGACCCAAAGTTGGGATTTTACTTCAAAGAGATTGTACTTCGTGGGGAAATTTTACTTCATCATGAGATTGTACTTTTTATGAGATTGTACTTTCCCTGGAATTTTTATTTTTTCCTGGGGATTGTACTTTTTGGAAATTTTACTTTGGTTTAGATTGCACCTTTCCCGAGTTTGTACTTTGTGAAATTGACTTTGTGAGATTGTACTTCCCTGAGATTTTACTTTGGAGATTGTTTCTTTTGTGAGGGTTTCAATTCGTGAGATTTACTTCGTTTAGATGTGGGTTCGTGAGAAATTTTACTTCGGGGAAAAATTTTACTTCATTGGGAAAAATTTACTTCCTTGAAAGTTGTCCTTCCCCTGGATTTGGGGCTTCGGGGAATTAAATTCCCGGGAATTTTTACTTCAAAAAGGAAAGAAAATTGTACTTCGGAGTTGAAATTTTTTCCCCGGGGATTGTACTTCAAAGAATTGACTTTTGTTTTAGATTGTTCTTTACGATTTTTGTCCCCCGTGGAAATTTTATTGTAAATTTTTTGAGATTGTACTTCGTGAGAAATTTTTTAAAAAAACCCCTTGGGGGATTGTCCTTCATGAGAAATTTTTAAATTTATGAGGGTTGCATTTCGTGAGATTTTTAATTTTTGTGAGATTGGTTTCCCTTTGTGAGATTGTACTCAGAGATTTTTACTTCGTGAGAAATTTTCTTCCGTGAGAAAAATTTTACTTCGTGGAAAGTACTTTAAAGAATTTTGTTCTTCGGGGGATTGTATTTTATTTTTTTAATTGTACTTTGTGAATTGTACTTCGGGGATTTGGGAAAATTCGTGAGATTTTTTACTTCAGCCATGAAAAAACCTCTAAGCATAACAAAACCTTTTTGTCAACCCCCGGAAAAATGGAAAAAAAATTTTCTTTAAGAAAAATATGGCTGCCTGCCTATGTTGCAAGGTTGAGGGGGAAAAGGGGGGGTTTGTATGTGTGTGTTTCGCCCCCAAAAAGCGAGGGGCTGTGAAAAGTTGTTGTGGGTGTGTGCGGGGTGTGTTGTGGTGTTGGTTTGGGAGGGAAGAGAGAGGAAAAAGAAAAAGGGGGGAGAAAGGGGGGGAAAAAGGGGTAGGGGGAAAAGAGGGAACCCCCCCCCGCCCCCCAGGCCCCTGAGGCCCCCTTTCCCCCAAAAGGGCCCCCCCGGAGCCAAGACCAGCAACAGGCAAACAGCCCGGAAAGGGGAGAAGGGGGGGAGAATCCGGGCCCAAATTCAAAAAAAAAGTTTTAGAAAAAATAAATTTAAAAAAATAGTTTAAATTTCTTGAAAAAAAAAACCCAAAGGCCCTTTATTGGAACCCTCAAAAAATCAATTTCAAAAACCCAAAAATATCACCCCGGCTTTAAAAAGAACACCCAAAACCCAAAACAAAACAAAAACATCAAGGCAATTTTTTTAAATTTAAACCCTTTAAAATAAACAAAATTTTAAAAATAGCCACCCCTGATTTCAAGAAAATTTTTTTGTTTAAATTTTTGGGCCAAAAAAACCCAGACCTGGGCCCCGCTTCACCTTTATACAGATATGAAAAAAACCCCCCCTTCACAAAACCCCTCCCCCCAAATAAAAATTTCCTAAAAAAAAAAAAAAAAAAATCTCCTTTTAGCTTTTAAAAGGTAAAGGTTCCCATAACCTATCGGTTGAAAAGAAAGAGGCATCAAGACCTCACCCCCAAAAGGGGGGGCCCGCCCCTATTGAGGGCAGCACCCGCCCATCCTTTCCTTTTCCCCTCGCCCGCTTTAAACCCTTTCCCCCGAAACCCCAAAAGAAGGGAAGGTACCGGGTTTTAAAAAAACAGGGGTGGGAAATGGGGGGGCGTAAAAGAAGGGCCAAGGCGCGGCCCAAAAAAAAAGGGCCAAACCCAAACCCAAACGGTAACCCACGCTCGACGCTTTAACCTTAACCTTTTTGGGGGGGAACCCGGGAAATAAAATTTTTCTCTTAAACCAACTGGGGAAAAACTAATTTTAAACCGACAAAATTTCCAAAATTTTTCCCCCGGGCTACATTTCATACGCTGGGGCAGGTTTTTGGGTTTGATGATTATGCTCCCGCCCTTTAAAAATTTAAATTGGGGGAAAAACCCAAAGGAAATTTTAAAAAAATTAGGAAAAGGGGGGGGGAAGGGGGGGGGAAGGAGAGGGGGGGGGAAGGGGGAAGAGAGAGAGAGGGGGGGGGGAGAGGAAAAAGGGGGGAGAGAGAGGGGGGGGAAGGGGGGGAAGGAGAGAGAAGATGAGAGAGGGAGACAAGACAAGAAAAATCTTTATTTCGAGAAATAATAACACCATGGGGTTTTTTTTAACAAGCCCTCCCGTTAGAACAGAAAATAAAATAAAATAAAAATAATAAAGGATAGGAGAGAGGGGAGAGGAGAGAAGGAAGAGAGAGGGGGGAGGAAGGGAATGGAGGAGAGAGAGGGGGAGGGAAGGGAGAGGGGGAGAGGAGAGAGAGGAGAGAGAGGGGGAGGGAGAGAGGGGAAGAGAGAGAGAGAGGAGAGAGTAAATGGAGAGAGGGAGAGAGGGGAGAGAGGAGGAAGAGAAGAAAGAAAGAGGAGAAAGGGGGGGAAGAGGATAGAGAGAGGAAGAGGAGAGAGTGAGAGAGAGAGAGACAGAGAAGAGAAGAGAGAGAGAGAAGAAGAAAAATACAGAAAGCAGAGGAGAGGGGGGGGGGTGGGGGGAAAAAAAAAAGAAATAACGTTTAAGTAAGGGGAAGAAAGCATCGAAAAAAAGGGGGAAGCTGAGGGGAGGGAGAGAGAGAGAGGGGGAGGGGAAGAGGAGAGAGAGAGAGAGGAGAGAGAGGAGGAAGAGAGAGAGGGAGGAGGGAGATAGAAAGAGGAGATAGAGGAGGAGAATAAAGAGAGGGAGGAGGGGGGGGAGGAGAGAGAGAGAGAGAGGGGGAGAGAGAGAGAGAGAGGGGAATTTTTAAGAAGGAAAAGAGGAGAGAGAGAAGAGGAGAGGAGAGGAGGGGAAAGATCGAAGAGGAGATGGGGTAGAGATAGAGAGAGAGAGGAGAGAGAGGGAGATGAGAGAGAGAGAGAGGAGAGAAGAGAGAGGAGAGAGAGGAAGATGAAAGAGGGGGATAGAGATAGAGAGAGGGAGAGAGGGAGTGAAGGGAGAGAGAGAAAAGAAAAGAGAGAGGAGAGAGAGGAGAGAAAAAAGGGAGGAGAGAAAGAGAGAAGAGGAGAGAGAGAGAGAGAAGAGAGAGAGAGAGGGGGGGGGGGGGGGGAGAGATACAGATAGAGAGAAGAAAAGATGAAAGAGACATTTTCTTTTCATCATCAGATAGAGAGAAGAAAAGATGAAAGAGACATTTTCTTTTCATCATCATTTTTAATGCCTCGACGCTCTAGGAAAATATAATTAATTTTGGTAATTGGCAACCTTGATTACTACAATAAGGACACTGCACTTCCTCTGTGTGTGTATGTGTGTGTATGTGTGTGTGTGTGTGTGTGTGTGTGTGTGTGTGTGTGTTGTGTGTGTGTATGTTTTAAATTTTATTCTTTTATATCGAGGATAATGGAATAAGCACTTATGTGCTTATTTAACATCCAGTCCCCGTGTGTATTCGGTTTTGTAAATTCTGTCATCTGTTCCCACCGCCGGCACACAATGGCCTACTCTTACGAAAAGCGGAACAGGATTTAATGTATGCGCAAGATGTTCTGCGTGCGTTCCTGTTCCGCTTTTCGTAAGAGTAGGCCATTGAGTACCGCTGGGAACAGATGACAAAACTTACAAAATCGCATACACACGGGACTGGATGCAAAAATGCACATAAGTGCTTAATCCATTATCCTCGATATAAAAGAATAAAATAAAATAAAATAAAAACACCACCCCACACAAACACACACACCACACACGCACAGCACACACAACACACACACACACCCCACACACAGAGTTTATACACTTCGGCAGGGTGATGGGGAAATTTTTTGGGCCCTTGATGTCAGCTAATCGATCAAGGTCTATACATTAACATGTGGTTATGCTTTGACAATGTTGAGATTGTACTTCATGAGATTGTACTTCGTGAGATTGTACTTCATCATGAGATTGTACTTCATGAGATTGTACTTCATGAGATTGTATTTCATGAGATTGTACTTTTGTGAGATTATACTTTGGGGAGATTGCACTTCCTGAGTTTGTACTTCGTGAAATTGTACTTTGTGAGATTGTACTTCGTGAGATTGTACTTTGTGAGATTGTTTCTTCGTGAGATTTCACTTGTGAGGGTTTTCTTCGTGAGATTTTCTTCGTGAGATTGTACTTCTGAGATTGTTACTTCATGAGATTGATTCGTGAGATTGTATTTCTGAGATTGTCTTCGGAGATTGTACTTTGAATTTTCTCGGAGTTGTCCCTTTATGAGATGGAGATTGTACTTCGTGAGGAATTGGTATTTTCCGTGAGATTGTACTTCCTGAGATTGTACTTCGTGAGATTGTACTTCACGATATATTGTCTTCGTGGATTGTATTGTATTTTGTGAGATTGTACTTCGTGAGATTGTACTTTGTTTAGATTGTCCTTCATGAGATTGTTACTTTATGAGATTGCATTTCGTGAGATTGTATTTCGTGAGATTTTACTTCGTGAGATTTTTACTTTATGAGTTGTACTTCGTGAGATTGTACTTCCGTGAGATTGTACTTCGTGAGATTGTACTTCACGAATTGTCTTCGTGAGATTGTATTTTTTTGTATTGTGAGATTGTACTTCGTGAGATTGTACTTCATGAGATTTGTACTTCGTGAGATTGTACTTCAGCCATGAACGTCTAAGCTAACAACCTTTTTGTCACCACGGAAAGTGGAAACAAAATTCTCTGAAGAAAAGTATGGTGCCTGCCTATGCTTTGGCAAGGTGAGTGGAAATTGGGCGTGTGTGGGATGTGTGTGTGCGCGCGCCACGCGAGTGCGTGTGTATGTATGTGTGTGGTGTGTGTGCGTGTGTGTGTGTGGTGTGTTTTGAGAGGGATGAGAGAGAGAGAGAGAGGAGAGAGAGAAGAGACAGAGAAAGAGACACACAGAAACAGAGGCTGCAGACAGACAGGGGAGAAAGACAGCAAAGAGACAGACAGAAAAGATTTGGGAGAAGGGGGAGAGAATTTTGGCAATTCAAACAAAAAGTTTTAGAAAAATAATAAAATTAGTTTATTGCTTGAAAAAAAAAAGCAAGGCTTCATTGGAACATCAAAAAATCATTTCTATTCAAAACTATCACCTGGCTTTAAAAAGAACACCACACAACACAACAAAAAACATCAAGGCAATTTTCTAGTTTACTTTAAATATCATAATTTCAACATAGCCACCCTGATTTCAAGACATTTTCTGTAAATTTTTGGGCCAAAAAAACCCAACATGTCCCTGCTTCACTCATACAGATATGAAAACAACATACACAACCATTAACCCCAAAAAAACATTTCTAATAAAAAAAAAAAAATCTCCATCTAGCTTATAAAGGTAAAGGTGTCCCATACCTATGGGTTGTAGATGACGAGGCTCAGAGACCTCAGCTTCCCCAAGGGGCCAGCATATTTGGGGCGGCAGCGCCCATCTCCTCTCCCTCGCTGCTTTACCTTCCCTGACCCTAAAAAAGGGCAAGGTACTCGTTTTACAGCTGGGTGAACTGGGGGGGACGTACTGAAGCCAAGGCCGTAAAGGTACCATCCAAGCGGTAACCACGCTCGACGCTGCTTAACCTTAGCTCGGGGGGAAAGCGAGGGGGCTCGGGCCACTGAGCTTCCCGTCCCTTTTTTTCGGGATACATTTCTGACGCTGACGGGTGTATTGCTTTGATGATTATTCTCTGCCTCTTTAATTAAAGTGGTGAAAGACACAGCGCATTCAAAAAAGATTAACGCTATCCCTAATTAAGGGAGACAATCTGTTTTTTCCCAGTAACACGTGCACTGCGCATGTTTTGTCCCTTTCCTAACCAGTAGTGGGTGATACGGGGGGAAAGGGGCTAGTAGATGGTTGGTTACCCTTTTAGCGGGTTACCCATAGGGAAAAGCTTAAAGACAAAATTAATGATAAACGAAACCAGCTGTACAAATCAGCAAAACTGAGTTTTTCAAGTCTTTAAAAATTTTATCGAACCCTAAATTAATAAAAGTAAAAAAATTAAAAAATAATCCACAAAATGATTGGACAATTTTTGAGGGCTCGAGATTTCTGTTATTTGTCACCTTTTGGTTTTAAAAAAAAAAATAAAAAACAACATCACATTTCGTAATCAACCCTTTCAAGTGTAATACCATCCACCCCACCTCTTCCCCCCAAAAAATGCACAAGCATATTACCATTAAAACACTAATAACTCTCTTTCGGGGGAGTACCAATAAGCGTTGTGCAATTCTTCAAACTCGTGTGCGTTTGATTTGGCAAAAGCTGATTTTAAAAAACCAACAAAAACCCCCACACAGAGGTGAAAACCATACCGCAAACTATTCAAAATCAAACGTTACCTTCCCTCCTTCCACCATCACCATTTTAAATATGTGATGGATTCAATCTTTTAAAAAAAGCAATCACTACTGAATCCATGTCGATTAAATTTGTATGTGTGTGCGCGTTGTCATCAAATTATGTTCAGTTATACGTGTGAGAAGAATGGATGTATATCCACCAGTTGAGTAAAAGGCTTTAGAAAAACAAAAAAAAATATATTATTTTTGGCCTTTTTCCTGCCCTAGATGTCAGGGACCCAATTACCAAACGTGGAAAGAAAACAATTTTGAAACCAAGGGCCAAAACTAACCCCAAATTTATTTGCTGACAGTTAAACCTGTCAAAAACCGATTTCTTCCCCTTCCCCCTCCCCCCACAATAATGAAAAATCAAACCCAAGGGGGCCCCTTTGTTTCAAGGCTTAAATTAAAAAAAACCCCTGAAAACCCTATTCTTCCCCTTCCCCAACACACCACACAAAATGTAAAAAAAACAAAAACCCCCCATTTTTTGACTTGCAGCTTAAATTTAAAAAAACCCCCGAAAAACCTTTTCCCCCCCTCCCCACCACACACACAAATTTTTAAAAAAAAACCCCCCAAACCCCAACCCCTTTTTTTTGGGTTTCAGCTGAAAAAAAAACAACCCTGAAACTTAAAACCCCCCCCCCCTCTTCCCCCCTTTTTAAAAAAATTTGAAAAAAAAAAACCCCCAACCCCCCTTTTTTTTTCCTTTTTTAAAACATCGAAGGTAAAAACAAAACAAAAACCCCTTTAAAAGAGGGTTTTCTTTTCCCCAAAGTGGTGTAAAAACCTTTTGGCCCCCAACACACAAACACCCCCTCAACATTTGCTATTTTTTATTGTTTTTGGGTTGTTGTTGGTTTTCCCACCTTAACATTGGGGGTCGCCAACCCGAAAAGCCAACTTTGACTCGCTTCATCATCATCCCCCTGGGAAGAATCACTGTTGTTTGAATAGGAAGTACCCCCGGGGAATTGAAAGTCTGCCTATATGACTTTTTTTCCAAAGTACCTTCCCGGGGAGATATAGGCACCAAACCCCGTCTTTGGAAGATTTTTCGTTTTTTCAACTGCCTCTTTTCCTCTTATTGTCCAAAATTTTCCCCCCCCCCCCGTTTTCCTTAAAATCTGCGAATAATTATGAAAAACCCAATAAAAATAAATTCAAATTGGAAAAACATCAAAAAATGTTCAACCACGATTGTTTTAGGGTTTTGCCTTTTTCGAAGTATTGAGAAGTGTATGTTTTTGCTAATTTTTTTTGTTTTTTTTAATCTTTTTTGTTTCTATTTTTGTTATTTTTTTTTTTTTACTAATTTTTTTTTTCCGATTTTATTGGGGGGGGGGGGGGGGGGGGGGGGGGGGGGGGGGGGGGGGGGGAAGGAAATTTCACTTGATTATGTCAGTATCCCTGTAAAAAACGCATCCCCAAAAGCAAGAATAGGGGGAACAATTCGGTGAAACATGTGTATATAAATATCTTCATCAGACCAAAAAAAAAATAAAAGATTCGGGAAATTTTAAATATAAAAAAATATATTTTAACCCCACCCCCTGGGCAGTCTTTGGAAAGTGGGGCGTCAGAACCCTCACTTCTCCAGGGGCCAGCAAAATAGGGGCAGCGGCCCCCATCCCCTCTTCTCCCTCGCTGTTCCCTTTCCCGACCCCTAAAAGGGCAGGTTTTTAATTTACAGCTGGGGAACGGGGGGAACTGTACTGAAGCCATGGCGCGGCCAAAACCCTTTCCCCCCGGTCCCAAGGGTAACCACGCCGAGGGGCTGTTTAAAAAACCTTTTAGTTTGGGGGGGAAAAAAAGCGGTGCTTGGGAAACCCCCCTGGGGCTGTTACCCCCGCCCCCTTTCCCGAAGGTACCCATTTACAGCGGGGGGAATGGGGGAACTGTACTAAAACCCCAAGGTGCGCCATGGCCCTTGGAAACCCACGTTTCATTTTTGCTTTAACAGTTTGGGGGGAAAGCGAGTGCTCTGACCATTACTGAACTATACCCTTTCCCCTTTTGTATAAGAAAGCAATATAAACAAACATGGGGAGATATAAAAATAATAAATATTGTGGTAGGGTATACTAAGAACTTTTTAAACACACACAAAAATTTAAAGTCAAAACCCTGTACGACTAAAAGAAAAAACCGCACCAAAAGTCCCAACAAATGAAATAGAGAAAAATAAGGATTGAGGGGAAAATTTTTAAGGACACCTTCCTCATTTTAACAATCTGTGTGTGTATTTCTTGTGTGTGTGTGTGTGTCTTGCTCTGTGCTTTGTTGGTCTGCCCTGACAACCCTTCAAAACCAGGGTAAAACACACAAATTCTGTGTGCACCCCACCACACACCAGACTGATGAACACACTCCATCTGTGCATGTGCACACCCCAACAACAGACATGATAACACCCTTTTTCACCCTGTGCACCCACACACACAGCCCTGAGGAAAAAACACTTTCATTTGTGCAAAACCCCCCCCACACAGACATGATGAACCCCACACCCCTCTTCCCGGTGCAAAACACACAAAAACCAGAAGACAAACCCCAAAACACCCATCTGTTGTTTGCAAAACACACACAACACAAAACAGACATGATAACACACACCCCCATCTGCTTTTACACACACACACACAAACCCCACCACACACACCCACAAAAAAGATGAACACACATCCTTCCCTTGTACACAAAACCACACACACACACACACACAACACACCCCAAAACACACCAAAAGGGAAAGCACATTAAAAACCCCAAATTTTTCACCTTAAAAATTTTCCTGCTCCCGTGGAAAGTACAGAACCACTTTTGGGGCCCCGGTTCTTTCCACGATTAACTCAACGGGTCGCAGTAAAAAGGGGTCCCGCCTTTTTGGGCAAACCGTGTTTTTTGGCTATATTTTAAAAAATTTCCCGGGACTTCCCCAAAACAAATAATGAAATACACATTTTTAACATCTTTAAAAAATTTTCCCAAACTTTCTACTTTTTGAGATTTTTTTTAAAATTTTTTTTTTAAAATAGATAAACTGTGTTTTTTTTATAAATTTTAAAAATATGTATAAAAGCTGTGTTTAGAAAAATGATTCCCCCCCCTTTACGGGGCCAGGTATTTTTCCCTTGAGTTAAACCACTTGTGTATATTTTTTTTTAAAAATCGTAATTTTGCCGACTTTTAAAAGTTCCCGGCGTCCCTTGGGGGAGAGGGTACCGAAGCAAAAACCCTAAATTGAGTTAAGAAAGCAATAAACAAGAAAATGAAACCCCCAAAAGAAAAAAACATTTTGCAACATTGGGTTTTAAAAACCCCCCACCCCCCGCCCACACACACACCCCAAAAAAAAAACCAAAAAAGGATGGGAGCAAACAGATATAGGAAGGGAGGGGGATTTTTTGGGAAGGGGGAAAGGGGAAGGGGGTGGTTGTGATGGACGAAGGGGGAAGGGGGGAGGCAAGGAGAGGGGGGTGGGGGAGGGAATTTTGGGGAGGGGGGGGTTTTGGGGGGGGGGGGGAGGGGGTTGGGGGGGGGAGGGGGGGGGGAACGATGGGGCCCGAGCAAACGTTGGGCTTTGGGAAAAGCCAGGAGGGACTTGGCCCTCATGCCGCCCCGTCTCCCCCACCTTTGAAATCTTAAAAGTATCCTAAAAAAAGCCCAACCCCACACAAAAGCCCGGGTTGCCCGGGTACCCCTCTCCCCGCTCTCTCTCTACTGCGGGGGCCGTGGCGTGGGGCCGCATAACACGCGCACGAATTCCTAAACAGAATAGACTCACTCAAAACGCAGAAAACACAACCACAGTGAATACACGCCACTAACTTACACCCCACCCCACTCCCCAAAAAACCTCTCACCCCCCACACAACTGAAACAAGACATGCTCTCACAGACAAGACAACCCCACACAAAACGAAAACTCTCACACCACAAACACACACTGAAACACCATACTATGAGTGAAGGGGACTTTAAAATTTTAAAAAAGGGATCTCTCTTTTCCTCTGCCCCCCCCTCCTCTTCCTCCTCAAAAAAAGGAACGCAAACCCCCCCTCTTCCCCTTTTCTCCCCTCAACCCTCTCTCTCCTCCCCCCCCCCCTTTCCCTCCCCTCTCTCCCCCACCAACTCTCCTACCCCACCCCCCCCCTTTTTTTTCCCCTCACCTTCTCCTTTTTTTCCCCCACCCCTTCCCTTTCCCCCCCCTCCAACTCCTCCCCTCCCACCACCCCCCCCACCCCCCCCTTCCTCCCCCCTTCCCCCCTAAACCTCCCCCCACATCACAAACAAGGGACAAACCACAAAAAAAGAGGGAACCGCCCAAAAAACAAAAACCCCCCCCCCCCACCCCCCAAAAACCCCCACCCCCCCCCAACACACAAACATCCCCCAAACACACAAATCCAACACCCCCCCCCCCCCCCCCCCCACACAAAAACCCCAAAACACCCCCACCAATCCCCCCCCCCCCACCCCCCCAAAAAACCCCCACCCCCCCCCAAACACAAAAAACCAAACCCCCACCCCCCCCCCCCCCCACCACCACCCCTACCCCCCCCAACCCCACCCCCCCCAAAACCAAACCCCCCCCCCCAACACACCCCCCTACATACTTCCCCCGGGTCCCCCCCAGTCCGATTTCCCGGGAAATTTGGCCCACCCCCCAGAAAACCCCCCCCCGTTCTCCACCCCGTCCCCCCGAATCTTGAAAAGGTGCCCCCCCGAAATTGTCCCGGGGGGTGTCTTTTACCCCCCTTGCAACAAAGAGAAAATGAAAAATAAAAAAAAAAAAAAAATTGAAAAAAAAAAAAATTTTCACGCCCTCATCTTTTCGGATTTAAAATTTTTTTTTTGTTTGTTCCCTTTTGGCAAGAAGGGGGAAGGGTAGCTCAGTGGTCGGAGCACTCGTTTTCCCCCCAGCCAATTTTGAGCAGCGTCCCAGGTGGTGGTTACCAGTTTGGGTGGGGGACCGTTTGCGCCCGCCTTGGCCCTTTAAATACATTCCCCCCCAAATCCCCCAGCCCGTCCCAAAGGGTACCTTTGCCCCTTTAGGGCAGGGGAAGGAAAGCAGCGGGGGGAGAGGAAAAGGGGGGCCGTTTCCCTCAAAAATGCTGGCCCCCCCTTTAGAGGTGAGGGCTTGACCCCCTCCCGCTTTCCCCTACGACCTTATGGGTTTTGGGGCCTTTCCTTTTTCCCCTTTTACCTTGGCTAGAGCCCATCCTTTGCCCATAGTAAAAGGGAGTTTTTTTTTTTTTTTCGTGTGTGTGATTCAACCCCCCCCCCCCTTCCCCTTCCCCCCCCTGTCACTATTTAAAAGGGAAAACCCTTTTTCCCCACTTCAACAAGAACTTTTTTTCCCGTTTTTAAAAACCCAAGGGGAAAACCCTGGACAAACCCTCATCATGCCAAAGGGGATGGGGATGATAGGGATTTTCGCCGTCGGGAACAAGGGGAAAAGTGCCCCGAAAAGCCCTCCCCTTTGGGAAAAGGGGAAAACGCAAAAAGGGAGACCGAGAAAACTTGGCCCTCAGACTGTCGAAGCAGAGCTGGACCTTCCCCAAAAACCGGGGAAAACCAAATTTAGAAGCTGGCCCAGGACCAAAACAGGGTGGAGAATATTTTTTGCTGCCCTACGGCCAAATTTAAAGGGGGAAAGGTGATTTATTGGAAAAAAAGATTTCAAGGATCGTTTTAAATGACACCCGCGGCGCGAGTGGAGTTTTGTGTGTTTTTAAAAATTTTCATCCCTTCCTACTGGCCGGGTTTTCCTGGGATGGTTCCCGGGGGAGTAGGGTTTTCCCAAAAAACACCGTCGAACGTTTGTGTTAAAGCTGTGAAAACGTTTAATGCAAAGTACCTCCATGACAAAAGATCAAAAGGGAAGACAGGGTCACCAATGAAGAATATGGAGAATGGCAAAAATTGATGATTTTGAAAAGGTTTTGGGAGCTATTTTCAAAAGGGCTGCGTGGTTTTGGGCACGTTTTAAAGGAAAACAGGGGCCCCCAAAACCTAAAAAAAAGCCCAAAGAAAATTGTAATGGATGGAAAAGGGGACCAAAAGGGGAAAACCCACAAAACCTGGGGAGGCCTGTATTGGAATGACTTTTGAGAAAGGGGCAAAATTAAGAAAGGGAAACTCAAAACCGAGAGAGAAAAATGGGAGAAGGCTAAACAAAGTCCCAATTTTCCCCTGGGGGAAAAAATGCCCAAAAAAAAGGAAGGAAAAAACCCCTTCCGGCCCCGAAATGGCCCGCTCATCTGAAAAAGGGTGGGCGATAGGTTAAATCACTGGGTTGTGCTAAGTTCCCCACTCCTCCCTTTACTTTACCTTTCCCAAGCCTTTAAAAAACGGCAGACTTAAAGAATTTTAAAAAAAAAAACACAAAGTGATGGTTTTTAAACCAAAGGGGAAAATCTTGGCAATCTTTTCTAAACACAAATTTCCCTTTTCCTTTAAACCAAAAGTTTTCCCAGTTTGTGTCTGTTTTGGGTAATTTTGTTTCAAGAAAAAATTTTTATCTTTGGGAAATTTTAGGCACTCCCGTGTTATGATTCCCTTTAAAAAAAAAAAATCTGTTGTAGAAAAAATGAACAAGGGGTTCAGGCCCCCCTTCAGCCCAAATTTAATTTGTGAAAAACAACACCCTTGCCCCAAGGGGAATAGTTTATGAAAGTTTTTTTAAGGCCCCTTTAAGTACGCAGCCCCCAAATTTTTAAAACTTTTTTTTTTTCAGCATTCAGTGAATATTTTGAAAATTTGTAAAAAAAAAAAATACTTTTCAACTATTAAAAAAAAACTTTTGAAACCCCTCAAAAAAAAGAATTTTAAAAAATTTTTAATGGGTGAAAATTTGTAAAGCTTTTTTGTTTGGGGAAATTGCTGAAGTTTTCAAAAAAAAGCCAAAAACACGGGGTCACACAAAATGGCGGGATCCTTTTTACTGCGACCCAATGAGTTAAAAATGCGCCAAGATGGAGGGGAAAAAAGGACGGGGGGGGCATCACAGAAGAATAAAACAGTAAAGGGGTTGGGCCCCCCTAATTTTGTTTGGGCGAAGGAAGCGAAAGGCCTCAGAGACCCAAACTTCTCCCGGGAGCCCGCCTATTGAGGGTTTTTGAGAGAGGGGAGTGTGGTAAGACTAAAATGGAGAGGAGGGGGGGGGGGGTGGGTTTGGGTTTTGGGGGGAGGGGGGGGGGGGAAGGGCTGTGTTGTTGTTGTGTGTGACGGGGGGTGGGGCTTGAAGGCACTGGGGGTGTGTGTGAGAGAGTGCGAGTGGGTGGTTCCGTTTTGTGTGTGAGAGAGAAATTTTGTGGGGTGGTCTGTGTGTGGTTTTTGGGGAGGTTGTGGGGTGTGTTAAAAAGTGTGGGTTGGGGTGTGTCGGTGTTTGTTTGAGAGTATGTGTGGGTGTGTGTCTGGGTGGTGTTTGAGAGTTGTGTTGTTTTGTTTTGTGTTTTGTAGAGAGTAAGTGGTGTCTGTGTGGTTTGAGAGAGTATGTGTGTTGGAAGGGATGTGTTGTGTGGGGGTCGTGTGTTGGGGAGGGGAGTTGTTTTGTTGGTGTGTTTTGTGTGGGAGTGAGAGGTGGGGTGTCGTGGGGGTTGTGGAGAGAGAGTGTTGGGGTCTGGTTTGTGTGAGTGAGAGAAAAAGTGTGTGGTGTGGTGTGAGAATGTGTTGTGTGTGTTTGTGTGTGTGGGGAGAGTGTGTGGTTGTATTTTGTGTGTGTGTGTGTTTAGTGGAAAAATGTTTGTGTTTTGTGTTTGTGTCTGTGTGAGAGGGGAGTGGTGTGTCTGTGGGTGTGGAGAGAGGTGTTGTTGTGTGTGTGAGAGAGAGAGGTGTGTGTGTGTTGAGAGAGTGTGTGCTGGGGTTTTTTGGGTTTTTGTGTGTGAGGAGGGTGTGTGTTTTCTGTGGGGTGGAAATGTTAGGGTTAGAGTGGTGTGTGGGGTTGTGTGTTTTGGGGTTTTGAGAGAGAGAAAATGTGTGTGTGTGGTGTGGTGTGTGGTTTTTGTTTAGGAGAGAAAGGTGTTGTGTGTGTGTGAGAGAGGGTGTGGTTGTGGGAGAGGGAGTTGGTTTTGGGAGTGGGTGTTGAGAGAGGGGGAGTGTGGGTGTATGTGGGGGGGGGTGTGTGTGGTGTGGGGGCCCCAAGGTAATTCCGAACCAAGCCAGAATCCCCGTTCTCCACCCCGTACCCCAGAATCTTGATAGCGTGCCCACCCAGCATTGTACCCGTGGTGTGTCTGTACACCCCTGCAACAAAGAGAAAAATGAAAAATGAAAAAAAAAAAAAATTTGAAAAAAAAAAAATTTTCACGTCCTCATCTTTTCGGAGTAAAATTTTTTGTTTTGTTTGTTCCTTGGCTAGAAGGAGGACTGGATAGCTCAGTGGTCGGAGCACTCGCTTTCCCCCAGCCAAGTTGAGCAGCGTCGAGCGTGGTGGTTACCAGTTGGATGGGTGACCGTTTGCGCCGCGCCTTGGCTTCAGTACAGTTCCCCTCCCAGTCCACCCAGCTGTCAATGGGTACCTTGCCCTCTTTAGGGTCAGGGAAGGTAAAGCAGCGAGGGAGAGAGAGGAGATGGGCGCCGCTGCCCTCAATATGCTGGCCCCTTGAGAAGGTGAGGTCTCTGACGCCTCCTCGCTCCCCTACGACCTTATAGGTTATGGGACTCCTTTACCCCCTTTTACCTTGGCTAGAGCCCAGACATTTGCCCATAGTAAGGTAGATTTTTTTTTTTTTGCGTGTGTGTGACTTCATCCCCCCTCCCCCCTTCCTTCCCTCCTGTCACTATTTAGGTAACCGTATTCCGACTTCAACCAAGAACTTTTTGCCCGTTGCAACCAAGGAAAGCATGGACACCATCATCATGCATAGGCGATGGGGATGGATAGGGCATGTCTGCCGTCGGGAACAAGGGAAACGTCGCCCGAACAGCCCTCCACTGGACACCAGAGGGAAAACGCAAACGAGGACGACTCGAGAACACTTGGCGTCAGACTGTCGAAGCAGAGCTGAAGACCTTCCAACATACCTGGGGAACCATTCAGAAGCTGGCCCAGGACAGACAGGAGTGGAGAATATTTGTTGCTGCCCTACGTGCCAATAAGGCACAAAGGCATTGATGATGATGATTTCAAGGATGGCGTCTTAACATGACACCTGCGTGCGCGTGTGTGAGTGTGTGTGTTTTTAAAAATATCATCCCTTCCTACTGGCCTGTTCTCCTGTATGGTTCAGAGACGTAGGTTTTCCACAAAAACACCGTCGAACGTTTGTGTGAAGAGCTGTGAAAACGTGAATGCTATGTACGCTCCATGACAAAAGATCAAATGGGAAGACAGGATCACCAATGAAGAACTATGGAGAATGTGCAAAGTTGATGATCTGAAAGTCTGTAGCTAGTAGCAATAGACTGCGCTGGTTTTGGGCACGTTCAACGGAAAGCAGACCACCACATCATAAAAAAGAGCAATGAACTTCGTAAGTGGATGGAAAGAGACCAAAGGGAAGACCTAGCAAAACCTGGGCTGCCTGTATTGCAGATGATCTTTAGAGAAAGGGGCATAAATAAGAAGGAAGCTCAAAACAGAGAGAGAGAGATGGAGAGAAGGCTCATCAATGTCAAATCTCCCCTGGGAGAAACATGACAAAAAAAGGAAGAAGAATCCCTTCCTACTGGCATGAAATGGCCTGCTCATCTGAAAAGGTGGACGATAGTTAACTCACTGAGGTTGTGCTAAGCTTCGGCACTCCTCTCCTTTACTGTGACGTGCCCAAGCTTAAGAATCGGCAGACTTACGAAATTTAAAAAAAACAACACAAAGTGATGTTTAACTCAAGGGAAAGTACTCTGGCAATCATTTTTCTAAACACAATTGCTTTCCTTGACCATATGCTTGCCTAGTTTGTGTCTGTTGGCTAATTTTGTTTGACACGTCAACAAGTGATATCTTTGGGATTTCAGGCACTCCAGTGTTATGATTCTTTAAAAAAAATAATCTGTTGTAGAAAAAGTGACATCAGATGGATTCAGCCAACTTCAGCGAACTTTACTTTGGTGAAAAATCATCACATTGCTTCAAGGGGAATAGTTGATGAATAGTTCAAGCCATGTAAGATACGCAGCCCTAATTTTCAAAACTTTTTATTTTTCAGCATTCAGTGACATATTTTGAAAATTTGTAAAAAAAATAAATACAGTCATCTATTAAAAAACTGTGAAACAATCTCAAAAGAAGACATTATAAACTTTTCAATGATGTATAATTTGTATGTCTTTATTATGTTGGGTAAATCTGCTGAAGTTTTCAAATATAGCCAAAATCACGCATCACCACAAAATGGCGGGATCCATTTCACTGCGACTCCAATGAGTTAACATGCGCGCAAGATGGAGGGAACAGTAGGACGGGGGACATCACAGAAGATATATACAGTAAAGGTGTGTCCCCCATAACCTATGTGGTCGTAAGGAAGCGAGGCGTCAGAGACCTCAAGCTTCTCCAGGGAGCCAGCCTATTGAGGGTGTGAGAGAGAGAGTGTGTGTAAGACTAAGATGGAGAGGAGGGGGGGGGGGTGTGTTTGTTGTGTGAGAGTGAGGGGGGGGGGGGGAAGGTGCTTTTGTTGTGTGTGTGTGTGACGGGGGGGGGGGCAGTGAAGGCACTGTGTGTGTGTGTGAGAGAGTGCGAGTGTGTGTGTGTCGTGTGTGTGTGAGAGAGTAATGTTGTGTGTGTGGTCTGTGTGTGTGTGAGAGAGTATGTGTGTGTGTGAGAGTATGTGTGTGTGTGGTGTGTCTGTGTGTGTGTGTGAGAGTATGTGTGTGTGTGTGTCTGTGTGTGTGTGTGGGGAGTATGGTGTGTGTGTGGTCTGTGTTGTGTGAGAGGTATGTGTGTTTTTGTGTGTGTGTGAGAGAGTATGTGGTGGGGGAGAGTATGTTGTGTTGGTTTGTGTGTGTGTGGAGATGGTGTGCTGTGTGTGTGTTTGTGTGGTGAGAAGGTGGTCTGTGTGTGTGTTGTGTGAGAGAGAGTGTGTTGTCTGTGTGTGTGTGGGAGAGAAAGAGTGTGTGTGTGGTGTGTAGAGGGTGTGTGTCTGGTGTTGAAAGAGTGTGTGTGTCTGTGTGTGTGTGTGTTGTGAGGAGAGAATGTGTTGTCTGTTTGTTTCTGGTGAGGAGAGTGTGTGTGTTGTGTGTGTGGGGGTGAGAGAGGTTGTGTTGGGTTGAGAAAAGGGAGTGTGTTGGTGTGTAGAGGGTGTGTCTTTTTGTTGTGTAGAGGGGTTTTGTGTGTCTGGTGTGTGTGTGTGAGTGAGAGTGTGTGTGTTGTGTGTGTGTCTGTGTGAGAGAGAGTGTGTGTGGTGCTGTGTGTGTTGTGTGAGTGAGAGAAGAGTGTGTGTTGTGTGGGAGAGTGGTTGTGTGTGGAGAGAGAGAGTGTGTGTGTGTGTGTTGAGAGGGGGGTGTGTTGTGTGGGTGTGAGTGGTGTGTGTGTTGTGGGGGTGTGTGGGGGAAGGAGTGTGTGTTGTGGTGTGTGTGTTGTGAGGAGAGTGTGGTGAGTGTGGGGTAGTGGAGAGAGAGTGTGTGTGTCAGTGTTGTGTGTGAGGGGAGAGTGTGTGTGTGGTGTGGGGAGAGGTGTGTGTGGGTGTGTGTGTGTGTGTTGTGAGAGAGTGTTGTGATGTGTGTGTGGAGAGGGAGTGTGGTGTGTGGTGTGTGTGTGAAGAGAGGTGTGGGGTGTGTATGTGAGAGAGAGAGTGTTGTGTGAAGGTTGTGTGTTGTTTTAGAGAGAGGTTTTGTTTGTAATTAAATTTCAGATATTTTTTTGAATTTAAGTCATGTAGATTTTAAAAAACAAAAAAAAGTGTTGTCTGTTTTGGGTTTTGGTTGTTGTGTTGCATGGGGAATGTGTTTTATTTGGTGTTTTTTATAATGTGTTTTTAAGAGTGGGGGGGGGGGGGGGTGTGTGTGTGGTGTCTCTAAAGTTTCACCTTTACGCCGGGGTAATGCATGGTATGTGGGGGTGTTCCAAGCCCTTTTATTTGTCTGGGGCAAGATACAGCGCTATAAAAATTTCCCATTTCTTCTTTTCTTCTTAATTCCTTCCCTCCCTCGCTACTTTTACCTTCCCTGATCCCAAAAGAGGGCAAAAAAAAAATGGGGGCTGCAAGAAAAAAACAACCCCCCCCAAAACCACCAAAAAACCCCCCCAAAAAAAAAACCAATTCAAAAAAGGGGCCGCCCCCCCCTCCCCTTCCCCCCCACCCCCCCCCCTTTCCCCCCCCCCCCCCCTTTTTACCCCCCCCTGACCCCTAAAGGGGGCCCAAAAGAAGTTTGAAGCTCCCCCCCAAAAAAACAACAACAAAAAAAAAACCCAAAAACAACAACAAAAAGCATTCTAAAAAAAAAAAGGGGGGCAAAAAAGATGAAGCGGGAAAAAACCCAAAAAAAAACCCCAAAAAAAACCAACAACAACAAAAATTTTCAAAAAAAAAGGGGCTCCCCCTCCCCCCCCCCCCCTTTTCCTACCCCCCCCCCCCCCACCCAACTCTTTCCCTTTCCCCGACCCTTAAAAAAGGGAAAAAGGGAAGATGGGGCGGCAAAAAAACCCCCCAAAAAACCCAACAACAACAACAAAAACCCCTAAAGAGGGCAAAAGAAGATGAAGCTGACCCCCCAAAAAAACCCCAAACCAGCAACAACAACAACAACAACAAAAAACAACATTCTAAAAAACGGGATCCCCCCCCCTCTCCTCCCCACTCCCTCCCCCCCCCCCCCCCCCAACCTCCCCTCCCCCCCCCCCCTGCCTCCTCCTCCCCCCCCCCCTCTCCCCCCCCACTCCCCTCCTCCCCCCCCACTCCCTCCCTCCACTCCCCCCCCCCTCCCCCCCCCCCCCACTCCTCCCCTCCCCCCCCCCCCCCACTCTCCCACCCCCTTCCCCGCTCCCCCCCTCCTCCCCCCCCTCCCCCACACCCCCCCCCTCCCCCCCTCTCCTCCTCCCCCCCCCTCCCCCCCCCCCCACTCCCCCCCACCAACCCTTCCTCCCCTACCCCCAAAAAATCTCTCTCTTTACCTGAGCGGTACTGCAGAAAGTCGCTGTAGACAGAGAAGGCAGCTTCCACAGGGCCTCGAGTCACCAGCTCCTCCATGATGTCCTTCACCGACGACACCGAGTACGAGTTCTTGCCTGCCGTACATACGTCAACAACCCCCCCCCAAACCGTCAATTTTTAAAACAACCAACAACAACCAAGAAACAAAAATCTATTTATTGTATTTTTTCCCAAAAATTTTTTTGGTGTTTAAATTCTTTTTTATATATATATCGAGGCTAATGGCAGATAAATTGCAGATGATCAATCTTAAGAGAGAAAAGGGGGCATGAATAAGGAGGAGGAAACTCAAAACAGAGAGAGATGGAGAAGGCTCATCAAACAAACCACTGTTGGCCGTCGCTCCTTCTCTGTTTCCGGTCCATCCACTTGGAATGACCTCCCTCTTTCACTTTGCCAAAAGCCTTCACTTGATACCTTCAAATCCAGCCTCAAAACACACTTATTTCCTACCTGAGACTTTCCCCCCACATATCTGTCCCTAATTTTCAACAGCATCTTTCACCTTATAAGTGTTGTTCCGTGTGTGTGGGTGTGTGTGTGTGTGTGTGTGTGCGTGTGTGTGTGAGTGTGCGTGTGCGTGCGTGCGTGCGTGCGTGCATGCTTGCATGCATATGTGCGCGTGCATGGATTTGAAATCTGTTGTTCATTATGTTTAAGGAGAGTTGCATGCCTGTAAATGACTGAGTGCAAGCGCTTCGATTTGTTTGTTTTTACAAGATTCAGCACTATATAAATTCCATATATTATTATTATTATTATCAATGTCAAACCTCCCCCTGGGGGTATGGGATAGCCTAGTGGTCAGAACATTGGGCTCGCAATCTGACGACCCGGGTTCGATTCCAGTGCAAGGAGATATTTTCCCCTGTAAACATCAGTGCACACTCCACTCTCCCCAAAAGTCCTTCGGATGAGACTATAAACCGAGGTCCCATGTGCGAACGCACGCAGAACATCTTGCGCACACATTCAATCCTGCTCCGCTTTTAGTAAGAGTAGGCCATTGTGTGCCGGTGGGAACAGATGACAGAATTTACAAAACCGCAATACACACGGGGACTGGATGTAAACAAGCACATGAGTACTTATTCCATTATCCTCCATGTAAAATAAATAAATGAATAAATAAATAAACACACACCACACTCTCCCCCCCAAACCCCTCCAGCACAAACAAACAACCCCCAAACCTCCCCCAAACCCCTTCACACACACGCTCACTCCCCCCCCCCCCCCCTCACCCCTCCCCCTCCACCCACACACACACACAAAACTCCTAAAGCAATAAAACCCCAACCAAAAACCCCAACCCAGCATATCCACACACATCCCACCCCCTCCCTCCCGGGTTACCCCCCCTTCCTCCCCCCAATCTCCACCACACACTCTCAATTCAACACCCCCCCCCCCCCCACCCTCCCCTCTACTTCATCTCCTCTCAGCTTGCTATCCATCCCATCCCAAGCTGGTAGCTAATAATTTTAGCAAAAACCGATCGCTTTTGGAATTAATAATAATAATAATAATAATAATAATAATAATAATGTATGGAGTTTATATAGCGCTGAATCTTGTAAAGCAACAAATCAAAGCGCTCAGATGACATTTTTTTTTTTTAAATATCGAGGATAATGGAATAAGCACTCATGTGCTTTTTTAAAAAAATGTTTTACATCTAGTCCCCGTGTGTATGCGGTTTTGTAAATTTCGTCATCTGTTCCCACCAGCACACAATGGCCTACTCTTTCTAAATTTAAATTAAATAAAAAAAAATTTTTTATCGAGGATAATGGAATAAGCACTCATGTGCTTTTATTTTTATTTTTTACATCCAGTCCCCGTGTGTATGCGGTTTTGTCAATTTCATCATCCGTTCCCACCGGCACACAATGGCCTTACTCTTTCAAAAAGCGGGAACAGGATTTAACGTGTGCGCAAGATGATGTTCTGCGTGCGTTCGCACACAGGGGCCTCCTCGGTTTATAGTCTCATCCGAAGGACTTGGTTGGAAAAAAAAAGAGAAAAAAGGAATTTTTTGTTTTGTTTTGTTTTTGTTTAATGTCCATTCACTACTTGGTGATAAGGACATACCCGCATTCAAACCAACATCTCTCTCTCTCTCTCTTTGATGTACGTATATTTATATTCTCACAACTGAAGGAAGGAAGGTGGCAGGATGGTTAAGACGTTTGCCTGCCAAAAAGTAAACCGTGAGGTTCTGGGCTCGATTCCCAGCCTCGCCCTTTCTTCCCAGTTTGACAAAAAAATCGAACTGAATGTCAAAGTCCTTCGGATGAGACTATAAACCGAGGCCCTGTGTGCGAACGCATGCAGAACATCTTGCGCACATGTTAAATCCTGTTCCGCTCTTCGAAAGAGTAGGCCATTGTGTGCCGGTGGGAACAGATGACAAAATTTTTAAAAAACGCACGCAAAAAAAAAAAAAAGTCATCTGAGCGCTTCGATTTGTTGCTTTACAAGATTCAGCGCTATATAAATTCCATACATTATTATTATTATTTAACTATCTACAGTAGAGGTCTTACTGGGGAAGAACACATAACCTCGGCAACCGATGTTATGAACTGCTGAGAGTCATATAAAAAGGAATAAATAAGGGAGCGTGGTAACTATTTATTTTTAAATTTATTTAAAAGCAACCGAGAGACCCTGAATTTCGAGGTACGCCGGATTCGGGCGCCGTGACCAACCCTCGACGTCGAGGCCCTGCCTTACCGTAGTGTTTGTCGGCGTCGAAGGGCTTGCTGTAGCTGCTCTCGCACTGGTGACGGCAGGGTGGGGTGGGGGCGTCCCCTTTGCAGGGGGCAAGGTGACCTTTGACATGGTGGTCACAGGCTGGGATGACGTAAGGCTGACAACCCTGCAAAGCATGTACCAAAAAAAAAAAAAAAAAAAGAAAAAAAAGAAAAAAAAGGCACACGTCAAGTACTGATTTTCTCATTATTATTATTCCCTCGATGTATAAAAAAAAAAAAAAGAATGAAATAAAAAGAAATGAAAATTGACAGGAAGGAAGGAAAGGA
The DNA here is from genome assembly GCA_028751875.1 of Rapana venosa. Classification (NCBI taxonomy): domain Eukaryota; kingdom Metazoa; phylum Mollusca; class Gastropoda; order Neogastropoda; family Muricidae; genus Rapana; species Rapana venosa. Next base: position 1,524,129 of record CM054168.1, on the reverse strand, counting down.
AGGTAAAGGTAAAGGAGTCCCATAACCTATAAGGTCGTAGGGGAGCGAGGCGTCAGAGACCTCAACTTCTCTAGGGGCTACCAGCATAGTGAGGGCAGCGGCGCCCATCTCCTCTCTCTCCCTCGCTGCTTTACCTTCCCTCCTGACCCTAAAAGAGGGCAAGGTACCCATTTATAGCTGGGGGAGCTGGGGGAGGGACTGTACTGAAGCCAAGGCGCGGCGCAAACAGTCACCCATCCAAGTGGTAACCACGCTCGACGCTGCTTAACTTGGCTGGGGGAAAGCGAGTGCTCCGACTACTGAGCTATCCTGTCCCCTTTCAATGCATGTACACCCAAAAAAAAAAAAAAAAAAAGGCACACGTCAAGTGCTGATTTCCCCTATTATTATTATTCCCTCGATGTATATAAAAAAAACAAGAATGAAATAAAAAGAAATGAAAATAAAATAAAGGAAGGAAGGAAGGGAGGGAGAAAATTGTTGGGTTGATAAGAGCAGCACAAAATGATATATATCCTCATACAATAATACATGGAATTTATATAGCGCCGTATCTTGAAAAAAAACCCCACCCAAATCATAGTGCTTTCGTTCATCCCACTCATTCACATGCAGCCAGTTACAATGAATAGTTTTTACAAATTCAAAGGTATACACACACACACACACACACACGCACGCACATAAAGGTTATACACTCCAGCAGGGTGATGGAGGGGGGGGGGGGAAGGTTGGGTTTGGCTGTTGAGGGCAGGGACAAGAATGAAGGAAGGAAGGAAGGGAAGGGAGGAAGGGAGAAAATTGTTGGGTTGATAGAGCACAAAACGCTGAGCGCTTTTGATTTGTTGCTTTACAAGATCCAGCGCTATATAAATTCCATACATTATAAAATGATGTATCATATTTTCCCCTGGAGTTAACATCAGTGCAGACTCCACTCTCCCCAAAAAGTCCTTCGGATGAGACTATAAACCGAGACCCTGTGTGCAAACGCATGCAGAACATCTTGCACACACGTTAAAACCTGTTCCGCTTTTCGGAAGAGTAGGCCATTGTGGGCCGGTGGGAACAGATGACAAAATAAACAAAACCGCATACACACGGGGGACTGGATGTAAAAAAAAGCACATGAGTGCGTATTCCATTATCCTCGATATCTCAAAAAAAAAGAAAAAAAGTCATTTGAGCGCTTTGATTTGTTGCTTTACAAGATTCAGCGCTATATAAATTCCATACATTATTATTATTATTATTAACATCATCTTCATCTGACATGTACGAGAGAAGACAAACTGACCTGCTTGCTGTTATACTGCCCTCCAGTAACGATGCCGGAATTGACGAAGAAATCCCATGCTGCACTGGGAAATCCGCCATTGCACCTGATGACGACATCATCATCCAACACAGGTCAAGGAGAAAAAAAAAAGACAAGAATAATGCTGACAGACCCCATACTCAACAATAAAATATAAAAAAATCGACTGGAAAAAAAACCCCACCTCTCCCAAACACACCTTCTAATATAAGAATTGTAATCCAAGCATTCGAGAACAAGTGCCACAGAAGACTCCTCAAAATATCATACAAAGAACACAAGACCAACAACTATGTGAAAGAAGAAATCAAAAAGCGTGTGGGCCCCCAAGAACCTCTGCTCTCCACCATAAAGAGGAGAAAACTGATGTGGTTTGGTCACACCACAAGACACAACACCTTAGCAAAAACCATCTTGCAGGGAACAGTTGAAGTCAAGAAAAGAAGAGGCCGCCAAAAGAAATCATGGGTTGACAACATCAAAGACTGGACCGCCCAACCCCTGCAACACCTTCTACTAGCCACACAGGATCGTGAAGCATGGAAAAAGATCTCTGTCGCGTCTTCTCTCATGTCCCCCCTACGTCCTTTGAGGCATGGGACTGAGTGAGTGAGTGAATTCCCTTCATGGGATGATTAAAGTGTTTTTGACTTTGATTTTGACTTTGACGAATATGCATCGACAGACACATACTTCACAAAAAACCGTCGAACGTTTGTTGGAAGAGCTGTGAAAACCTGAATGCGACGTACGCTCCATGACAAAGATCAAATGGGAAGGAAGACAGGATCACGAATGAAGAAATATGGAGAATGTGCAAAGTTGATGATCTGAAGTCTGTAGCTAGTACCAATAGACTGCGCTGGTTTGGGCCACATTCAACGGAAAGCAGACCACCACATCATAAAAAAGAGCAATGAACTTCGTAGTGGATGGAAAGAGACCAAAGGGAAGACCTAGCAAGACCTGGGCTGCCTGTATTGCAGAGGATCTTAGAGAAAGGGGCATAAATAAGGAGGAAGCTCAAAACAGAGAGAGATGGAGAAGGCTCATAAATGTAAAACCTCCCCGGGGAAAGAAACATGATAAAAAAAGGAAGAAGAAGAAGAATGATTGACAGACATATACTGGACATAAACAAAGATTGACAAAAAACCCTAACCCCCCCCCCCCATCCCAACCCACCTACTAGTATCACTGTCATTATCAGAATGAATACTGACAGACACATACAGAATTTTATTTTTAAATATTGACTGAATAAAACCAAACCCAAACACACCTAGTAATATAAGAATAAATATTGACAAGACATACAGAATATTAAAAAAATTCAACTAAACCCCCCCCCCCACCCCTAAACACACCTACCAATATAAAAATAAATATTGACAGACACACACAGAATATAAAAAAAGTCGACTAAATAAAACCAAACCCAAACACACCTACTAATATAAGAATCAATATTGACAAACACATAACGGACGTAACAAAAAAATTGACTAAAAAGACAAAAACCCCAAAACCCCTATAAGAATAAATATTGAGACACATAAACGGACGTACAAAAAAAAAATCGACTAAAAAAAACACACAAACCAAAAACACACCTAGTAATAGAATAAATAAACATTGACTGACACATACAAAATATAAAGATCGACTACAAAAATTTTTTCGACAAAAACCGCATACCCACGCGGTAAGAGTAAAGGTAAAGGAGCCCCATAACCTATAAGGTCGTAGGGGAGCGAGGCGTCAGAGACCTCACTTCTCTAGGGCCAGCATATTGAGGGTGGCGCCCATCTCCTCTCCCTCGCTGCTTACCTTCCCTGACCCTAAAGAGGGCAGGTACCCACTGCTTAACTTGGCTGGGGGAAAGCGAGTGCTCCGACCACACTAGATGTAAAAAAAAAAGCACACAAATGCTTTATTCCATTATCCTCGATATAAAAGAATACAATAAAAATAAATAAAATAAAATAAATAAAATAAATAGACAAGGAGCGTGACACGCCCTTTGTCCCTCTCTGTCCTCTGCCGCTCGCTCGCTCGCTCGCTCACCCATCGCCGCAGGATTCGCAGCAGGTGAGAAGTTCGTTGGCAGATATGTGAGCGTTGACACTGGCGTTGGAGAAAATGCAGATTCGATCAGTCATGGCCTCCACCGCACCAAACGCCTGCACACACGCACGCACGCACACATGCATGCACACACGCACACACACACATGCACACATACACACACGCACACGTTAAATCGTGTTCCGCTTTTCGTAAGAGTAGGCCATTGTGTGCCGGTGGGAACAGATGACAGAATTGACAAAACCGCAAACACACGGGGACTGGATGTAAAAAAAAAGCACATGAGTGCTTATTCCATTATCCTCGATATAAAAAACAAAACAAAAAACAGAGTCACACACACACACAGTGATATTGTATGCAAGTATGTTTACAGTTACACACACAGAGTACACACACACACAAACACACACACACACACACAACACACACACACACACACACACACACACACACACTCACACACACACATACCACACAACATACACAGTGATATTGTATGCAAGTATGTTTACGTTACACACACAGTCACACACACATACATACACACACACACACCCCACACACACATATACACACAACAACACAGTGATATTGTATGCAAGTATGTTTACAGTTAAAACACACACACACACACACACCCCACACACAGTGACACACACAACACACGCAACACACAGAAAACACATACCACACAGTGATATTGTATGTAAGTATGTTTACAGTGTTACACACACACACACACACACACACACACCCACACACACACACACACACATACACACATGATATTGTAATGCAAATATGTTTACAGTTAACACACACACACATAATAATAATAAATGGAATTTATATAGCGCTGTATCTTGCACAGACAAATCAAAGTGCTTGCGCTCAACTCATTCTTACACAGTCATACAACCAGTAGCAAGTAATAGTTCTAACAAGTCCAAATGCACACACACACGTTATACACTTTGGCAGGGTGATGGAATTTTTTTGGCTGTTGAAAAGCAGGGATAGCTATGACATGAAGCAGGAGAGGAAACTCTTAGGTTTGAAACAAATATGTCTGGAGGCCAGATTTAAAAGAGTCACAAAAGAAGGCCTTTGGCGAAGAGAGATAGGGAGGCCATTCCAAATCGATGGAGCAGAAACAGAGAAAGAGCGACGGCCAACAGTGTCAAGTCAAGTCAAGTCAAGTCAAAAACACTTTAATCATCCCATGAAGGGCAATTACAATACTGACAGGCAGATTGATACACATCAAATATATCAAAGACACAAAAGTATATTTTTATATTGGTTTCAAAAAAAATGTCATGAACACACACACACACCAACACCACGCGCGCCCTGCGCACACACACGCAAACACCCCCCCACGCACACACACACATCAAATTTTGAACACAATTTTAAACCCATTGACTAGAAGACATAAAAACTTATTTTTTAAAGCAGCATATACGCAGCACGTACACACGCACGTACGTTTTGTGTGCGAACACGCCCACGCACACCATACCCCCAATATATGAAATCAATGTTTTAAACCGTTGACTAGAAGGGCAGACTTATTTTACACACCCCCACACATAATTATGTAAAGACTACACGTAACAATGACCCAAACAGGCAGATAAATTTAGAGAAATGTAAAAAAATAGGTTAGTCAACATCATTGTGAATTCCAGAATTCGAATGCTTACTGGCACAAAAGAATTTCTTTTTCTGTTAGTTTTGCTGATGGGACACTGAAAACGGCGTCCCGAAGGCAACATTTGAAATTCTGGAAACAAAGCATGGGAAGGATCAGCCAAAATGGCTGTGGCTTTGCGTACAAGCTGCTGATTGCAGAACGACATGAGATCTCTTTGTTCTTTTCCAATTATTTTTGAGCAGATTCTTACAATTCTCTGCAGGCCATACTACACACACCACACACACACACACACTCTCTGTCTCTCTCCTCACTCACTCACCCAGCAAGATCCACAGTTGCCCTGGTCACGGATCTCCTTCAGCGTGGGGCAGTTGGTCCACTTCAGGCGAGGGTCAAAGTTGGCGGGCAGGGCCACGCTCTCGTACACCGGGGGGCGTGCCGGCAGCTTCTTCACCAGTTCCTGGGCGGCCGTCAGGTTCACCCCCATCCAGCGTTTCACCGTGCTGGCGTAGGAGCGGTCGAAGTTTCGTCCCGCCTGGCGTTTAAAAAAAAACAGGGGTGGAAACCATTTTTTTTCCTCTCCATTGATCATCCTTTCATGGGGACGGGATAGATAACTCAGTGGTCGGAGCACTCGCTTTCTTTCCCCCCAGCCAAGTTAAGCAGCGTCGAGCGTGGTTACCAGTTGGATGGGTGACCGTTTGCGCGCCTTGGCTTCAGTACAGTTCCCCCAGTTCACCCAGCTGTAAATGGGTACCTTGCCCTCTTTAGGGTCAGGGAAGGTAACGCAGCGAGGGAGAGAGAGGAGATGGGCGCCGCTGCCCTCAATATGCTGGCCCTAGAGAAGTTGAGGTCTCTGACGCCTCGCTCCCCTACAACCTTATAGGTTATGGGACTTCTTTACCTTTACCTTTTTACCATCCTTTCATAAGTCCTTCGGATGAGACTAGAAACCGAGGCTCCAGTGTGCGAACGCATGATGCAGAACATCTTGCGCGCACGTTAAAATCCTGTTCCGCTTTTTGAAAGAGTTAGGCCGTTGTGTGCCGGTGGGAACAGATGACAGAATTGACAAAACCGCATACACACGGGGACTGGATGTAAAAAAAGCATGCGAGTGCTTATTCCATTATCCTTAATAAAAAATTTTTTTTAAATCATCTCCTTCCTTCATCGCCTGGGCTTTATTATATCACAGTTCTGGATATCAATCTCTCTGTCTCTCCTCCCCTCTTCTCTCTCTCTCTCCTCTCTCTCTCTCTCTTTCTCCCCCTCTCCTCTTTCTCTCTCCTCTCTCTCTCTCTTTCTCTCTCTCTCTCTGTCTCTCTCTCTTTCTCTCTCTCTCTGTCTCTCTCTCTTTCTCTCTCTCTCTCTCCTCTCTCTCTTTCTCTCTCTCTCCCTTCTTCTCTCTCTTCTCTCTTCCTCTCTCTCTGTCTCTCTCCTCTTTCTCTCTCTCTCTCTGTGAGAGTGTGTGTATGACTAAAATGGAGGGAGGGGGGGGAGTTGTTTGTGTGAGAGTGTGGGGGGGGGGGGAAGGCTGTGTTGTGTGTGTGTGTGTGGCAGGGTGTGGGGCGGTGAAGGCACTCTATGTGTGTGTGTGTGAGAGAGAGAGAGAAAGAGAGAGAGAGAGAGGAGAGAGAGATGAGAGAGAGAGAGAGAGAGAGAGAGAGAGAGAGAGAGAGAGAAGACCGCAGAACACATAGGAGCGAGGCAAATACCCGTGTGGTGTCTGCCACAAAGGTGTAGGGAACGATTCGATCACATGCTCCAACTGTCAATATTGGTGTCAACACAAAAAGATGCTCAAAGCTCAAAAAGTCTGAAGAAGGAGGACGGAATATTTGTCTGCCCCAGTTGTATGAATAAGAAGGGTGAAGACAATACTGATGCAGGAAAGGAGGAGCTAGAATTTGAACAAGGCAATATAGAAGTGGTAGACGAATTCTGCTACCTGGGAGAGATGATGAGCTGCGAAGCAAAATCTGAGTTAGCTGTCAGAACCAGGATTGTGAGTGCTTGGAAGAAATGGAAAGAATTGGCAAGTCTGCTCGGAAATCAGAAAATCCCACTGGAGAGACGCTGTCTGATATATAAGGCCTGCATCAGACCTGTTCTCCTGTATGGTTCGGAGACGTGGGTTTTCACAAAAACCGTCAAACGTTTGTTGAAGAGCTGTGAAAACCAAATGCTACGCTACACGACAAAGATCAAATGGGAAGACAGGATCACGAATGAAGAACTATGGAGAATGTGCAAAGTTGATGATCTGAAGTCTGTAGCTAGTACCAATAGCCTGAAAAATATCCACTTGAACGGGAATCGAACCCGGGTCGTCAGATTGCGAGTGCAATGTTTTGACCACTAGGCTATCCCGTCCCCCTCGGCTTAGTCTTTTAGTGATCGACTATGACTCTTACTAGGACAGTAGGAGGCTAGTCTTTCGAACATTGCGCTCACAATCTGACAACCCAGGTTTGATTCCTGTTCAAGGGGATATTTTCCCCCTGGAGTTAACATCAGTGCAGACTCTGCTCTCACCAAAAGTCCTTCGGATGAGACTATAAACCGAGGCCCCGTGTGCGAACGCATGCAGAACATCTTGCGCACATGTTAAAAATCCTGTTCCGTTTTTTGTAAGAGTAGGCCATTGTGTGCCGTGGGGACAGATGACAATTTACAAAACCACATACATATGGGGACTGGATGTAAAAAAGCACATAAATGCTTATTCCATTATTCTCGAAATAAAAGAATTAAAAAACAAAACAAAAACCCAACTCGTTCCCTTTCCCCATGTGGCAAAGAAAACCAGACTGGCGAGCACATCCTTCAGAAGTGCATGCTATACAGCCACCTGAGGAAGATTGTGTGGCTGACTACAGAGATAACCCTGCAAACCAAGCTGTATGGCCCACGAGAGGAGCTGGAAAGGACATGCCATTGTTTCTCCCAAACACATCTGATGGTGTAAAGCGAACGAGAGAAGAAGGAAAGAAGAAGAAGCAGAAGAAGAAGAAGAAGAAGAAGAAGAAGCAGAAGAAGAAGAAGAAGTTCAAGAAGACTTGCCAAGAAGAAGACAAAGAGAAGAAGCACTTTAAGAAGAAGCAAAGAAGAAGAAGCAAAAAATAGAAGAAGAAGAATAAGCAGAAGAAGAATGTGAAGAAGAATTGCGACGAAGACTTGCCAAGAAGAAGAAGAAGCAGAAGCACTTCAAGAAGAAGCAGAAGAAGAAGAAGAATGCAAAGAGGAAGCAGAACCAGATGAAGCAGAAGAAGAAATGCGAAGAAAAAGAATTGTGACAAAGACTTGCAAGAAGAAAAAAGAAAAGAAGAAGACGACAAAGAAGAAAAGCAGAAAAAAAAAGGGGGGG